>LPNX011068940.1:32893-49238 GCA_001517045.1 Pseudotsuga menziesii | reverse complement strand
TTCCTTAATCAATTCATTTAATAATTTAAAATTTACCAACCGAGACACTGCAATACTTTCACTGAGACTACACTAGCAACCCTCTTTTGCAAGCACATTTCTCACTTTGGCACTGGTCTTTTCTATTCCTTTTTTGCATAAGTTAATCACGCAATGTGTCATTGAATTTTGTGTATCCAATTTGAGCTAAGGTGTTGCTAAGGTTAAGTTTTGTTTGCAGTAATTGGTAATTTCTTAAATTCATTCATTCCATAATAAAACTCCTAGAATTAACTACTTCTCTTGTAGAGTAAAAGCCTTAGATTTTACTTTTCATTAGGGTCCACCCCCTTGGCTTCGCTAGGAGTTGGCCTAGATGGAGGAGCTGAGTATCAGGTGACAGCACTTGGCTCGAGCTTGCCCCCAAGGTCGCACCCAGTGGCTTGAAGATTTCTGCCACGTTACCCGAGGTGCGAATTAGGCGGCAACAATCTCCACATGTCCCCAATGTGCGTTTCCTCGCTCTCGTGTCCCGAAAACTTGGGGGAACATAGCAATATACTCCTTGGTATAATGGTTAGATTAAGGGTACTTCACCATGGTTTTCCAAGGTTCTATTTTGATTTATTAATCTTCATTAAGGTGGAGCACCCTAGCACTTTGGATGCTAGAATTTGTATGGTTTGCATTATTGGACATCATTCTTAATGAGGGTGCCTACCATACTTGCTTTTTATCACATTGTCTAGCTGTGAAAGTGGTTATTTCATGATGTGATGAGTTTCAAAGCTTCTCAGTTTGAATGCCCTCAAAGCAAGCTTGTTGGGAGAGGGGGGCAAGAGTGGAAAGTGAAATTTTCAAAAGCTTTTGGGAGCGGAGCATTTTGGGAGTGTTTTTTATATAATACATATTTTCATATATTTCGAATGATATATATCAAAACAAACATGTAGGATGCTGAATTGGCTGCAGAAAACATGAAAACATAAATATAACTATCGGATTAATGATGGCCATTAAATCAACCATTTAGTACACAACATCAATAATCTAGCAGCTATAACTTATAACATTGCCATCAAATAATCAATCATCAACTACAACATCAAACCTTCAAGTTACATATAGCATTTTCCATCAACAAACTCTAACATATAGCATCAACCATGAAATGAAATAGAGCATTATATTCATTACCAAAGAGTTGTAAGAATCATGGTGACAATAATAATAATTACGTCGATAGACATTTTTATTTGAGATTTGGGGTGGACTATGGCCTATGCTTTTTCATCTATGGAGGAGGATAAGACAAGTGTACCGTCGAGATTGATTCTATGACAGTCATTCAAATTTCAAAATAAACATTTATTAAAAAAGGAATATAAACAATAACTGGTAGCTGATGAATGGATAACTGGTAGCAATGCATGGATAACTCATAGCTGATGAATGGATAACCAACACTTCATGGCAGATAACTAGAAGAATGTGAGATAAAAAGAAAAATAATATAAAAAATAATTGATAGTTGATAAATGGATAACATGAAGAGTGTCGGTGTTAACATGTAGCTAGGCATGGATAACTCACAGTTGAACCTGTTTAACTAGAAGAATATGAGGAATAAAATAATATTTCCAAAGTGTCTTCCATTCCATAACTATCTCTCAACCATTTGATCCCTATCGACGTGATCCAACCACAAACTATGTGGGTGTGCTAGTAATGACCAGTAAGATATACCAGTCTCTTTGAAAAATTATTGAATTTTCTGGAAGTCTCTTGTATATGCCATACTTACAAAGTTTTAACAATTTGCTAGTGTTGGGTGTGGATGGAAAACAAGGCTAAATTAAAAGGGTGTTGACCTCTAGTTAATTTTGACCATGTGATCTCTCCGAATGATGACAAACACACACAACCATAATGACATATGCATGACAGATAGCAATAGGGGATGGCGGTGTCTCACAACTGGATAAAGTACTTGGGCTTGTTTTCTTCAGGCTCTAGCAAGTTTCCATTTAAAAAATATTTAGCAATTTACAACACTAGTCAACCTCCAAAGGCAGGTGCCCTGGAAAGCCTTCTGTGCTTCCAGAAAATGAGAAAGACATAACGCTGACAAGTCAGCCTCACCCTGTTTCCCTTTAGGGGCAAATGAGCCGTACATTATACAATGAACGAGTGCTCATCCTTTGACCATTGAATTTTCAAACAACTTTTAATTTTAACACAAGACAATAGCCAGCCTTTAAAGTCAGGTGCCCTGGAAAGCCTTTTGGGCTCTCCAGAAAATGACTAAGGCCTAGCCTCGCTGCCAGGAAGCGTCCATAGCCCCGACGGGTTTGCCTCACCCTGTTTCCCTTGTGGGGGAAAATGAGCCTTACATCATATAATGGAATGCTTTGGATCTACTGAAAGAGAGTGATCATCAACTAGAAGATCATCATCTGATGATCTCAAAGTAATGGAATTTGGGGTCATGAGGCTCAGTCATGGCATGGAACTAATCAAATTGAATGCTCTAGATCTACTGAAAGAGAGAGATCATCAACTGGAAGCTCATCAGCTGATAATCTCAAAGTAAAGGACTGGCTCAAAAATGTGCTTAGGACTGTCGAGGAACAATGATAGTCGAGCTACTATGTATGTGACAACAACCCTGTAGGGTAATTCTATCCAGGATGGCAGAGGGGGAAGGCAACTAACATTGTGACCTACGATATCCAAGACCTCTAAAAGAACTCAGATGTCATGCCAGTCAAGGATACTGGCACTTTAGAGTTGGTGGAGATACTAAACCTAGGGGGTGTCCCTATAACCAAGATAGCCCTAAAAATAAGTAAAGCAAGTAGATAACCCAAAGAATCTTGATTAAACCTCTTAGTAGTGTAGTTAATTATAGTTTTGCATAGTCACTAAGCGATTATGAGTGTCTATATGAAAAACCCCAATTTACCCTAGGGTTTTAAATATGGAAATTGGATTTAGGGGTAAATGGAGAAATTAAGTAAAATTTTACACTTGGATTGATTGCTAGGTGTAATATTAGACAATTGGAAGTGAAACTAGCAATACCCAGTTTGCGGAATTGAAGATACGCACTCCTCCGAAGGCGGGTGTCTTCGCATAAAAGGTAGACTAGTATGTTGTATGGGCAAATGGAGTCTGATGATCGTTAAACTTTAGACTTAGGGGTTTTAGAATTATTCCAAAGTGGGTTTAAAGTTTCATTAACTGCCACAAACGTGAACCTACTAAACTAATAGATGAGGTTTTAAATTAGGGTTTTGTGCGAAAGGAAAATGCATCCCCAATTAGATAAAAAATAGGAAGAGATCTTACCTGGGAAAACTTGATGTTTTTGAGGATGAATGCCGAAGTGATGAAGACTATTCCCGCACAGATAAAGTGGAATGATGGAGAAAATCTAGTTCTATCAAAATCGTCTAGGAACCCTTAGGTGCGCCCTCTGTAATATCCCAAATACTGATATTCCACTGTTCATTATTCTAGGGCTTACTTGTACTCTCAAAATGTGCAAGAATACTAAATAAAAATTTGCATGCAAGGTGACAGGGAAATGGCCCTAAATTATAGCTGAACTAGGGCAAAGATTTTCAGAAAGAAGGTAAACACTTACCACTGATAACCAAGCTGAAGATGCTCCAGAGATAAGACGCATGCAAATAAAGCTGAGCTGGTGAAGTAAGATTGCTTCCTTCTCGGTGTTACCACCCGACAACACGAAACCCTCTCCTCAGGTAAAGGTGACGTTTTTGGTGAAGGAGGTGCCCGATGGAGCTGAGAATTTACCAAGATGTAGATCTTCCCGTGCCGGAGAGAATGATCGGAGCATGCAATGATTCTGACCCCTCTAAGCAGGCTAGTGAATTGGTTCCCCTGTTGAGCTGCTCACGCCCCCAACCACACAAAACTGCTAATAATTGCTTCGGATGAACAAACTGGAAGCTGCTGATCACCCAATGCAGTAGAGTGACCCTGCTGATGAAGATGATGTTAGTATACGGAAGATAAACTGAGATTTAGAAACTCAGCAAGTACTTTGGGGTTTTCCAACTAAATTCCCCAGTTGCACACGTGTTTCTGCAAACAATCTTCTGGTGGATGCCAAATCGTTGTGTATGAATGAAATAAGGATGAAAGCCGATGGTGGACCTGAATGGCCTACCTTGAAGGAGACTAGGGCAGGTATTTCACTATCGAACCCTCGTTAGCTGAAGACGCCGTCTTCAACCCCAACTGTTGCGGCTGCACGCTGTGCTGCTGCTCAAAAGTTCCAAATCAACAATAATAATAATAGATAGCTCCTTTAGTCCAATAACCCTTCTTAAATAGATCATCATGCGCTTTTAGGGTTTGCATGTCACTTTTAGGGTTTATGCTTCACTTTTGCATGCATGCAATTCTAATTTGATATTGACTTTTAAGCTTAAAGAAATAATGCTTATTTTATCTGACGGATGACTTTAATACTGAATGAATGTCCCGATCTGTTCTAAGTACCAAATGTCCTCAGTCAATTCCCTCTTATGCAGTACCCGCTTGAACCTATGGGAATTAAGTAGGTTAGCGGGTGTTTTGGTGCTTAATTAGAAGAGGACATTACACCCTCTCTCCTACCAAGCCAAGTAGACAACAATGAGATCTGCAAGAAAAATGACAAATGCAAGTAAGAAGATGAAAGATAGGAGAAAATGATTGATCGTAAGATAAAACCACTCCCTGTTAACTCAACAATTCAAGAGATACGAAGAGGGTTTCCCCAGCCAGTGCGCCCCTGTCAAATCGCCTTCTTCCCTATAAGTAAAAATAATGGATCCAAAATATGCAAGAGATTCACCAATAATTTCCAGTGCAAGCAAGAAATAGCATTAGTCGATCACAAACAACATTCTTCAATCATCCACATAAGACAAGATCCCAGAAAATTTTCTCTATTATTCTTCAAGAGCCAATGGTGCTAAATTTCCCAATCCGATACGATGAGGGGGGTCTCTTCTTTATATAGCTTTCGAGAGACACAAACGAGATCTTACTCTTTCATCCAACAATTGAGATTAAAACATCATCAACGATGGAGATCACTTTTATAGGGATCAATACCTGGATCAACATGACCAAGTCAAGAGGGGCACACTTTTGCCCAATGACGCCTTACTAAGGCGAATTACATCATAATGCTAAGGTATATCAATGTAATACATCATGAAGGGGGTGCCTTAGGGACATAAATCACCCTAGGCCCCTAATACAACATCAAAACATAAGATATGTCAATAAAGTACATCATCACCAAGGTGAGGGGCGCCCCCATGGGGGACGTCCTCCTTAAGAGAGCCAAAATAATAATTTGGAGCATGAGAATGGACGAAACTGGTGCAAATATGGCCGGAGAGCCATAATAAATCATCTGGAAGCATTTCTTTGCTAGTTCCTTGATCACACAAGCCAAATCGATTTCCTCAGTGATTTTCTATTCGATTTTTTAGTGGTACAATCTCTGAAAATAATAAAAACCATGAAATCTTCTTTCATGATGAGAACTGGGGCAAATTGACTGCACATAAGTGTCTGGAGACATAGTAGAATGGTACAGGTGACTAGTTATGCCCCTTGGGGCGCTGTGGTGCCTTAGGAGAACCATACTGACTGCAATATGTAATAAAAAATATGATCTGACCAATAATAAAGTGATAATAATCACTGTTCATGAATGGTGGGGCCAAACTCTGAAAAATGAAACCGCAGTATTGGTCATGGGCATGTCTGGAGCAAATAAGCATTGTCAATTTTTTAGTCATGGCCTTGGGAATCGTTTTTGATTTGGTCAACTGGGTTGACCAGGTCAAAGTACTCAAACTGAATGTGAGATAATGAACTGAAATGATCCTGCATGCATCCAAAGTAAGAATTGCTCCAAGATGTATATTAAAACCCAACTTAAATCATGCTGATCAAAATCATGGTGACAATAGCAATAGTAATAATAATAAAATATACCTGTGTCTTTGAACGGTCTTTGAATCTTCTGGAAGTCCCTTGTATATGCCATACTTACAAAGTTTAATCAATTTGCTATTGCTGGGTGAAGATGGAAAACAAGGCTAAGGCAAAAGGGGAATGACTTTTTAGTTGACTTTGACCATATGATATCTCAGAATGATGACAAATACACACAACTATAATGACATATGCATGAAAGATGTAGGGGATGGTGGTGTCTCACAAATGGATAAAGTACTTGGGCTTGTTTACTCTAGGCTCTAGCAAGTTTCCATTAAAAAAGATTTTACAATATTTAACTTGCACAACACTAGTCAACCTCCAAAGGAAAGTGCCTTGGAAAGCCTTCTGGGCTTCCAGAAAATGACAATGTCATAACCTTGATAGATCAACCTCACCCTGTTGTCTTCTAGGGGCAAATGAGCCATACATTATACAATGAATGGGTGCTCATCCTTGGGCCATTAACTCCTTTTATAACCATTTACTTTATTAACTAGCCATCCTCCAAGAGCAGGTGCTTGAATAGCCTTGCGGGCATCAAATAATGACTCGGTATGACCTCCATTGCCCGCCACTTCCCATAGGTGCGATGGAGTGACCACCTTGTTTCCCTTTGGGGGTAAACGACCTCACATCATACAAAGTATGAGTGCTCGTCTCTTGGCAATTGACTGACTTTATATTTTATTTGCAAAAGTGTTTAAGAACACTGTTGTTTGGAGCACTTTTTTTGAGGGCTAAAGGAAAACCATCTGGTGAACTTGGCCACACTGACCAAGCCACATACTTCATAGCCATAGACACAGAAAAGCATGGAGTCCATAATGCATAGGGGTCACAATGGGGAAAAGGATCTTCAATCTCACAGGTGTCAGTCAAACATTAGTCATGGGAGAAATCAATTATGGATGAGCCGGATGGATGGGGACAAGTGATACATGGAACCGGCATAGCACTAAAGTCTAAAAGTTGTGAAAATCATGGCATAATCAATGGTATTCAACATCATATTCTCTAATCATTCTCAACACAAGTTAGTCATTAGTGGAATATATAATATAAGCATAGGTCACCATAATCATCACAACATAACAAGTCAAACGTGTTAGTATACATCAGAGAGCAAGATCCTACCAAGGAGCCATATACCTGATCTCACCATATACATGTCTCTACCTGATATGCCCATGTGTGAACTATGTACCATATCTGCTGCTCTGCTCGAATGAGCTAGGTCACCACTGAAGTCATCTTAATGGACAAGGAGATCTCAGTCCTGACAAGGAAATACTCTGTATCTGCTACTGAATAAAGGCTCTGAATGGCTCATGCTGGACATGTGTGATCCATGCCGTAACCCCATCTGTATGTCTGGCTCAGAAAAATAAAAAGGTCAATCTCTATGCTGCATACTGCATCATGGTAGCCCGACTACAATATATCTGTGATAACAAATCCCATTGAAAGATATCGTTGAATGGGTTTTAGTAAAAACTACCTTGACTTGATTTGAACCTGTTTGGACCATGTCTATGTATTCAAATTGTAAGCCATATGCAACTTTTTGTTTGTGTTGTTTCTGTCCCTGATATTTCATTTTATTGGAACTTCAAGGTTTTTTGTGACAATAGACACAATTATAATAAATTGAATATTCAAACTGATGTGTTTCTTTATGCAACCTGATGAATGGCAACACACATGATGGTATTGTTAAGACTTAACTGTGAATAAACTTTCTCTGAACTTCTAGATTCAGAGCTTTGATTCTGACCATACGCAAGAAGAGGCATCTTCCTGTTAGCATGGCCTTATGGTGCTTTTTTGTGACATATATCAACCTAAAATCTAGTCTACTAAATGAAGGATGGAATTGCCTCATTAACCAAAACCTTTAATCTGGAAAAAAATCCTGCATTTTCTCAATTGAAACTGGTTCATGATTTTGATGTTTTTATGCCTATAAAAAATCTCCCTCAGTGCATTGTCTTTTTTGAGGCTATAAAAATCCCCCCCAAAGCTATAAATCCTATTTTAATTCTGTGTTCAAGTCCTTAAATTTCGTTCAAATTATAATTCATTTGCACCCTCATTTTTTTGAAGATGTCTATAAGAAATTTTGGTTGAATCAAATTTATCGAATTCATGTTGATCTAGTCATAAAAAATTGTGCTATTGTTAACACATGCATTATATTCTAGCTTTATAACTCTCCAATCCTAGTTGATAGAAATGCTAGTTAATGATATCCAGAAATAAGAAATTATGTAGATGCTTTAGCCAGATTTGTGACTGGATTGGTCTAGCATTCAGTTTCTTATGGGTTTGGTTTCAATATTTCATATTAGTGTGTGATTTGTTGTTGTCAGTACTTGTATACTTGGTTTGTAGTTAAATATTGGAGTTTGCAGTTCTCTATTGGTTTCAGAATGTTGTCGTGATGATATCTACTATGATTAATCATTGCCAAAGAATTTTTGTCACAGCAATCCTTTTCCTTAGAGGCTTACTTTTATGTTCAGGACGGTCATTATCAAACAGCATTTACAATCTTGGCATAAAGGACCAATATGCAGATGCTTTAAAGCAACTTGGATTTGACTTGGAAACATTGGTGGAGCAGGTTAGTGTTGATAAAAATATTGAATAGTTACTTTTCATGTTTTTCAGTTTTCTCCTTTATTTGCGGCTCTGATTATGATTTTCAACGTAGCATCAAAGAACTGTTTACTACCTCTATCTCTATCTTATCTATGATATGGGTGCCGGGGCTTCCCCCTCTCCTTCTCATTTTCCCTTGTTTTTGATGATGTGTGGCCTTTTATTTTATTATTTTTAGGGTTATATTTTTTGTTTACTTCTAGTTAATTATATAAATAATTATATATATATATATATATATATATATATATATATATATATATAGAAAAGTAAACAATAAATTAAAATATAATAATGCTTAAAACTAACAATCGTATAAAAATTGTAATTAGTCATGAAAAAGCATGACTTTATGAAAAGTCGTATTCATAACCTGTAAAACATATATATACAGGATTTCTATTGTAAATTATCATCATTGGAAGTTTATTAATAAATATTTATTTTTTATCAGTCATAAGTTGTTTCAGCGTTGAGTTTTTGTGTTGCATTGGTATTAGAGCTCGACCGTCGTCGCTGCTTCTACCGCCGACGGGATCCCCACCTTGGCTATCGTCCACCTCATCTCTCACTCCCCCTATGTCCCACACTCCTGCTCGTGGGCTCTTTTGCACCACCTACCCTCCTATTGTTCGTGCCATCTGCGTCCCCACCTGCTGCTCCAACTCCTGTGCACTCCGCCCAGCCGCTCCTGCATCCACCTTCCACGAACCCGACTCCTGGTCCTGCTCCTCCTCCACCCCTGCGCCCTCGCTACCACCTCCCATCCGTGTCTTGTCCCCGACGCTTCCGTCGCGTCCTATGTCCTGTGGCTCCCCGCCACAGCCGCCAACCCGCTCGTTCCCCGTCCGTCCTCAATCTGCCTTCACTCTCATCCCTAGACCCAAACCCATCCACCTCCATGCTGCTGCCTTCCCCACGCCGTCGTCCACCTCCACGACGTCGTCCTCCTCCCGCCCGCATTTCGCATTTCGCTCCCACTCACCACCGGGTGCCTAAACCTTAATAAAAATATATTATTATAATAATTGATATTATTATATAGTATTATTTTTATTAAAAAAAGCACATCTTAATTTTTTTTTATTATTATAATAATAATATTATTATTATAATTATTAATTAAAAAATAAAATCGTGCCTGGCTGGCTTTAAATGGCGAATAAAAATAAATCAAGGTTCAGCATGGAGAAAATCCCAGTAGTCGCAAGAATGGGAGATATCAATACTAGATTGGACCAATTAGATGAAAAAGTCAACAAGAGATATGCAGAACTCAAGGCAGACATCGACAAATACAATAACGAACTAACAGGACTCAAGGTAGGACTAGAGTAAGGCATCAGTACATTGCAAGCAGAGCAAAAGAAGACACAAGAAACTCTCAACACTATCTTGGCCAGACTATCGTCACACACCTCAATTCCCCCACCTAGCTATAACCTAGACCCTTTCAATACACCTTCTCCAAATACGCCTAAATCACCGGGTCAACCTGACACATCGCCACCACACGAAGTTCCCCTCTTTAACATTCTGTCGATATCAATTCCCCAAGCACACAGATACCAGATAAGGGTAAAATTAGAGTTACCCAAACTTGATGGCGATGAGATCGCATGGATCAATAAAGTCGAGGAATACTTTGATATCCATAACATACCCTATGAGAGCGAGAAGATTAAGTACGCCGCCATGTTGTTAGAAGGAAATGCGTACAATTGGTACAGGTGGTGGAAGACGACAACTCGAGTTTGTTCCTTCAATTGGAACACCTTTAAAAATCATCTTCTTAAAAGGTTTCAAGGCGTAACCGAGAAAGACTTCTTTGCCAAGATCACCAGGTTGCAGCAAAAAGGCGGTGTAGACGAGTACACATGTGAATGGGGAGCTTTGGCAACTTGAGTTCTAGAACTAACTGATGACCAATGTCTGCAAACATACATACATGGACTAAAACTGCACATTCAGAAAGAGTTAGAATTACATAACACTTCTACTATGGAGAAGGCAAGACCTAAGGCCAAGATCATCGAGAATAAGTTTAAACGATCCACTCAAGGTAGCTTCGACAAAAACTACTCCAAGAGGAATCCTTCCCAATCAACGAATACAGAAACTTCAAGGTATACACCACCGCATCTAAGGGAAGGGGCAAAACCCAGTTTAGAAGCCAAGAGGATGAGGGAAGGAAAGTGCAAATATCGTGGAGAAAAATGGGATCCTAAGCACAGATGTTTGCAAAGGAGCAACCCCAAAAAACTATATGCTTGCGAAGCCGAAGAAGAAGAAAAAAATTTAGAATATGAAGAGCTAAGTGAGGAAGTTATAGGAACCCATCATGACTGCCACTCAGAATTAGAAGATGATACACCAAAAATCGCATTAGCCGCCATTACAGGGATATCTCAACCACAAACACTGAAGCTAAAAGGACATATCAATAACAACAATGTTTCGATTCTCATAGATAGTGGCAATACACATAACTTTATTAATATTAATCTCACTAAGATGTTCAATTTATTCGCTTTTCCAATGCCTAACATGAATGTTATGATAGCAGATGGCAAGAAGATTGAAAATGTGGGAAATTGTCACAAGGTCAAATTACAAATGCAAGAGTATAATCTAGAATCAGACTTCTTTGCCGTACCTCTTGGAGGAGTAGACGTTGTGTTGGGAATCCAATGGCTGCAAACATTGGGTTCTCACTTCGCTAACCATCAACAACACTTCATCTAGTTCAATTGGCTAGGGAAAGAGTACAAATTGTACAGTTTCCAACCACCCCAAATTCAATTGGTTACATCACATCAGATGGAAAGGCTAATTCGAAAAGGAGCACCTGCTTACATAATTCAATGTCAAGAGATAGAGCTGCAAACATGTGAAGGAGTTGACTGTAACCCTATGGAGATACAAGAGCTAATCCAAAAACATCACAAGGTGTTCCAAGAGATTCCGATGGAGCTCCCACCAAACAGGAAGACAGGACACTTAATTGAGCTAGAGCCAGGGGCAAATCCTGTAAACATCAGACCATATAGATATCTCCATCATCACAAAACAAAGATTGAGAGGTTGACCCAAGATTTGTTAAAATGTGGATTTATTTCAAAAAGCAGAAGCCCTTATGCCACTCTAGTAGTGCTAGTTCGAAAGAAGGATGGGTCCTTCAGGTTGTGCATAGATTATAGAGGACTCAACAAGGTCACAATTAAGAATAAATTCCCTATTCCGTTCATCGATGAGATGATGGACGAACTTCATGGAGTCAAGTACTTCTCGAGATTAGACCTAAGATCAGGATATTACCAAATCAGGGTTAGATTAGAAGGCGTAGCCAAAACCGCTTTTTGTACTCATGAGGGCCATTACGAGTTCAAAGTAATGCCCTTCGGGCTAACTAATGCTCCAGCCTAAGTCACCTGGTTCGAGTTCATGTTCGAATTCAGAGACCTTAAAATTCGACAAAAAATTGGCAATGAAAATTTTTGCTATAAAATTCGGCATTAAGTTCGAGTGACTACAAAATTTGGAAATTAAAAAATATATGAATTTTTTCAATAAAATTCATTTTGCTCTATGAACACTTAACACATCAATATGATAGTCATAAGAGCGGATGATCGATAATAGTATCATAATTACTTATATAGTAACGGTTTTAATTATTCAATTAAAAAATTAAAAAAATTTAAAATTTAACTTTTATTAAAATATTCATATTTTATTTTTTTAACTATTTATGTTTATAAATAAATTTTTTTTCATCCCCATAACTTTAAAAAAATTACCATCAATTATTTTTTCTTAATCCTAAATTCTACTTCAATTACTCATAAATACTTAACCCAACCCTATTTTACTTCAACAAAAGAACAATAGAATGTAGTTTAGCAAAGTTTTTTTTTGATATTTATAAATCTATAATTTAAGTAATTGTTAACTTTATAACCATAGGGATACTTGTAACTTTTAAAAGGTAACTTTTAAAAGGTAAGCGAGGGAGAGAGAATCCTCTTGGGCGCTCAACCTTCTAACAGATGTCAGGGCATTTCCCAATCGACAGGCATCAAGTCATTTGCAGTTCAATGCTCCCTGCATTGATCGTGTAATCGATGGCTTCTTTATAATGTAAAAATAATTAGCATAAAAAAATTGAATCCCTTCTCACAGAATTGATGATTAAAGCATTTCAACGTCTTTTTCCAAACTGGTATCCATGAGAGATATGTGACAAAGACTGAGTGTCCTGTAGACATCGTGAAGCTTTCACAACCTCGAAAAAATATATATAAATGATGTATGTATTCAGACCGGCCGAGGGGTCTCTAAATTTCAAGGCAACTGTCGACGCACACTATTGAAAACTTAGCTTCACAATGAGTAACAACTGGTTCGTGAGTGACGAATTTTAGGGTACGGCTTACTCGACCAAACCCAAAAACAAATTTTCTTCCTGAACTTGCACAAAATTGCACCGATTTTAATCAATTTAATTCATTCTGGAAATTGTGTACGGTTCGGGTTCGAATTAGACAAGAAAATTGACGAATTTAATGAAATAAAATCGACTTGCTATAAAAATCGACGAATTTCGATTTTGAAGGCGAAAAATCGCCGAATCCGGTGACTTAGGCTCCAACCACTTTCCAAGCCGCAATGAACGAATTGTTCTAGCCATATTTACGAAAGTTCGTGTTAGTATTTTTTGATGATATCCTAGTATATAACAAAACATGGAGAGAGCATGTCCGACACTTAGATCAAGTACTAACCATCTTGGAAGAACATCAATTTTTTTCAAAAATGTCAAAATGCATGTTTGGGAAAGAAGAAGTGGACTATCTTGGCCTTATAATATCAAAAGGAGTCAAAGTCTATCCTAATAAGATCAAGGCAATCACCGAGTGGCCCCAACCAGATAATATCTCGAAATTACAAGGGTTTCTAGGCTTAACGTGGTACTATCGAAGATACGTGAAAAATTACGCACATAAGACGACCCCCCTAACAAGCTTATTGAAGAAAAATCCATTTCGATGGAATGAAGAGGCAAAAAAAATGCTTTGAAGCATTAAAGAACATTATGTCATCAACATTGGTATTAGCAACCCCGAATTATACAAAACCTTTTATCGTTGAGTGCGATGCTTCAGGATTCGGGATAGGAGCAGTCTTGATGCAAAAAGGTCATCCGATAGCTTTTGAAAGTAGGAAGCTCAATAAGAGAGAGAGTTTGAAATTCACGTATGATAGGAAATGCTTGCCATTATACATGGTCTAACAAAATGGCGACGATACCTCCTAGGGAGTAAAATCTTAATAAGAACAGACCACAATAGTCTTCAATATGTCCTTCAGCAATAAACATTGTCGACTGAACAACAAAAACGGATAGAAAAAATTGCTACATTTGACATGGAGATACTACATAAGCGAGGAAAGAACAATGTAGTTGCTAATGCCCTTTCCCGAAAAGATGAAGTCAAGGCTTACGCAATCTCAGTTGCAGTTCCAGATTGGTTAGACGAAATCTGAGGAGAATATGCCAAGGACCCAAACACTTGTTCCCTAGTCAAGGTTCGAGGATTGAATGTAGGAATGACATCCTTTGGTATAAAGGAAGGATCTACTCAAGCCCTACATCTCGGTTTAAAACCAAGGTGTTGATAGAATCTCATGACTCCCTAGTTGCAGGCCATGTAGTTTTTTTCAAAACTTACTACAATGCCAGGTAATCCTTCTATTGGAAGGGGATGTATAAGGACATTCAAAAGTATGTAGCCGAGTGTGATACCTGTCAAAGAAACAAAAGCAAAAATGTCATGACTACAGGGCTACTCCACTCGCTTTACATACCAACCCAAAAGCGGGAGGAAATTTCCATGGATTTTATTGAAGGGTTACCCGTATCCGAAGGCAAGGACAAAATCTTCGTGGTATTGGATCGCTTAACAAAATATGCACATTTTATGGGTATTAGGAAAACTGACTCCGCTAAACAAATCGTTGAAGTATTCTGTAAAAATATTTACAAATTACATGCGTTCCCGAAAATCATCGTTAGTGACAGAGATACCAAATTCTCAAGCAATTTTTGGAAGGAATTCTGCAAACAAATTGGGGCTACTCTTAACATGAGCTCAGTCTATCATCCCCAAATAGATGGATAGACGGAAGTCGTTAACAAATGTATGGAAGCCTATCTTCATAGTTTTGTCACTGACAAGCAGAACAGATGGATACAATGATTACATCTTGTTAACGGTGGTATAACTCCACCTATCATACGTCAGCCAAAATGACATCTTTTCAAGCATTGTATGGTTATGCACCTCCCAGATGGAAGGAACTCGTTCAAGGTGATGCAAAAGTACCTGCAGTAAAAAGTCAACTTGAAGAAAACTAGAAAGTAATGCAAGTACTCAAGGATAATTTAACTATGGCACAAAATTGTATGAAACAACAAGCAGATCAACAGAGAACATAAAGAGAGTTTGAAATAGCAGATTGGGTATTTGTAAGACTTTAGCCATACAAGCAATTGTCACTTAGACAACAAGGAAAGAATAAATTATCTCCCAAGTTTTTTGGGCCATACCAAATTATCCAAATGATTAGCCCAGTAGCATACAAATTGAAGTTACCAACTAAGAGTCAAATTCACAACATTTGTCATGTCTCGAATCTTAAAAAATTATTGGGTCAACATTAGACTGTTCAGACGACACTTCCTACCTTGGACGAAGAAGGGAAACTTGTATTAGAACTGGAAGCCATCATCAACACCAAAGAAAGAATACTACGTTCTTGCATCATTAAAGAATATCTTATTAAGTGGAAGAATTGTTCAGAAGAAGACGCTTCCTGGGAAATAGAGGTTCATTCAGCAATACCCATCATTACCTTGCTTTGAGGACAAAACATTTTAAAAGAAGAGGGCAATGTTTATATATATAGAAAAGTAAATAATAAATAAAAATATAATAATGCTTAAAACTAAAAATTGTATAATAATTGTAATTAGTCATGAAAAAGCATGACTTTATGAAAAGTCATATTCATACCCCGTAAAACATATATATACGGGATTTCTATTGTAAATTATCATGATTGAAAGTTTATTAATAAATATTTATTTTTTATCAGTCATAAGTTGTTTCAGCGTTGAGTTTTTGTGTTGTACTTATCTAACTAAGTAGTTTAGCTTCTTTTAGCTTATGCTTTACCTTTCAACATTTAACTTATAGGAGTTGCTCTATCACTCCTATAATCTGTCATCACTGATTTTGCTTTTTGAGTGCCACTCATCGACCTTTTTGGTTATTCCTGGATTTTCACACCTAAAAATGCACATGTAGGATATTGGCTCATGGAAAATTGGTTGAATAGGTGTTGGACTTGGCCATTGTAAACCATAGGAATGAAGATACATCTTATCAAGGTGATTTGATGTTGCTCCATGAGGGCCCAACATTGTTGTATGATATGTGGACCTAGTAATCATTTTGAACTTAGAGCGAGGCAAAGAAGACTAATCTTGATGAGTGCTAGCAATGAAGAGCTTCAGAGTGGTCTGTGTTGTCCATAGATTGCACACCAGCAGCAGAAACTTTCCGAAAGCTGTCTCCTCACTTAGGAAAGTGGAAGAGGTGTGACC
>LPNX011068940.1:0-31878 GCA_001517045.1 Pseudotsuga menziesii | reverse complement strand
TGAATTTTTACATGCAAAGCATAAAACTTTTCCCTAGATCTAAAGAAGTAAACTAGATCTAGCAAAGGCCCTAAAAACAGATCTGAAATAATAAAGATTTGAAACTTGAATCTATTTTATGAGCAAGTACAAAAATTAAAGAAGAAGGGTAGAGAAAGAAGGGTTTCTTGTGGATGGAACACAAGAGATGGAAGAAGACTCCGGCTTTCTTTCGAATGGGAAGGGACTGATCTTGTAGGCCCTGCAATCACAATATGTTAAAAGGTAGGTTGCTTGAAGCTTGGGCTTGATGTAGCTGAACTCACACCCTTCTTCAACGTGTGACCTGCTAATACCAAAACTCAGATACAAGTGAGATTGTATATATATATATATATAAAGTATGCAAAGGAAACTCAATCGAGATCAATACTACGTATAACTAACTACTCATATTCATCAAGATTAGAACCTATTTTGCATAAATAACTGAATTGAAACTACAAACAACTATTCTACTGTGCCAATAGTGGCCCTCTTGAGTTTAACACATAAATAGATCTCATTCAAGTAAAAAAAAAGTAAAGGGTTTAGGAACAGTTTCACCTCAACCATAGAACATTCACCACATGCAAAGAGAGATGGACCTCCAAAGTCGAAAATCTTATTAATCAAAATGTAAGCAAAGCTTAATACAGTTTTTTGCAGAGTAACTCCAGCACAAAAGTTCCATCCGAATAGAGCTAAAGAAGCCTCTATTTATACAATGAGAGAAGATCCAAAACCCTAAAACCAAAAACCCTGACCTAACCGGCTTGGCAGCTGATTGAGAGCCCAGACTTGAAGATCAAGAGTTAAGAGTGAGGGGAGGCCTCCACCTAGGCAAGGCGCCCCCACTCCAACCCTAAACACTGAAAACAAGCAGATGAGGAGGCCACACGTGTGAAGACGCCCTCTTGAGGAGAGAGGGGCGTGAGCTTGTGAAGGAACCACCTGCTAGGTCTGGAGGAGCTGTAAGCTAGGTATGGAGGAGCCACTGCCTAGTAATCATCAGTGCAAGAGCCAGTCCCGCCTCGGTTAAAACATCAATCCAATGGATGCTCTCCTCTTCCCTCAATTCGTGAGCCAGCTAAAGAGGGCGAATTTGCTAAGTAGAGGTGTCATGAATACTCACTGAATGCTGACTGAAGCTACCTTCTGTTAACTCAATTCATCATAAATGCCCATTGCCATGACATTTTGCATTTCATTTCGCCGAATTTGGATTAATTTGGAGAGATTTGGATTTTCTCCAAAATAATCATTTTTTATTAATTAATCAATATTTTCCCCAAAACTGACTTTTTTGAGAAAATATGCGTTATGTGGCCGAATGATGATCTGAAAGTTGGATCTGACTGGCTGGCTGATCAAGATTGATTTTTGGCTTAAGGTTAGAGCCTTCAATCACTGAATTAAAAATTTGGGTTTTGGAAGACTAACTTATTACAAATTGATTTTTTCCATTTAAATTATGGAAAAATTTAATTAAAAACTTAAGAAAAAATTAAAAAATTAAAAAAATAAATTTTGATGCGTCTGGTAAATTTTTTGAGGGTCCTAGTGACTTAGAACATGACCATGCTCTATTCTAATAATGCCTAGTAGGTTTATATACACTTAGTTGGGCTCTAATAAGCCCCCAAGGCCCAGAATTCAAAATCGAGCATTCCAGCTTTGGAGGAAGCGGGAGAAAACCTCGTCAATTATACTTGGCTATAGGCAAAGCATAATTGTCAAGAGAAAAAAACTCCCAGGAATACTTTAGTTGAGATTCTACGTCTTAGGAGACCGAACCACTCAAAACACCCTACTAGCACATTTTATTACAAACCCTACGGGGCCATCGTAAAAAATATTCAAATAAAAAACTGACTAGCCAAAATTGGCTAGACACAAAGGAGGATCATCTAATACACTGGAATCAAACATTGGTCATGTTTGTCAACTGGCGGCTTCTCAGGTAACCCAACTATGGTACAAAAAAGTTGGCAACATCTGGCTCCATCTGTGGGACAGGTACTTGCTTGATCTATTGATCAAAGAGAGTGCCTGAGAATCCAGGAATCTCTGGTACCTGCATGTAAACAGAAGTGTCTCAATCCCATGTATATGATAAAAAATATGCCATGATGAAATACCAGAAAAATAATTTTTTCTTTTTCAAATCAAAGTAAATGAAATAAGCTTTTTTCTTTTTTAGCATATAAATGAAATATGATACAAATGCTAATATACAAAAATAAGAAACTTTGATACAACATTCTTCATGGATATGATACATATGATACAAAAATAAAGTACATAAAAATACAACAAGGATGGGTTTAGAAAAGCTCTGGGATGACCCCTTGGTCATCTTGGAGGTTGTTTTGATAAAAGGGCTTCAAGTGTTGGCCATTCATGGGCAAGTTTAATGTTTCTCCATCCATGGTGTTAAGGAGAAAAGAATTGGTGCCAACCGTGTCGCGGATGATAAACGGGCCTTTCCAAAGGCTGTCAAATTTTCCATGCTTCCCAGGCTTCTCCCTTCTCTTATCCCATAAGAGAACAATATCTCCTATTTGGAAAGATCTCAGCCTAGCTGACTTATCAAAATTGCCCTTCATGCTTTCTTGATGTCTGAGTGACTGATCAAGGGCAACTCTTCTAGATTCATCCAACTCTATGATCTGATTGATCCTCTGGTCCATTTCTGATTGTTCTGTGCCATACTCACTTAACATTCTGAATATAGGAATCTGCATGCTGACCGACAGAGTGGCTATGAGTCCATACACTAGCTCAAAAGGTGACTTTCCAGTTGAGTTCTTCTTAGTGATCCTATCTGCCCACATAGCATACTTAATCTTGCTATCCCATGATCTCTTATTATCAGTGTTCCACCAAGTTTCCAGGACAGGGGGGCGTGAGAGCGGGGAAACGCACATTGGGGGCGTGTAGAGACACCCCAAAATTTTGGGGTATTTTGGGGGACGGGGGGGCGGGGAGGCGTTAGGGTCCCTAACATAGGGGGGTGGGTCTCTAAAATTATAGAAAAGAAAAAAGAAAAATAATAAAAATATGAACCCCATCATATAAGCATATCAATTCCTCATCCCATCACCATTTGCATACTAGCATGCTTATGTTCCCGAAGAATATAGTGTAATTTAATGTAATCGTTATAGCCAAGCATATCATATCGATGTTTGTTTCTTTTTATTTGTTTCTATTTCATTTTAAAATGACCATTTAATGTAAAAGCCTAAAATTTAAGATGAATCATTTCTTTTTTAAGTAAAAAAAATTTAAAAATCGAGGGTAGTGGGGGCCTGTCGGAGCACCCCATTTTCAGGAGGGGGCGTGTGGGAGCCCCCCAATCCGGGAAACTCCTAGACCCGCGTTTCCCTAAGTTTCGCAGAAAGGGGGGCGTTGGGAAACGTTTCCCATGGAGCCCTCCGGGGCGTGGGAAGCGTAGGGGGTGAGCCCCCGACCCTGGGAGGCGCGTCCCCGTGGAACACTGCTTATTATCCCCCACAGTCTTTTTAAGGATAGTCATCAAATTCTTATTTGTGGACTTAGCTAATCCATTGCCCTGTGGATAATAATCAGAGGAGTGGGATAGGATAATGCCATATTTAAAACATAAGTCATTTACTTTTTCGGAACTAAAAGATTTGGCATTATCGATTGTTATTTTAAGTCTGGTGATGATTCTTTTCTCGATGAAATCTATAACAACCTTTTCAGTGGCAGTTTTAGTGGGTATGGCCTCTACCCACTTAGTGATATAATCAGTTGCTGTGAGAATTCAGCAAAAACCATTGCTAGAGTTATCCTTAAATTTGCCAATAAAATCAAGCTCCCACTACTGAAAAGGGGCAAGGACCACAACCGAAGTAAGGGGAAGGGCAGCCAATTTCTGCTTCCTAGTGAAAAGCTGACACTCTTGGCAACACTTGACATGCTTGTGGGCATCTAAAAAAATAGTGGGCCAATAGTAACCAACTCTCAAGATTTTGTGGGCAGTTGTATTTGCTGCATAATGGCCTCCACAAAATCCTGAGTGAAACTCTGCTAAGATCTTCTTGGAATCCTGTTCGTTGATGCACCTAAGTATGATACCATCTGGGTTCCTCCAACCCAGACACTCTTGGGTAAGGCAATACCTAGCAGTCCTAAGTCTCAAAGCCCTACGCTTGTGACCTTTGAGGTGATCCGGGCAAGTGAGATGGAGAAGGAAGAAAATGATATCAGAATACCAATGATTGTCAAGCTCTTGAAGGGCAAGAGTCATAGTTGGCTGAGGGATATCATTTTCTGCAATCATTTCAATGGCTTCTTCATTTTTCTGAGTAAGCATTCTAGCAAGGCCTTGTCCCTTGATTAATTTAGTGGGCTTTATTTCAAGGTCATACTTTTGGATTTTGGACACCCATGTACCCCTTATTCCTAAACAATCCTTTTGAGACAGGATATTCTTTACTGCAGTGTGGGGAGCATATCCAATAACCTTAGAATACCCAATATAGGTCCTGAAATGTTTTAAAGATTTAACCAAGGCGTAAGCCTGCTTCTCCATGATGGTATACTTTAATTCAGAGTTCTGCAAGGCTCTACTCATGAATGCTATAGGTTGCTCGAACCCTTCGAAGTTCTTTTGGAGCAACACACCGACAATAGTGTCTTCTGAAGCAAAGGAAAAGATCATGAAATCTTTTGCGTAATCTGGGCTGACCAAGACCGGAGACTTGGTAATGGCATTCTTTATAGAATCAAAGGCTTTCCTTCCTTCACTGGTCCACACAAACTTAGCATTTTTCTTAAGTAAGGTTTGCATAGGTTTCATTAATTCGGCCAAGTTAGGAATAAATCTTCTAATAAAATTTATATGACCATTGAAGGATTGGAGGGCTTTCACATTCTTAGGAAGGGGAATCTTTCTTATGGCCTCTATTCTTTCAGGATCAATTTTGACACCGTCCTTATTGATAATGTGTTGTAAGAGTTTTCTCTCTTCTATGTCCAAAATTGACTTAGCCGTATTCAAAGAAATACCATACTTCCTACATCGCTCGAAAATCTACCTGAGATGACCAACATGGCTAGATCTTACCTTTGAAAATACAGTAAGATCATCTTGATAGATCTCAATGATTTTACCAATCAACTCCTTGAAAACATAATCCATGGCCCTTTGAAAAGTAGCTCCTGCATTTAAAAGGCCAAAGGGCATTCTTAGATATTCAAAAGTGCCCCAAGGAGTTGTGAAAGTGGTTTTATGCCTATATTCCTCTTGAATGACTACCTGATTATAGCTAGAAAAACCATCTAGCATCGACATCATGCTTGATCCAGTGACCTGTTGGAGGAGGGTCTCCATGTTGGGGAGGGGGTAACTGTCCTTTTGACACGCTATGTTTAGATTTCTGAAATCTATACATATCCTTAAACTCCTGTTCTTTTTTCTAACTACTACCAAGTTAGAACACCACGTTGAATGTCTTGTAGGAGCTATTATTCATGCTGCTAACATTTTTTCTAACTCCCTTTTAATGATTGGTGCTAACTTAGGATTTATTTCCCTAAGTTTTTGTCTGAAAGGCTTGCCCTTTTGACACTCTGGTTTCAAGGGAATAGTATGTTGAAATACATCTTTCCTGTATGCTTTGAGTTCGTCATAAGTAAAGGCAAATACATCCCTATACTCTTTGACCAAGTTTATAAGGCTGTTCCTTTCTTTTTTAGAAGTATTTTTCCAATTTTTATAATTTTAGGTTTTGTTTCCGTCCTAATGTTGATTTCAATGTAATCCCCCGGTTTCATTTGCTCAACATTACTCTTTTTTCTGTCCTGTCTGTCAAAGATGTTTTCTAAGGCAACTAGACCACGTGGGACAAGATTATTAAACTGGTCGCCTTCTCCATAATATTCTTTATTTTCTTCCTGATCATTTACTTTAAAGTTTAGGAATTCATCGACATTATGAATAAATCTCAAAATTTGCTCATCATCTTTGAAGACCTGCCAATGTTCTACATTATCAGGAACAGAGGGTCTGAAGTTAATCTCTAAAGGACAATCCCCCTCTAACATCTCATCCGATGGCTGAAGAGTTGACACTGAAACTGCAAGCTTATCGGAGGCACTATTCCGATCTCTAGGGATTGCTTCTATATTAAGGGCATAAAAGAATTCCATTGTATCCCAGACTGCATTTCTATATTTTTTATGTCTTTGACACTTACATACAAATTGACCCTTCACTTGTTGGACAATTAAGTCAGAGTCCCCTTTAATATTAAGCAACTTGATCCCCATGTCCTTAGCAATCTCAATGCCTAGTAGAAGTGCCTCATACTCCGCCACATTGTTAGTTGCTTCAAATTCCAATCTGAAAGCAAAGTTGAAAACCTTACCCTCTGGTGAAATAATGATAACACCAGCCCCCTTGCTTGTTCTAGAGTAAGCACCATCAAAATTCATTCTCCATAATTCACTAAGTTTTTCAGTCTTTATTTCTTCTTGGAGGGGTTCTAAGAAGGTGGAGTTGATTTGATAGGTCCCATTTTCATCAGTGTGGTAAGCATACTCGTTTAATGGTCTTTGAGGGTTTTCAACATGGTGTCTTTTTTCCTTTTCAGAATACAACTTAACAAGTGAAAACTCCGATGCTGGTATGATGGCATAGGTCTAATCCATTTGGATTGATCCTCCCAAAGTGGCACCCCATTCCTAGAAAGCAACATCCCCCATTTGTCCGGAACATCAATAACAAGGATGTCCATGGTGATCTGGATATCCAGATTCTTAGCCAATCTAACTAACTGATTCTCAATCATCCCTTCAACTTTAACTGGCCTAGAATCCATGGCACATACATTCTGGTATGGCCTTGTAGTTCTTAAGTCAAGCTGCTGCATGACTTTTTTGGTCATGATGCTGGAACTAGATCCCGAGTCTAACATACAATTGTGTAGAAGAAGATCACCCATCATCAATGATACGTAAAAAGGGGGATGATGTTCTTTTCTTGGGTCCCTAGTATGTAGAACTATAGGTGGATCGGGAAAGACATTATTTGAAGTTCGCTCCACGGTATCAGAAAAAGTGACCTTTTTAAGGGTAAGGGGCTTTACAGGATTTGAAGGACTTTCTTCAGTTTGAGGATCAACATTACTTGGAGGGTCTAGGATTTTCAAAAGTCTCTCTCTTTGGCCAGGGATTTTACATAATTCAAGGACTGGAACATGGACTTTTGTATTTGCTAGCCAATTACCTAAGTCAAAACTTAAATCAACAATTTCTTTAGTTTCTACTTCTTTGTGAGGATTAGGAACTGTTACCTTAGGAATATTCTGTGCAGAAGACCCCTCTCTTGATTTTCTTTGATAAGTTATTCCCTTGAAGTTTTGAGTGTTGTTGATTTGCTCGACTGAAAGCATCTCACCATAGTATTGAGTTAAGTTGTCAACTTTCTTTTCATAACGATTGGTTTGTGGCCAATTTCCTATGGAGATGCTAGGGATGTCATCTATGTTGTTGATATAATCAGGCTCGCTTGTCGACGTATTAGGACCATAACCTTCAGGGTGACCATGCTCCTGAACATAGCATGCATAGTGGCAGCCAGATTCCTCATGGAAATCTTTGCATGCTCTGCAAAAAGGTTTATATTTCTCAACCATGTTGGCGGCCTCTAGCTGATGAGGAGGCCTCTGCTCATGGTTGGGAGGCTTTCTTTGCCAAGTTGGCTTGGCAGGAAAGGTTCTAGGAGCAGGCTGAGTTTGAGTTCTTTCCATTGTTATCACCCTATTTTGTATCTCCTTCAAGTGCGCTAAGTGTTTCTGTTCTGCTTCCTTCATATTTTTCTTCATTTCCCTTTTCATTTCAATCATCTGCTTTTCATAGGCATCCTTCATAGCTGATAAAGGATCCTTGTCTTTAGGTTCATTAATTTTCAAAGGAGTTGGAGACCTTGAATAACCCTGGAGGTTAGATTCATCAGATGACTGCATGTTCAAATCAATTTTAATTGCCATTTCTTGAGCTTGGACCAAGTTAGCAGGCTCCTTGTTTCTTATCTGGTATTGCATTTTGCCACTAAGTGCCTCAATGTAATAGACCAGAATGGTTGGTGTAGTTGGGGCATAAGCAGTAGGGATGGCTTTTGACAATTCATTGAACCTAGTATTGAACTCGTCCATTGTTTCTGTATCCTTCTTTTTTTATGTTGGTCAGGGACGCAAGTTGATGCTGAGGTTCCTTCTTTTCACCAAACTTGTTGGTGAAAGAGGTTTTGAAGGCAGCTAGAGTATCAAAAGCATTTTCCGGTAAATTGTTATACCAGTCGCCGACCTTTCCATCCAAAGATAGAGCAAATAACTTCATGTATACATCATCATGTTGGCTAACAGGATCACTGACATAAGCATTGATGCATCTAGAAAAGTTCCTGAGGTGCATGGCGGAGGTAGTGGCATCAATGTCGGTATACATCAGGAGCTTCTCGACAGCTTTGTCTGGAAGACGGTGGGGTTGACCTGCTATCTGAGAAAAGTCGAGTTGAATAAAATACTCACCCATTATGCCGAAAACAGAGGTATTAGTGTTTTCTTGAGAATTAGTTTCTAGAAATAAACTATGGATATCTGATAAAGACTGAGATCCAAGATCTTCAAGTATCCTTCGAGAAGCAAGTTTATTTAGCCTTCTCCTATAAACCTTTTCAGGCTCAGGGATAGAGCTAAGTAAACCTTCAGAGTTTCTTCTGGTTGAATACCTTGGTAAAATTAAAGACAATGGAGTCGCCAGATGGATTTCAAGTCTAAGCTCAGCGAGGTGATTAAACTAAAAATCTATCAAAAAAGGTAAAAACTAGAAAAAACTAAGGTCGTCCAGGCACAAAAAAATTGTCCCTGGCAACGGCGCCAAAAGATGTTGTCTATCGATTGCACACCAGCAACATAAACTTTTCGAAAGTTGTCTCCTCACTTAGGAAAGTGGGAGAGGTGTGACCTTGGGGGCAAGCACAGAGCTAGGTACTGCCACCTACTCCTAGCTCCTCCGTTTAGGCTAACTCCTAAAGAAGCCAAGGGGGGTAGTCCCTACAAAAGAGTTTCTATGGCTCTTAAGTTGTTAAAGTGTTTTAATGGTTACGGATGCGGATTGGTGTAGTTTAGGAGTTATTGTAGTTAAATGTGTTTGTTTATTATGATTTTGACACATAAATTAAAGCAATCCATGTTGCTAGAAAGAGATTAAAAGATAAGCAATAATTCAAGACTTCATAAATATGCATTCACAGATAGAAATTAAAGATGCCAAAGACAATTGATCCCAATATAACAATTATGCAAATTAAAAGACCAGTGCCTTATGGAGTCAAAATACTGAAAATGCGTAAAGAAATTAACAGCAAGTCTTGAAATAAAACTAGTGAATATTAGGTTGTGCAAGTGCTCTTGGTATATTTTTAAGGATTTTAAGTGATCTTGCTTATGGTGTCAACGAAGGTTTGTCAAAAGCCGGGGGAATATTCCAAGTTTAATCTATTGAAGACATGACGGCTCGCCCAGTATCCCAGGCTGGTATCGCGAAGATTGACCAGCTAGCTGAGAAGCTTAGATAGCAGGGGTTTCGGCGTCTCTACTAAGAAGAACTTAGGAAAATTCCCTACAACGCCGATGCGTTGGGTATAGGGTTTAATTTTATTACGTTTCTCTTGTAAGATTAGAAATCCAATGTCGTTTCTGGGTACTCTGATTTTGAAGTCAGTCAGAGCATACTCCGGCAAGGAGAAAACGAAGTTAATTAATTTTGGGGGTGTGCGTTGCAAATTTTATTAAGTTAATTGATTAAGACTCTTCGACAGAGAGCGCTCTTGACCTTGTCTTATGACAGCGGTTCAAGAGACTTAGCTAATCTAAAATGCCTAATGCAGGGAGATGCAATTCTAACAATGCTCTCCGATAGAGAGTGCTCTTGACTTGTGTTACTGCAAATTCAAGAGACTTAATTAATTCGTTAAAATTGAAAGAAACACAAAGATCTAAACTACCAAAGAGTCTCTTTCAGGCTTTTTAGGGCCCTAATCGGGAAAGCAAGGGGGTAAGCAAAACTCTATCAAAAAGTAAAGAAACAACGCATTAACCAAGTAAATAATCAAAGAGACATTTTTACTTCACTTTTCATGGATGATAACTTATTTAGCAAGTGAACTACCCTACTTTAATGACAAGATAAACTTCTAAAGATTATGAACTATTCTACCCTACTTTTAGCAAAACATGAAGCAAAGCATGAAAATGGAGAGACGATACAAGCTTCCCCCAAATGGGGGAAGAGGGGTATGGGAGCCGTAATCCCACTTGCTTTTTATTAATTTGTTACAATGCTTTCCTTTTGCTGCCTCTTTTGTTTCTTTTCTTTAATCCTGAAAGGTCTTTGGAGCAATCTGTAGAAGGAGAAAAGAAGAAGAGGGAATTTATGGTTTTTTAGGGCTTGATTCTTCAGAATTTCGCCGGGATTTTCGCTGTACCTGTCACAAAAAAGAAAAATCAGCAAGCATGTATTGTTTAAAATATGATGGGAAAGACAATGCAAAAAAAAAAAAAAATTTAAAAAAAATTTGGAAATTTTTTTATACTTGGAATTTTTTTTGAATTTTTACATGCAAAGCATAAAACTTTTCCCTAGATCTAAAGAAGTAAACTAGATCTAGCAAAGGCCCTAAAAACAGATCTGAAATAATAAAGATTTGAATCTTGGATCTATTTTATGAGCAAGTACAAAAATTAAAGAAGAAGGGTAGAGAAAGAAGGGTTTCTTATGGATGGAACACAAGAGATGGAAGAAAACTTCGGCTTTCTTTCGAATGGGAAGAGATCGATCTTGTAGGCCTTGCAATCACAATACGTAAAAATGTAGGTTGCTTGAAGCTTGGGCTTGATGTAGCTGAACTCGCATCCTTCTTCAACCTGTGACCTGCTAATACCAAAACTCAGATACAAGTGAGATCATATATATATATATATATATATATATAAAGTATGCAAATGAAACTCAATCGAGATCAATACTACGTATAACTAACTACTCATATTCATCAAGATTAGAACCTACTTTGCATAAATAACTGAATTGAAACTACAAACAGCTATTCTACCGTGCCAATAGTGGCCCTCTTGAGCTTAACGCATAAATAGATCTCATTCAATTAAAAAAAAAAGTAAAGGGTTTAGGAACAGTTTCACTTCAACTATAGAACATTCACCACATGCAAAGAGAGATGGACCTCCAAAGTCGAAAATCTTATTAATCAAAATGTAAGCAAAGCTCAATACAACTTTTTGCAGAGTAACTCCAGCACAAAAGTTCCATCCGAATAGAGCTAAAGAAGCCTCTATTTATACAATGAGAGAATACCCAAAACCCTAAAACCAAAAACCCTGACTTAACCGGCTTGGTAGCTGACTGAGAGCCCAGACCTGAAGATCAAGAGTTAAGAGTGAGGGGAGGCCTCCACCTAGGCAAGGTACCCCCACTCCAACCCTAAACACTGAAAACAAGCAGATGAGGAGGCCACACGTGTGAAGACGCCCTCTTGAGGAGAGAGGGGCGTGAGCTAGATGATGAGGGCGTGAGCTTGTGAAGGAACCACCTGCTAAGTCTAGAGGAGCTGTAAGCTAGGTATGGAGGAGCCACTGCCTAGTAATCATCAGTGCAAGAGCCAGTCCCGCCTCGATCAAAACATGAATCCAATGGATGCTCTCCACCTCCCTCATTCGTGAGCCAGCTGAAGAGGGCGAATTTGCTAAGTAGAGGTGTCATGAATACTCACTGAATGCTGACTGAAGCTACCTTCTGTTAACTCAATTCATCATAAATGCCCATTGCCATGTCATTTTGGATTTCATTTCGCCGAATTTGAATTAATTTGGAGAGATTTGGATTTTCTCCAAAATAATCATTTTTTATTAATTAATCAATATTTTCCCCAAAACTGACTTTTTTGAGAAAATATGCGTTATGTGGCCGAATGATGATCTGAAAGTTGGATCTGACGGCTGATCAAGAATGATTTTTGGCTTAAGGTTAGAGCCTTCAATCACTGAATCAAAAATTTGGGTTCCGGATGACTAACTTATTACAAATTGAATTTTTTCATTTAAATTATGGAAAAATTTAATTAAAAACTTAGGAAAAAATTAAAAAATTAAAAAATAATTTTTGACGCGTTTGGTAAAATTTTTGAGGGTCGTAGTGACTTAGGACATGACCATGCTCTATTCTAATAATGCCTAGTAGGTTTATATACACTTAGTTGGGCTCTAATAAACTCCCCAAGGCCTAGAATTCAAAATCGGGCATTCCAGCTTTTGGAGGAAGCGGGAGAAAACCTCGTCAATTATACTCGGCTATAGGCAAAGCATAATTGTCAAGGGGAAAAAACTCCCTGGAATACCTTAGTTGAGATTCTACGTCTTAGGAGACCGAACCACTCAAAACACCCTACTAGCACATTTTATTACAAACCCCATGGGGTCATGGTAAAAAATATTCAAATAAAAAACTGACTAGCCAAAACTGGCTAGACATAAAGGAGGATCATCTGATACACTGGAATCAAACATTGGTCATGTTTGTCAACTGGCGGCTCCTCAGGTAACCCAACTATGTTACATAAAATTTGGCAACAATCTGAAGGCCTTGTTCACACCGTGATTCTAGGAAAGGGTGCAATGTTTGAGGAGTGCTAGATTTGAAGGGGATTTAAAACTCCTTTTCACACCTTGAGAAGTAGGGATGAAGTGGGCCATCTAGGGGAATGCTTGGCTTAGGGAGTTGCCAAGTGGATGCAAGACCCTTCTCAAGCCCTAAAATGAGGATAAATGCACAACAAAAGAGGAGTGTTCTACATGAGAGAGTTTAATATGACCTTAATACCCTCATTTGTTCATAAATAGAGGTATTTGCACATTACAAGGGTAGCGCTTTGCATGAGGAGGTTCCATGGGGCCTTGAAGTTACTTTCAAACTGAAAAGTCACCATTTTAATGAGTGTTACCTTTCAAATCCTCACTTATTGAGATAAAGTCCTAAAACTCAAGTGAGACTATGAAGGAAGAGGGATGCCACCATCACCTCACAAACCCTTTTCACACTTTATGTCGGCTCTCCTTCGGCTCAAGGGGGGCTTCCCTAGGATCACTAGAACTTATGCAATGGAGTTCAAGGTGAAATGAAGAGAAAGTTCTAGTAGAACAATTTGATATGTTTTTAGAAATGAGTTGGATGACTGGACCGAAGACTAGTGTCTTATCCATTAGACATATGGGGTTAAATCAAGGCTCATGGAAGGTTGTTGTATTGAGGAAAAGAGGGCAATTGAGGCTGAGGTGGACAAGTTATTGTTATCACAAAAAGTGTAGCTACCCACTTGAGATATGCTATCCGGGACGGTAAAGGTAAGGTAGCTAACTGGTCACACCGCAAGGGCCTCGTCCACTATGGGTAAATGGTAGTTGTTACACCGGACAGGCTCTTGCCTCTTTAGATCAAACCGGAGAATGATCAAGGAGGAGACCCTACTAGCCTAAGAGGGCTAGTGCACCTACTCAAAATACTCCTAGGTTTTGGCAATGGATAAAAGAGGAGAGATAATGAGTGGATAAAACTAGATCTATGGAATAAGTGTGGTATAGAGGTTAGGGCCAAGTTGGGGAGGATTAGGAAAGACAAGAAATGGCCTAACTTGATTGAGATTGTACCACAAATAGTTTAAGGAAGCAATCTAGCGAGATCTTGCCAAATGAATAAAAACACTAAAGGGACCCACCTAGGGTTGTTGCATAAGTGGACAAAGTGGACCCAAAAGAGTAGATCAGGGCATGAGATGACTAGATCGGGATGCTTGAGGATTGGATCTATGGTTTTGAGGTGGGTTCAAGCATACCCATCTGACAGATCTAAAGAAAAGACCACCCACCCAAGAAGGGCGCCCCCACTTAGAGTGACTAGTGCTAGATCCCAGGGAAAATGGAGTTTGATTTTTATGAAACTTGAGATCTAGGGTTTATTCATTAATCTCCAAGTGGGTTTTGATGGCTGTCATAAAAAACTCACCGTATCTATCAGATTTACGAAACTAGGGTTTTAAGAAAAAGGGTTTTGAATGGACAAATGGATAAAAACATTGAAAAACAATACTAACCTTGTAGATCGTACCTGAAAATATTTGCGGCCACCTTGAATGTCGATGATCCTTTCACTTGGTTACAATTTCGAGTAAGATTCGGCATGAAATAGAAGAAAAACGCCCAATGAAGTAAATGTGCCCCCTCTTCTCCACTTGCAAAATCAAACTACAAATGAGATTTGTTCACGGATGAAAAAGATAAGCTACGTACTTCATCAACAGAGAAATATGCAATGCACAAAGTAACAATTGAGAACTCGCTGAAGATGAAATGATTTTCCCGGAAGATGATGCAAGACGCCTTAGCAATCTCCTCCAACCAATTCACTACCCTGCAAAAGATTAGTACGACCCTCCAGAAAATTAGTTGCTTGCAGGCCAGATCTATTGAAATGTCCAAGCAAGAGGCATAGCAATCACATCCAAGTACATTCACAAAGCTTCCAAGAGTTTCTGCAAAAGTTTTATTGTATTCAATATTCTCAAAGCCAAAAGTCCCCTTACAAATGAGAGAGCATCTCAATATATAGGTTTCTCAAGTACATAATACCTAGATCCAAAAAGATCAAGGGTCAAGATCATAAGATAAAATCATCCTAATCTATGGCTAAGATTAGCTGGATACATCTCACATGGATACTCTCACAAATAGAAGGGGGCGCATCACTAGAAATGCCCGACGAGGGTGCGCACCACTAGAAATGCCCGACGAGGGTGCACACCACATAAAATATGACTAATGACCACAAAGTAGCACATGGTGGGGCTAGGAGGTCCTGTTATCCTTCACTAGCTTGGCCCCATGGCAAAATGACAAGGTATGGTGACAAATAATATAAAGGAGTGATAAAACTCAGTAGGGGATATCCCTCAAAATACATCAAAACACCCTCAAACTGTATAAATCAAGGATGTGTGGACCCCGAGTGAAGTGAAGCTGATGCCGGATGATGAATGTGACCCAAACACTGTGCCTCAGACCAATTCCATGCCATTCCTTTGCCTCAATTGCCCAAATCGATTTTCTCATTAGCCATTATTAATTATTAAAATGCTGGCCTAGGAACATAAAACAACCAATATCTCACTCGGGAGGAGTCTACGCAAAAACGTAACTGCACAAATGTGCCTGGCACCCCAGGTATATGGTACAAACGACTGGCTATACCCTAAGACTCCACTCCAGTGTTCCAAGAGATCTCCTCAACATCTGCAAAGTGTTTTATTTTCATTTTCCCTAGGGAAGACCTACTGTAAAATCCCAAGAGACCCATATCTGTCATGTACCTGCTTGAAATTGAAAACCACCTGCACCAATGGACCCAGAATGTCCAAATCAACTAGGAATGAGCACACATACACCATAAGTCCATCACAAAAGTACATCAGAGGCCACATCCATGTTAGAGCAATAATAATAATAATAATAAAGCCTGTAAATGCTGATAATCATAGAAATATTACAAGCCATCATAACAAATCACCATCTGAAGCATGAATATGTCTAATGGACACCTATAGACCATAAATAATCATCAACCATAATCATCTGTCTATAAATCATCCTGGACCTTGCTCATGGAATGGTCAACACTGTGACCAAGTCAAGACTGATCAAATGATGACCCAAGTGCTAAACTTTGATGCTGCAAAGTACACATGGACATGCATGCTCAATTATCTATGCTAGCAGTGACACTCTAGTACGATTAGATTTTGTTTGGCAAGTATAAGCACAATACATAAATAATAATCCAAATAAAAAATGATTAGTTGCTTCAAAACGAAAACCTCTAGTGTATAGTCATTTATAGATTTAGCCTTTTTGCTAGTCAAGGGTGAAGGTATCATAAATAACAGGTAAGGCCAAGGGATGAATTGATGACTCAACACTGTAAGCATCTGGGCTAAAGGACAAGGGGATCCACACAACACATAAGTTCGACTAGGTGAACAATAGGGCATGGCGATATCTCACAAATGGGTGGAATGATGAGAAGGCTCTACTAGACTCTAGACAAGCAACCTTTTTAATACTTTATTTGCTCAGCATTTATTTCACTAGTTGACCTCTAAAGGCAGGTGCCCTGGTAAGCCTTCTGGGGTTCCAGATAATGAAAAAGGCATGACCTTCTTGGGCCAGCCTCACCCTGTTGCCCTGTGGGGGCAAATGAGCCGTGTATTATACAAAGAATGAGTGCTCATCCTCTAGCCATCAACTTTATTTTTCATTCACCCTGTTGCCCTATGGGGGCAAATGAGCCGTGTATTATACAAAGAATGAGTGCTCATCCTCTAGCCATCAACTTTATTTTTCATTGATAACTTGCTAGCCTCCAAGAGTAGGTGCCTTGGAAAGCCTTATGGGCTTCCAGAAAATGACTAAGGCTCAGCCTTAAGGGGCTTGCCTCACCCTGATACCCTGTGGGGATAAGTGAGCCTTACACCTTACAATGGATGAGTGCTCATCTCTTGGCCACCGGCTAGTTTTATTTTTCTATTTCCAGTAGTGTCTAAAGAGTCTAAACATAGTTGTTTCATAGTTTCTGAAATCACACAGATTGATATTCGTGTTTTCATTTAAAGGGAATCCGACCAAATGATGGATATTCATCTTTTTTTTTTGTAATTAAGTACCCATGGGGGATTTGAACTTGTGACCTTCCATTTACAACTTCTCATCTCAATTCCTCATTACCAATTGCTCTAACTCCCATGGGCGATGGATATTCATGTTTTCATTTAAAGGGAATTTGACCAAATGATGGGAGAGCACAATAAATTGGCTTTGTCCATTTACTCATTTTCTTCTGTTTTTGTATGTTTCAAGGAAGTAGATGCAGCTCTTGGGAATGGTGGGCTTGCTCGACTTTCGGCATGTCTCATGGACTCACTTGCAACTCTGGACTTACCGGCCTGGGGGTTTGATTTTTCTTTTCTCATCCTTTTTGTGTTTGAAACCTAGTTTCACTGAATGCATTATCTGTTTTGGTGTAGAGAGAAAGTCTGGAATGGGGTTGGTTGTATTTCTTTTTGCTATAATAAACATATCAGTTTCAGGTTTTTTTTTCTCACAATTGAAATTGGACTTATATCAATGTCCACAAGTGACCAAACCAGGTCAATTGGGCTCAAGAGTACAACATGCACTAACATATATAAAGGGAGTGGGTGAGGCATGTCGCAGCAAAGACAACAGTAATAGAGAAGTTAACTTTAAATCTAAATTAAATAAGTAACAGTAAAGTATTGCTAGCAAAAGGGATCAAGTACAGCAGATAAGCAATCAGCAGGTTTGGTTTTAGTGTATTTTGTTCTGCTGCAAATTTATTAATAAAGTCATTTTCATGTCGCAGATATGGATTGCGTTATCAGTATGGGTTGTTTAGGCAGGTGATAATTGATGGGTTTCAGCGTGAAAAACCAGATTATTGGCTGAATTTTGGTAATCCTTGGGAGATTGAGCGCGCTCATATCACCTATCCAGTAAAGGTTTGTTGTGAAAAGATCATTCTTTGCCTCGGTATGGGTTTCACTCACATACAAACTGCAAGTCTTGTTAATCCTCAGTATGTGCTTGCCATCAGTCTATAAAATATTTCTAGTCCAACATTTATATTTTTATCTCATAGAATAATATATTTTCCTTGTATATTTTATAGTTTTATGGTAAAGTGGAAGAGGAAGTTTACAATGGAAAAAGGCAAAAAATATGGATTCCAGGAGAGATGGTAAGAATCAGTGGTTGCGCTATATTTGCTTTATCCTGTAAGAAAGCAATGATAATAAAAGTAATTATGCTAGATTTAGTAGCAAAGTAGTCAAGAAAGGCTATGGAAACTTCATTGGACTTCCAGATAGGCACACATGGCTTTGATCAGACTGCAGATTTGGGGATGTCCTTTAAGTCAGATATGACTTGAGAATGTCATATTTGGCAAACAAAGCAGATGCTGTTATTTTATAAAAGCTATTTGACTGGACTATGTATGATCTAATGCCATCAATTTGGAACCCTAATTTGTTCTTGCTGCAAGTTTATTCCTCATGTCGAACGTCATTGCTATCCATTGGTTTGTATTTGGTAGACATATCTACAGCTTGTTATGTTTCTCATATTTTGGTTCAAATATGTTTTCTTCATTTCACTGAATTCTCATGTGTGAAGGTAGAAGCTGTTGCATATGATAACCCCATTCCAGGATATGGCACTGGAAATACAATCAACCTTCGGCTTTGGGCAGCCAAACCTAGTGGTGAATCTGATCTGGTTGGTGTTTATCACACTTTAGATTTTGGAGTGGATATTTGATTTAATTTCAGTTTATTGACATGCCAAATTTATCTAGAAAGTGCTGTGTTGAGGACTTATTTGAGCATTGGATTTGTGTTTGATGACTTGAGTTCACAAGACATTTCTAAAGTGAAGCTAGTTGTTTGCTAGACAAGATAATTTGATTTAGACAGCATTGTATGCATATTTGAAATATAAATATTAATGTTGTTAAAGGTTACATTTAGGTACTCAATTTCTGAATTGTTGCACGCATATCCATATTTGCATGCAATGCTATATGCTATGGACAAAAAATGCTTTAATTTGATAACAAAACTTAGTTGTTCTATATGTTATCAGATGTGTTACTGTTGATGAACAATTTAACAGCTTAAATAGCGCAAGGAAAACTAGCTACCAAACTTGCACAACCTCAGGATTTCCCCCCAACGGGAAAATCCTCTCTGTTTAGGTCTCCTAGTTCTAAGTGAAGGACCAGTCTAACCAAGGGAGGTGACCCAAATTAAAGATTCCCAAGTACTTACTGGAAAGCCCCAAGAGCAAACCTAGAAAGATAGTACTAATCGGCCAATGTTCCAAGTTACTACTTTAATTGATTTATGGAAAATTGGAAACCGAATGTACTCAGGATGAAATTGATGAGTTGAATCAAGTACACTTGATGTAAGACTCATGATACATAGGGAGATTAACAAGTTAAATCTAAGTATCTTAGTTAGGCTAGGGTAAGATAAAGAATCCTAGCAAAGACCTATTGGCTTAGTATGGCTTTGACCAAAGATCTTAAGGAGTTCAAGGTTGTAAGAGACAAATCAAATGAGCTGAACAACTTTAGATTAATCCACTTCAAGAAGAACATTCAACTCCTTAAATGATAGACATTCACCATGAACTCATATAACAAGCATCCTCAAAATATAGTTTAAGCTTTAGATGTGCTTACTTAGAGTGCTCAAACTTATAAACAAGATATGCTATGATAACATAGCATTCAACACAGATTCCACTTAAATGCTAGATCAATAATATAGTTGTCCAAGTTTAAAGCACAATTTTTGATTACTAGTTGCCCCAATAAATTAGACAATGAAAGATAATGCAAGTAGTGGAGTTCTCCATTGGGATGTTCCCAGGGTACTTAGATTTCACTTGTGCAAAGATTATTATCTTATCCAACTTCTTGAGATGAAGAGAGTTTCCAAAGCGACTCTCTCTTGAAACTTTCCCTCTTGCAAAGAAGCAAGTTTTGGCCTTGAGCAAAGGAGGTCTTCGCTAAAGGTCAAGACTAAGCTGTGCTTTGTCTTGGGTAGAAGTAATTAAGTGCTGAGTATGTTAGATTAAATACCAACAACAATAATAAGCATGTAACTAGTTGTGGCATTTGGGCATTTTGCTTAAGCATCTAAACTCGGAATTACAAATGCTGGTGTGATTTAAGGAGCATTCAACACTAAGTTAGCTTGCTGGAAATTTAAAATGTTGCAGTAAAGTAAATCACAGCAGCAAGCTAATTATGAGTATAACCAATAAACTAAAGCCATACAACACTTAACAATACTTCAAGCAAATACACTATTATCACAATTCTTGTAGCAACTTGTTACCTACTAGGTCATACCTAGTTGGTGTTATCAAGTGAGCCAGGTGATGAGAACAAACACTTGTTCATTATTCAAAGTTCAAAAATCATTCAACCTTCTTCTATGGAAATTTTTTAAAATTTTCTTGTACCACATGTTCAAACTTCATACCCCCTTGGGGGAGTTGTAATAAAATGTTCTAGCATGGTGGTGTATGTAAAAGACTCGGTCTCCTAGACTTATTTATCAATCCGACTAGCCCAGAGTGTTTTTTTCCCTTAGAGATTATTTATTGTTGAACAAACAACTAATAATTTCCGATTCACTCATACCTCCAAAGTTGGGGTGGTCGTCTTGGTATTTAGGCCTAGGGGGTTATTAGAGTCTATGTGTCAATGTTTATAAACATGCTAGGCATTAATATTGAGTCATATGGACATGTGCTAGGTCCCCCTAGGTTTATTTTTAAGTTTTGGTAAAAATAAATTTTCCCGTAAACTTAGGCTATTTTTTAATAGTTTAATTGGGAAAATTGAGATTGTAATAAAAGTGTGGTTAGAGATCAGTTTTGGACATGGGGGTGCTCTTTTTTTAACTCAAAGCACCCTTTTGACCCAAAAACCCACTTTTCCTAAGTTTTAAGTGATAAATTTATCACTTAAGTCAAAAATATCCAAAAAAATCATTTTTATTAATTAAAAAATAAAAATAATTAATAAATGGAGAATATTCCTAAAATCCTAAATCAATGGGATTTGCTCCAATTTGACCGACATCAGTGGCATCGGCTCCCAACATTGAAGGCGAGTTAGACTACTGACTAAGAGGAGTGTTTTCCATTTGGCGAGGGGCACTGAAGGCTCACGCAGACCAAGAGGATGCACCAGAGTTGCCGAAGCGTCCCCCCCCCCACGGTTCCGACCCCGGAACCTCGCTCCGAGCGGGTTCTTCCTGGAAGCTTGCATGGAATCGGGCTTCCTAAACTTGGAACCTCGCACCCTCCCCAAAATCCACGCTTCCTGCCTTTCCGGAAGCTTCACGCTTCCGATTCCCCCGAACCTCGCTTCCACCACGCTTCCCCCACGCTTCCCCCCATGCTTCCCCCACGCTTCCACCACTCTTCCTCCAGNATGGCTCGGGTTAATGTTTCATGTTTGTTGTTATGATGTTATATTTCTCTTTGTCTCGAGGATACACACTTTGCTACTCTATGAGTGTTTTGGGCCTTTAGCATAAGCCAACTTAAATTGTTGACTTTGCTATTTAGGTGTTTTGGTTGTAGTCAACCCATGTTTATGTTGTATTTTTTTATGCTTATGGAGGTTGCACATGCAACTTGCTCTTTTTCATTTATCAACAAAGAGACATCCACTGCATCTAGCGAATCAACTATATGTTAAAAAATCAAGGTATAAATTATAGATTGTGGAACCCTCACAAATGCAATCGAATATGAAGAATTGAATGTCACTAATGTTGAAAAATTGTCTACTGTCAAAAAAGTTAAATCATTGATCAACAAAAGCAACACCTACATATATAGTTACAATTGAAGGTCCATCTGCCATTTCTAATGAAATTGTATCTCAATCTAAATTTGGAAGTATCACAAACATACATGTTTCATAAATTTTGCATCTAGTTTGACATTCTACATGTTTTCTTTTGAATATATATATATTTATATATATATATATATATAAACGCTTCCGACCACGCTTCGCTTCCGGCCATTTTTTGAAAAACACGCTTCCGCGCACCCGCTTCCCACACCCGCACCCGCTTCGCTTCCACGCTCTGGCAACACTGGGATGCACCCCTCTCTCTCCTCCACACGTGTGGGGCACTTGGCAGTTGATGAATGGATGGTTCAGTTCACTGAAGGAGCTGTCAATCAGGTCTTCTGTCTACTCCAGATCAAGCTCAGTTCAAGATCAGATCAGACTTGGTTCAACTCCACTTCAACTGCACTCTCTCTGTTAGTAAGGCATGCGCCCCTCTTGGCCAGTCTGGCTATAAATAAAGCCCCTGCCTCTCTCACAAACTAGTTTGGTTTGGAGTAAAAGAGCGCATGCTATTGTAATCTTAAATGCTATTTTGCTTGGAATAAAAGAAAGCTTTGGAGGCTAGTGGTGGTGTGCTTTGTTGTGTGGATCAAGATTGTCATGCATTATTGAGGTAAAAAACTGTATTTTTCCAATTTTTATGCATTACTTGTGGTTTAGATCTTTCCTATGATGGTTTCTCTGAACTAGTAGGAATAGGAATTGAAAGTAAGATTACTTTAATTTCTGTATTATCATGTATGCTTAGAGGTCAAACATTGCATGTTAAATAAGTTTATTTTCATGCATTATTAACCTCTCTTTGTATATGATTCCAAGATCTCATGGGTATGCTTGAGTTTTGGTTGAGTTTCAGGTTTCCTAGCTTCGGAATGTTGTGGATCTAGCTTGATGCTACCCCTTTCAAAGCAAATACGAAAGACATAGTCCCTCGGCATCTCACTACAAAGTGTTTCAAAACGAAACCCTCGGCAGCAAAAATACTGTTCTCTTTCTTTTCTCCATTTTTAAAATCATTTTCCCCCCTTTGTTACCCAACTTGTTTACTTAGTTCTTTGCTTTAAAAAATATAAATCTTGCACTTAGATCTAGTTCTCAAGTTTTGAATAGATCAGATCTAGTAAGCATTGTTCATCCATTTTGAATAGATTTGGCATAAATGAATCAATTTTTGCATGGCATTTTCCGTAAAATCTATAGCTTGCATGCAATAGTTTTTCCTTAAGTCTTAAAGTTATATCTAGCATAAAAGTGCAAATCATATTGGCTGCCCAAAAGGCAAGCCAATATCCCAAGGAAAGCAAGCTTTCCTTGGTTCCTTTGTGCACATTTTTTCAACTTTTTTAACTTAGATTTTTTTGGGTAAATTTTGCGTTGTCCAAAGACACTTCCAAAGTGTTTTTGGGCACTTTTTACTAAACTTTGCTTGCTTTTTTTTAGCAGATATGTACCAAAAGAGGAGGATATGTTGCCCAAAAATCAAAATTTGGGCCATCCGGAGCTTCCAGGAAGTTCCCCCCTCAGTTGGGCTTCTTTTCTTACTGTGTTGTAAAACTTTGGATCCTAGATAACAAGGACCAAAGTGCAATTCATTCTAAAGTTTTGTAACCAATTAATAAAAATAATTTAGAGTAGGCTCTTTCGATCCCACTCCCCATCACCCCCGGGGAGAATTTGTGTTTTTGTGTTTTTTTTGCTTTTTTCATTTTTTTCCAGCTTAGTTGTGTTTTGCAGTACTGTATACTCTGAATCACAAGCATTCCATATTTTTCAATTCAAAGTAACAATACTACTTACCCCACGACTTCTCGACTGACCTGAAAGGGGAAAGAGATGCGTGGTAGGACCAATTAGAAAATTCGTGGAGTTTTTCTTTTATTTTCTTTTTTATCTAAAATCAACCCCTCCTCGCTTTCTCGATTGAGGTTCATTTGTACTGAAAGAGATTCCTGGAGGGTTTTCTTTTTAACAAAGAACATAAAGTTAAAATCCTTAAAAATTATCGAGACTTCGTTGTGTATGCCCTGCATTGGCTACAGTTCGTCCAATCAGCCGACTGCATCAAAAGCAGTGTGGGTGACTAGAATAATTAGTTCTCACATTTTCAATAAACCTCCCTAGGCGAAAATCCAACGCCTCGTTACCCAAAGGAAGCAGGAACAACTGGTCAAATGACCTTGAGACACAGTTAGACTACACCCTTGCAGTGTAGTGTTGAACACCGTCTCAGAGACTCCAACTAGCCTACATATTCCTTGCGGGTAGTTGTATCAGTTAAGGGTTTTGGACATACTCCCCGTACCCTCGGGTATATTGGGAGTCGCCTTCCCCCCAAAGTTTAATCAACTCATCCCACATTAACTTAAAATTTGACCAAGAGCACTTGCAACATTTCTTCCTGCAATTCAACAACAATTTCATTTGTGGACTCCATTATTGGCACTGGTCTCTTTTTGATATCATCATATGTTTTCGCATACTTTGCTTATCAAGTATTAATCTTTATGTTGTTGTGTTTAATCAATATTGCAAATATCTTGTGTTAAATTTGTTTATCAAAACTTCTAAGTATCTCACTCATCACCATAAAACACTAAATCCTTAGCAATTAATACGGTCTACCCCCCTTGGCCTTGTTAGGAGTTGGCCTAAACGAAGGAGTCAATAACAAGGGGACAGCCTTGACTTGAGATTTGCCCCCAAGGACACATCGAGTGGATTGAAGATTTTTGCCACGTTCCCCCCAGGTGTGTGAAAGGCAGCAACATTTTTTGGCGTCGTTGTTGGGGTAAATATTTTTATTCTCGAATACGACTTAACTTTCTTTTTTGTTTCAAAAAGATAAAAAGATAATTTTTTTGGATAGATCTTGTCTTTAAAATTTAATATTAAAACACGATCCATCTGGCGACTCCACTGCCCAATATTCCTCCAAGGTATTCTACCCGAAGGAACTCCGAAGGAGTATTTGATCTCATCCCTGAGCCTAAAAGGGCTTATAGAACGAGATTGAATTAACAGACTTCTTGTAGAATCCTTGAAGATTTAGGGTCCCAATCCTGCTCAGATATCCATCATTTATTTGTAGAGTCATATCCATCAATCTCAAGAAATGACTGATTTCTTCAAACCCCTTGACCTTTCTCATATAGCAGGTGCTCCTCGTACCATTCCGAATGATGCTATCTAGAAGCTCCCTACATTTCAGGGCAACAATGCCATCATCGCCAAATCTCACCTTCAGAAGTTTGAAAGGCTCCTGGTTAGTTATTGCAATGATGGTGCCCATGACCATGACGACGTCAAAATCAAGCTCTTTGCTTTATCCTTAGAAGAAGATGCTGGAGAATGGTACCTTGACTTAGCTGATAATTCATATAAAACTGTTAATGAATTTCGGGATGGTTTTAGGAAGAAATGGGGAGAGAAAAAGGAACCAAGACATCAACTTGCTGCCCTCCATAACATAAAAAAGATGGAAAATGAAACCATGGATGAATTTAATACAAAATTTAGGCGCATTGTTTTTGATCTTCATAAAGACATCAAGCCCCATGATGCTGCTATCCTCATCTATTATATTGAAGCATTCACTGGAGATTTGAGGTATCAGTTAAGAGATAAAGAGCCTGTTGATTTAAAGACTTCCCAGGAATTGGCCGAAAAAATTGAAAAGAATATGCAATCGTCGGGTAAGTCCAACATACCTGGATACACTAGAGGAAAGTCTTCCTATAGCAAAGAGTCTAAGGGAAAAGCTGTTGAATCAGAGGATAAGGAAGCATCTAAAGATCCTATGAAGTAAATCGCCGAAATGATGAAAACCTTGGTAACTAATTAAAACCAACAAATGGCCAATCATGTTGCTCAACTAAATCATATGCAAAATAGGTTGGTTATGATGCAGAGAAATCATGCTTCTCATGCACCAAGGAACTTTCAACCAATGCCTAATCAGATGTATCAAAAGAAAACTCAAGAACCTAGGATTCCAAACCAGTTGGATAGAGTCAACATAGTAGAAGATGCAATTCCCTTTTGCAGGCCTTGTTCTCAGTTCATCTGGAAAGTACTTGTTACATTGCAAACCAAGTTATGGAACAAGGACTCCCTGAAATTAGTAGTCAGGATACACCATTAAGCGAGCTTGAGTTCGTGAACATGGTAGGCCGAATCTACCCTTTGGCATACCGACATTAGCAACATGCCGTAGATTATAGTTTGGGAAAGGATTTCATTACTTAGAGTTATGGTGAAATGCCTGCCCAGGAAAAAATCTTAGAAATGAGGAATGCTAGATACAAAGGAGCTACCTATCAGAGAAAGGAGAAGTCTACACCAACTAAACAGTATAAACCTAAGGTAACAATTCCTCTTGTTATAAACCCTCCGATTGTTGTAGAATCAAAACTTGACATGGGAAAATGGTTGAATGATGTTAAAGTTTCAGCTTATGCTACTGATATCCTTCAAATTCCTGGCCAAAAAGAAAAATTGTTGAAATATTTAGAAAGTAATCATAATATTGTCAAAGAAACTGCTTTTCCAAGTAATAATGCCATCATTGAAGATTTTCCTGTTGTCCTCGAAGATATGCCCATAGTCCTTCACATTGTTGATCCAAAAAAGGAGGATCACCTGCCTTTCTATGTCTCTCTTTTAGTTGATGATCTTCTCCTTCATAACTGCATGTTAGATTCAGGTTCTTCATCGAATGTAATTATAAGAAAGGTAATGGAACAGTTAAATCTAAGGATCACACGACCCTACCACAATGTTTGTGCAATTATAAGAAAGGTAATGGAACAGTTAAATCTAAGGATCACACGACCCTACCACAATGTTTGTGCAATGGATGCAAGAGAAGTTGAAGTGGTAGGGATAATCTTAAACCTGCATGTAAAATTGGCCAAGTATCCTGACATCGATATGGCAATGGATGTTGTTGTAATCGATGTACTGGATAATTGGGGAATGCTTTTGTCAAGAAAGTGGGCCGCAACTCTATGTGGACACATCCAAGTATTGAACATACGCAACCATACCTGCATCAGAAAACACTAGGGTTATACTTCACAGAGAAAAGGAAAGAAAGCGACATGTAGAGAATTCTAAGAAGCCTGGAAATGAATTTGTGCATTGCACCGACAACTTTGGAAACTATGCTATCTTGTCCAACTTCATGGCCCCTATTAAAGAAAATGTTAAAAATGAAAAGGTAGATGAGGTTTGGAAAATGTACTTCGACGGGGCTTATTCCAAAGCCGGAAAGGGTGCGGGCATTGTGATCATTTCTCATTCTAATAAAATCTACAACTTTGCTTTTAGATTGGAGTTTGAAGCATCAAACAATGTGGCTGAGTAGGAGGCATTGTTTCTAGGATTAAAAACTGCTAAGGACATGGGCGTAAAAATGTTAAACATAAAGGGTGATTCAAACTTAGTCATCCTCCAACTTAAGAATCAGTATCGGTGTAAAAGTGATAGACTAAGGAAGTATAGGAATGCTATATGTTATCACCCGCCTTGTAGTTTCCTGTGTGAGGTGGATTTAGGATGGATGGTAGAGGGGCAAGCAACTATGGGGTGGAACCATGACTGCCTAGACTCCCAAATGGATGGTTGTCACGCCAATCAAGGAAGCCTTCACTTTATGTTATCCTAGTCCAAGACAACAATGGGGGAGACCCAGATCTGCTCCCGACAGGGGAGATCGGACCTAGACACCAGAAGAAGATCAGATGGGGCTTCAGGGTACTTAAGGTGCAAGGTAAATGGAAACCCTAGCTCTAGGGTTAAGGTACTAGCAACTGATGGAGATGACCACTGTCTTGGGAAATGTAATTGTGATAGGGTGAGCAAGAACAGAGTTGGGACTGCCTAGTACCAAGGGGACAATCTTAGTGAAAGATAGGTGACTTGAGTTATCAGTAGGTGTTGGCAAAAGGAATAGGAGTGAGGTCAAGTTGGGGCTAGTGCTAGCTAGGAGATCAGTGCCTTATGTGCATTGGGCAATGGAGTCAGCAGTAAACCAATGTTTCAGAGAACCCACCTGGGAGACACCTTGATCTACGAACCCAGAAAGTAGTTGATCCAGAAAAGATAAGGTACAGGAAACCCAGCTCAATGGATGGCTAGCGCTAGGGCTTAGGAGGATAGATCTGCAGTTCTAGGGTCACCGAGAGGCTAATGGCTCAGCGTTGAGGAAGAAAAGAGGTCAGGGTGACCTGATCTACAAGCCCAAATCAGGAAATCAGCAGAAAAATCAGATCTAGAAAAATCAAAATCTGATGATGGGGCTAGGAGGCTGAAAACTGATTTTTCAAATCTAGGGAAAATCGGGAGGAACTAGCATAGCGTTGAGGGTGTTCTGGAGTGCTTGGGCCCTGATCTATCTACCTATCTTGTCAGATTTTAGAAAAAATCACTTCCGGAAAAGTCCAGTTTTGAGTGAGGGCGCTAGGGCAAATTCAGTCATTTTTTCAGATCTAGGCCAAATGGTCAAGCAGTTGCACAGCGTTGGGGTTGATTTAGGCTGTGTGGGACCCGATCTATCCGTCTGTGAAGTCAGAAATCAGAAAAACGCAAAACCCTAGCAGGTCAATTTTTCAATGGGGGGGTTGTGCAGTTTTCTTCTTAAAAATCAGATCTAGGTCAAATTGTGAGGAATTTGACCAGCATTTCAGTTAATTTGATGAAGGGGAGGCCCGATCTATGAAACCCAGAAATGGTTTGGCAAAAGATTGGACTATTCCCAAGTTTATTGATTTTTAGTGTTTTAGGAGTTTTAAGAAAAAGTTGAATTGAAGCAAGGTACAATGGAATAAGATCTAAAAAAAGAAGAGACTTACTTGTTGGATCTTACCTGGAAAAGCTTGTAGAAGTCTGTAACAGTGACGATCTTTGCTATCCCGATCAATTCTGGAAGATCCTCGTGATTTCTATGGCATATGCAAGTTCCAAGCCATCAATGCGCCCCCTACCCTGCATGAGCGAACGTCAACCATATTAGATTTGCACATACAAAATAAAAAAACTGAATGCTACAAGACAGTAAAATGAAGTAATCATAGATCACATTGAAACTAATGAAAACCCCCTGATCCAAGATGAAGAGAATCGAGCAAGTTGAGGTCCCTCTACAAAAACGCTCCAGCCAAAACGCCCTCCTGTAGACAAAACAATGATAGCCACGAAAAATATAGATCTCACGAGAATTTCCACAATGCTAGGAAGTTGAAGACTAGCTAATCACCATTTGAGCACATTAGATGCAAAACAGTTTCAGAAAAATTTCCACAAAAAAGTCTTTCTATTATTCAGATCCAAGAGCCAAAGACCCTTTACAAATGAGAAGCTCTCTCCTTTAAATAGAAATGAGAGAACCTCAATCATAACCAAATCCTAACCACTTTCGAAACGAGTGGTTAAGATTAAAAGATGAAATGTTCTAATCAATGGTTGAGATGAGCTCAATATACAATACATGGATCAATATAACCATAATTTATCAAAGTGGACTAACCCACCCAAAAAAGGTAACCCACTCAACAAGAAATAAATGAAAGCACATGGTGGGTCCAAGGAGTGTTTGACTAGCTCCCTTTAGGTGTCCCCATGGCACAATAAATAATTTAACAATTTAATTCTTTGACTTTTGTGCCTCCTTGAGGAAATCGTGAGCCTCCTAAAAGAGCTCTAGAAAATAATAAAAAAATGCCCAAAAAATAGGTGTGGGCCCAATCAGGAGCCGCAACTGCTGGAGAAGGTGTGGAGGACATCACTCCTATCATCATGACTCATCCCATGCCATTTCCTTGCCTCAGTAGCCCAAATCGATTTCTTCAATAGCCATTTAATCATTTTTTAATCTGCCTCGGGAAACGTGAACCTGCTGTTTCCCACCTATTTCGACTAGGTGGCAACTCCATGTACATGTGGATGTACATAATTATACCTTGGAAAAATTTGAGGATTTTTCTCTTCTGCAGGGCAATTGCCCCTTTGTAAAACGAAATGTCCGCTCCCCTGCGTGGGAAAATTAATGTAATTTTATGTGCTGGTATGGGTCATATGATACGGATGCCACACCATGGAACGGGTTGTTAGGGAAGTCCCCTCATCGAGTGTTTTTCCCTTTCCAATTGACCTTGTTGCGTAAACGATTTTAATCGGTTTGGTTTTCACTCAAAATCCTCCAAAGTGGTGACGGGCGTTCTACCAGTCAATTCCATGAGGTGGCTAAGGCTTTAAAGAGTAATTCATGACCATGCTAGACATTTGTCTGAGTCTTGCGGAGTTTCGTCATGTTTTTTGTTTTTTTATTAAATTTTTCCAGTTAATTAATTCCACCCCTTGGTGGTTAATTAACTGAGTTTTGATGTAATAATGTAATTACTCAAGCATGGCATTTTGTAATAGGGGCTATGAATGCAAAATAAAATTGCTATGAAACCCCCTAAGCCATTGCTTCGAGTCCCATGTCGTTCTGGTAAGCAGTTGAAGAGATAGACCAATTTTGGTCAGGAGGGGTCTATCTCCCCTAGGGAAATTTTTAATTTTCCTAAGTAAAAAATTCACGTTATTTGATTTTGAAGGAAAAAATCAAATAATGCCATGGTAATTTTGTTTGGGGGTTGTTAAGCCTAGGAAAAATTTATTCCAAATTTATTCCAAATTTTTCCACCCCCCCATGGCCAAGATATTAATTTTTGAAATTATTTTTTAATTTTTCCTAAGTTAAAAATTGGGAAATTTTAAAATTTAATTTTAAAAATTAAAGAAAAGTGAATTTTGTATTTTATCCTAAGTCAAAAGGATGAAATGTCATTTTTGGAGTAAAAGGCTATGGTCAAAGACAAATTAAGAGGAATCTCCACCAAATTTAGAGGGGACGTCCAAGTCAAAGCTAAGTTTAGTGGGGCATCATTTTAAAAGGAGCCAAGACAAAGGTTAAACCCTCACCAAGTTTAGAGGGCGGCCAAGTTTAAAGGAGGACGTCACATAATAGAGGGGGCGCTAAAGGTAATATAGGGGCGCCACTAAATATGGTAGGGCGCTAAGGTAATAAAGGGGAGGCGCTAAAGATAGAGGGCGCCCCATATTTAGAGAGGGCGCTACCTTAAAGGAAGATGTCACCAACATTAAAGAGGGCGCTACCTTTGGAAAGCGCCTAGCTATTTTGGAGGAGCCGCCATACTTAGAGGAGGAAGGGCGCCACCCTTAAAGTCAAGGCTAAATGTGGAGGGGGCGCCTCCTTGGGCCCACGTTTTTTAAACTTAACTCATCCAAGCCATTGATTGAGGGGGGATCTTGGTCAAAGACCTAGATCTAAGGGTGAGAATTACTTGAGACATGGATCAAGCTTCTAAGCCATTGATCAAGATTTAATCTAAGGGTTGAGATTGATTGAGAGAATTAAAAGCCAAAAACCTAGATCTAGTGGTGGAGATTTAACCTAGATCTAGATCTAATCTCAGCCATTAATCTTCAAGGGGTTGGGGGTCTTCCTCAACTATAAAATGGGGGCCTCACTCCCTCATTTGGAGGGTTCACTCATGCTACTGTTATGCTGCCGGATTGTCTACCATTTTTGTAATCTTCTTGCCCTAGTTGGGCCACATAATACAAGTAAAGCTTTGGAGGGATATTGTGCTTCGTTTTTTACTTTCATGATCAACTTTGTGAGGTAACTTGTACATGGTATAGCTTTGTATTTTTGTTTTTGTCTAGTTAGCTCTCCACAAAGTATTTTGTGGAGAGATTAGAAAGTAGAAGTATTTCTGCTTTCTTTTGTGAATTGTTTAACGCTTGCTTCAAAGTATTTTGCAGGGGTCGTTGAGCATTCTCCTCTAGGCTTAGCATTTTTGCAGAGTTACATTTTATTGCAGGTTTTCCAAGCAAGGGTATCTCTCCAGGGCATCATTTTCTGCAGATTTTCAATTCGGCCATCTACTTTCAGCCTGTTTTTGACAGGGCTTATTTCACTGTTTAGTGGATACAAGCTTTGTTTTAGAGCCCTAACTTCATATACATCTATTAAACTTGTTTTTTTTGCTGTTCTAGTAGTGTTTAGGTGGCTGGAAACTCAGTTTCCAGCCAGTCTTGAGCTCTATGCAAAAATAGCTCTTTTCTTGAATACTCGTGGTATCAATTGATCCGCTTCTGTGGTGAAAGAGGTCGGTCTGAATTGGTTTACCCAATCTCTAGAGCCGAACGCCAGTTCCTTCAGGAATA
>LPNX011068939.1:78487-346605 GCA_001517045.1 Pseudotsuga menziesii | reverse complement strand
TTTGTAAATTATTTATAGTATTAGCAGGTAGGGTTTTCCTGTACATTATTAATATATTGGGTTAATTATTTACTCAAGAATTATATACAATGTTATATTGGTTATACTTCTTGAATTATAAAGTCTTAATGTTTTAATAAAATTCTTTATGTAACTGTCAGTGTAACCTTGGGTACAGGTTTTATATTATAATTCTGTTTAACAATAATAGGTTAAGACATTACTATGATTTCCAAATAATATTATTTTTATACAGTAAATAATAGGATAATAATTATTACTTATTATAATAACAATGTTACTCTACCTGAAATACTTATTACTTTTGTTGCTAGCTCTGTTTAGGTTCTTTTATAAGTATATAGGGTAATAGTAATTTGTTCTATGTTTATTCATATTAATAGAATAAAATAACTTGTTGTTAATGTATTCTCAAAACTTACTGTAATAAATAATTTGTAAACATATTCTTTATATTCTATATTGTCTGGTTTATGCTGCAATTTAATATTTATAAATGAATAAAAGGAACTAACTATATCCTACACTATTAACATCTGAAATATTAAAGGTTAGCAGTCGTATGTTTTTGCTTTAAGCTTAACTAAGTAAATCGGAAATGAAATAAGGATATATGTATTACTTTCCCAAAAGTAAAATTCTGCTAAAAACCAAAGTACCTGTAAAATTAAATGGAGGTTCTAGCTAATCTTCTTTCAACTGAATATTATACTTGCAGTAGTTTAAACTGTGAAGAAGCAGACTGTACAACATCTTTTCTAACTTAACTCTACTTTAGTGGACAATTATACCCTTCTTTTCTATTCAAATATCAAATAGAAATAAAGAAGTAACTATAATATCAAAGACTGTTTTCTCTTCTTGAACATAGTAAACAATATCATTTATTTCTCTGTTTCTAAAAGACTGTCAGTCTTCATTACAGGTTAATACAATTCCTGATACCAAAGATATTTCTTTTAAAACCATACAAAGAAACACTCTGAAATTCCATTCATATTCTATTTTATATTATCATCATATCATCTTTCTTTATAATCTTACCCCTGTGCTGGAGTACGGTCTGATAATTTCGAATGAGGAAAAACACAGTGGGTTCTTATTTTTCATCAAAAGATTCTATTACTGATAAACTAAAACACTTACATCACTAAACCAACTAAATATTTATATCAGAAACTACGAACATAACATTCAACCATTCACAGTTATTAAAAAAAGGACAGTTAAGTGACAGAACATGTTGAACTCGGACAACAACAGCAATGGGAGGTCGTTCCTCCCTACCAACTCTCGGAGAGCGCTCAAACAACAACTCCTCAAGACCCCCGAGCTTGCTCTGGTCTCCCTGGCTAGAACTAGGTGCAGCAATAGTCAAATACCAGTCTTTAAACTTAGTATCAATCTTGAACTTATCAGTAAGTTATCCCAGCTAACAAGCTGTAATAAACCAAGTTACTGCAGCATTCCTCTCAGAACAACTTCCTTACTGTTTTTCCCCTTTTCCCCAATGAATTTCCTGAATACCATTCCACCTGAATGATTTCTCTTTGGAAAATATCTGAGCCGCCTCAGCTCTATTCATTGGGTACTTTTAAAAGATTGCCTAGGTCTTTCTGGGTTAGTTGTCATTTATTGAGCCACCTGCTCTGATCCCACTTTCTTGGGGGATCATGACCCCAATTATAGGGAAGTTTCCACCTGCAACTTAGGAAGTGTTTGAGGATGCTGCCACTTGTCTTTTTCCCTCCACCTAGTTCCTTCCATCGGTTTCCCCAGTAACCTCTTATTAACAGCTCTCCCAATGCTGTTGTCTCCACTTTTTATTTATTAATAATAAAATATTCAGAATTACATTCCACTTCTTTTGACTCTGCTGAGTCATTAGTTCCTACTTTACCTTAAATTTAACATAATGTCTCAAGAATATAATTAAAACAAATAACATTATTTTACAAAATTAGGGTATGTGACATTATGTTATAATTCTATTATAAAGTTTGTAATTAATGACCAAGTGGGGTCAAGGATAATTGCATGTAATTGCTGAATATTTTATTAATTAATAAATGAAAGATGAGACAACAATTTAAGGAGGCTGTTAAATGATTTTTTTACTGGTCACTTGGTGGAATAGGCTAGGTTAAGAGAATATTGACACTTGGTAGCATCCTTAAACTACTTCTAGCTGTTGCAGGAGGCAACTTCCCTATTTTTTTGGTCATGTTCCCCAAGAAAGTGGAACAAGAGAAGATGGCTCATTAAGTGAAAAGTGACCCAAAAGACCTACGCTTCCTAATAAAAATTCCCATTGAATTCAGTTGAGTCTTCTCATTCCTTGTGAAAATTATAAGTCAATTTAGTGCACAATAAATTCGATGGAGGGGACTAGCACAAGTTTTCTTTGAGTGAAAAATGTTGAAGTTCTGAACTAGTGCAGCTGATTTAACCCGAGTTCATACTGCTATAAGAAGAACAAATTACTGTTGATTACTCAGTAGAGTTGTAGAGGTTTTCTAAACCGGTTCTCTCACCTAGTGCTTTCAACCAAGTGGACCAATAGATAGGCTCAGGGGTCCTGAGATTTGCAGTTCACCTATTTCCAGGAGTTGGTTGGAGGAACATGCTCCTTAAGTTGTAGTCTCCTCTACTACATCTCCAGGTTCTACATGTTCTTTCTAATTTCTCTATGCAAAATTAGGATCAAGAATGAATGAATTTACAAAATAATATGTTATGTTTCTATTCATTTTTTATTAGAATTATTGAAGGAAATCTTTTACTATGAAAAGATAGAAATTTTTTGGTTTAGATATGGATTAGGATAAATGATTAGAGTAACTTCAAATTTTACTGATGGATAAAATACCTAACTATATTTTTCCACACCTTCAAGAAGGTAGTACTCTAGTACAGTAGGTTAGATTAAATTCTAATTGATAAATCAAATGAAGTATGCAGGAATGTGTTTATTTACCTTCTACATATTTTTATAGCCTTCATCAGAAGAAAGATTTTCTATTTCAGAAATTTCCTTAGATAGAGTACATTATTATAAAAATAAACAAAATTATCTCCAAGAAATATCTTAAAAAAAATATACACACTCTGTGCTCCTATTTACACAGTAAATAAATTATTAGCTATAGGCATAATTATTATAAGAATACATAGTTATTAAACATTATAAGAACAGAAAAGTAAATAAGCAGGAATAACCTATAAACAGTAAAATGGGGTATAGAAATCACTTAGGTAATTTAATTGCTAATGTAAGTGGGAATCAAACTTCAAATATATTACAGTTAAATATTAACTCTGTAAAGATTTAAACATGAATACAATTTTACAAAACCCTAATTTAGAGAAAACTGTCAAATATGACGTTCTTTGCCTTCTCTTTTCCAGAGTAGGGTTAATATATTTTTACCCATAATTACTTTAAGCATAAATTGTTCATTTATACAAACACAAATTATCTATTTTATAAATACACAAAATTAAATAAACTTTTCACAGAAACAATATTAAAAATGTTTGTCAAATATAAACTAAGACTAATTAAGTAAAGACCTTTTAAATTTTCCAACCCACGTACACAGAGAAAACTCAGGTTGTACTAATCAACCCTTCTTTTATTTATTTCCTAAAATAATTGTTTTTACTGACAGAAAAACTCAAACTCTGTTTTAAAAACCAACATTCTAAACATTTTTTCTCTTTTAAACAAAATAAAAAAATTATGGAATAAAACCGTATAATAATGTCTAAATAAAAAACGTTTTATTTTATCAATGTAAACATCGTAGAATCAAAAATTGAAATTTCAAAAGACTGCAAATTATATTAAAACAACAGAGGGCATTTTTCAAACCAAAACTATCTTTATCATTTATCAGTCTTAACCATGCATTGATCGATCCTCACAGTTAAACACTAAACAAGTCAACAATTTAAAACCCTAACTTAATTTATAAATAAAACCCTGCATCCAATTAGGTTATGAACTAATGTCCTGTTCCAACATAAGTCACGGCTTTAAAGCCTGTCCAAAATATTTTCTTGAAAATCAAGCTACAACTGAGAAGGCCTCATAAGAATTTCATCAAGTTACGGCCGCAAGGGCTTCATAAATTTCTCATCAAAACATTTTAGTCATGGCCACATGGAATTTCTAAACAAACAAAATATTTTATAACCAAAACTGGAGTCGCATCTCAGTGGAACTATGTCAACCAAACCCCATACAACCATCGCATAAGGAACCTCTGATAGAATCGAGGCTTACCGGTGGGATTGTAGAGTGTGGAGAACTTCCCTTGATGCAGTGTGTGCCACCCAGCTCCTTGCCACACGTGTAGAAATACCTGTACTACAATTTACAGAAGGTTAAATATTATTTGAAATAAATTTCAGTGTTAAGAATGAAATCTTGTGGATATTGTATAAACAAAACAAACTTACCTAAAGAATTTTAACTTCGACTTAGTAGTAATGGCTTGAACAGAAAACCTAGCCACACGATAAGAGTATGCTTGAGCAAACGAGCAGAGCCGCTGTCACTAAACCTCGATGAGAATATTCAAGTCAAAATCCAAGGCCACACCACGATGAACCAGAAATCAAGCCCACACTGTAAATCAGACAGAGTTCACAACTAAACAAAAGCACGAAGGGAATCCTTCACAGATGCAAAGTGATGGTGACAAAGACCTCACACATAGAGTAAAGCGATGGCGATCAAGACCTCACACATAGAAGAAAAGTAATGGTAGGGAAGGCCTGTACAAGGAGAGATAAGGAATGGCATCAAGGCCAATGTGACCATGAGCCTGCGGCCCCCTCTCCACAGCAGTAGTAAAAAGATAGGTTAAATGCATAATTTTAGGGTTTTGGGAGACTTATATGGTAAAGCTACAAAGTCAAAAACCCTAACCATTTATCATTGACCACATGGAGTTCAATATATTTTTTAGTTGTGGGTTTTGCACTATAGTTCAAAATCCCTTGAGTAGCCTGCACATAAAATGATTTTTACATAAACTTTGGTTACAAAATTATTCAAATCAATCAATATCTTGATATTATAGGATGCATATTGTAAATGAAAAGGTATGATAGTTATAAGCCTCTCTCAAATAAGAATTTTAATTATAAAATGAGAACCTTGTAAATGATAGTGGTATGTGCAAAAATACTCTTAACCTTGTTTAATATGGATACAAACATCCTTATAACAAGTAATAATACTATGCAGAAAGACTATTCGTAGCATAGGTTAGAACCTTTGTTAAAAGGCTTACAAGTAAGATTTCGAAGATAGAATGCTTAGCATAGCTCATGGGTAAAGTTTTTATAGTTTAAAATTGCATAAATAGGATAATAAATATTATCATATAACATCTCTTAATGAGATTTAAACCATGCAAGAGTTTGGGAGTAGTTAGGTTTATTAAGCAATGAAATCTTAACCCATAAAACCAAAGCCGTTATACAACTTATATAACAAATTACGGTCTTTTCTTCTTGTTTACTCAAATGGAAATTGCATAGGAAGAAAAGGAAATTTACTCTGTTTGAAAACTCGTTAGCTTCTTTGTTTTACATGACATTTCTCTATACTTAGGTTTTATTGGTTTTTATAACATGAGAATGTATGATTGAGACGAATACATATGAACTATCATGGTAAAAAGTAATAAGGTATCAAATGACCTAATATACAAATTTATCTTTCTCTTGAATTGTATATAAGACCTAATCTAATAATAAATAAATGAAAGTTTGATGAACAAGTTATAGTCGAAGTTAGGTAAAAGAAAATGTGAATTTGTGTTCATATTTCCAATTACTTATGCTTACAAGAAATTTAATAAAACGTAAATATACAGTTTCGACGATACTGTATAAGAACCCGGGTCTACCCTAAGCCCAACAGATACCTCCTTTACTTTGATCAAAGCTGTAATTTAAACAAATATACTAGCATTTTTATTTATGCTAGTTGAGATAATTAATCTCGATCCAGAAATTGGTTACAAAACGTCTTACCTGTAAAAACACCTGTAAAGGAAGCATCACTTCACTGCATTAGCTAAAAATCTAAGTAAGCCTCGGTCATGTACTGAAGTTCCTTCATATTACAAACAATAAAATAAAACTTTAGTACCTAGTAAACAAACAGAAGTTTCCAGTTCATGTTATTCCAAATCATAACCTGCTAAATCAAATGTTTAATAATGATTTATGAAAGCAAATATTTACGTATGCAGATCTAGAATTTAATAAAGGAATTAGTTCTAGTTTAAGACTTATTATGTTAACTGTTAACAGTTATATGTCCCTCGAAAGTGACGATCGTAAACATTTAATGTCATACGAAAATTTTTAATTTTTTACGATTTTTGGAGTATTACATATGATGTATGAGTTTACTGCAAATAATGATAAGAACAACTCATGGAGTATACTCATAAACCCTTGGATCTCTGAGTAACCTTGTGATAGAATAAGACCTAGTGCACAACTCCTCTTCCTTTTGTGGAAACATGGTTCTTGCATCCCTCCTTTAGACATATCAAGTAAAGCTGCATCTACTCTGCATGTGTAACTTGCTGGATAGGGTAAAACATGTCTCGACTGATGTATAGGGAGATTGCGTTGATGGGTGTCAACAGATATGTGGAGTGAACCCTTGTTGAATGAAGTGTGTTAACAAATGGTTATGTTTCTAGGAAAATAGTGTGAAGAAGTAGAGGACATGTTGTGTCATCCGATGGAACCAGAGATCCAATATTGGTTCGATCATAAGGCCGATAGTGGTTGGGGAGATATATTTACTCTAATATTCATGAAATATTCTTCACAGAGTTCCCATTAATACTATATGAGTGGTTGATGCAACTTACTTTCCATAAAAGGAACTTTCAAGGAGGCAAACCCAATTAGTGGACCCCTGAACTAATCTAGCAGTTGCAAAAGGTAAACAACAGAGTTTCAAGAGTTGTCGAGGTGTGGATAGACAACATTTTGGAAGGATATATCACTGAGTTTGTTTTTGATAGAGTTAAGTCCTACAATGATGCATAGAGGGAATTCTTTAAGGGACCAATGGGGGGATTTCTATTATATTTACAAATGTGGATTAAGATGCTCATCTATGAAAAATGAATATTGAAGATGAACTCCGATGAGTAAAGCTCTGGTGTGCATAGGCTTCGAGTACCATGAAGGGAAGAATTATATGGAATGAAACGGGGTAGATAGCTGGAAGTTACAAGAATATTGTGAGGAGAGTCAAGTAAGAGTGTGGTCTCTTACGAAGTGGGTTAAGGTTCCAAAAAGAGAAGAGGCGAAGGACTGAGGATAGTCTTGGTGCGACTAAAACAAGAAAGTGGAAGAGGAGACTACAAGGGACTAAGAGACCCTCCAGTGATGAAGGAAATGAGCAGGCTACACCCGATTATGAGGAAGGACCGACCTAAAAAAAAACAAACCTACATCTCCATGCACTGCGCCGAATTCAGGAGGAAGAAACAAAATATCGTGGCAATACTATCCTGTGTGTCAGCACAATAGTAATAGTAGTGGATCAACAAATACTGAAATAAGACCCAAAATAGCGAGTGAGGACATAAAGCTACCCTTTTTCCAGGGAAATGGGACTGAAGACCCCGAGAATTATTCGTTCCTATTCGAAGCAGTATGGACTATAAAACAAGTACAAGATCAAAATATCAAGAAGGGAAAACTACTGAAAACCTTTCGAGCTCGAGCGTTGTATTTCTACATGAAATCTGTGCAAGTATCGGTAGGGAATCCCCTGAATACCTTGGAGCAGTCTGAATTGGACTAATAAAGGAGCTTAAAAATCCAAAAATCGAGTTGCAATACATTACCGAGTTGAAGGAAATAAAAAAAAATCTGAATGAGTCTGTATGGGATTTTGATCAGTGGTTCAATATGGTGATGGCTAAGGTCATCTTTGGAATGAGCGATGTATAACATAAATAATTTTTTATGACAAATTTTGTACCACACATATGTATTCCGCTAATGAAACAAAATATTGTGTCCCAGACAGAAGCTCTAGAGATCATGATAAAGTTGAAAGCTTCACTAGTCGAAGAAATGGGGGTTGGAATGAGCCAGATCCAGTCACAATTATTGAAGCTTACTATTCAATTGCATGATATAAAAAAGGTAAAAGAATTCCATGAATAAATATGATGCAGTTAATGTTGAACATAAGGACGTCATAAGGACCAATGCTTGGACTTCCGTGAATATTTACAAGTTGGATCCCTGAACCCACTAAGTCAAGGAGGATTACCATGGTGTCGTATTTTTCATACTAGAGTACATTGGTCTGAGGAATGTGTATACCTTCAAAAGGTTGTGTTGAATCCAACAAATCTATTTTCCAACTTTTTTAGATCGGCTGAACATGAAGAAAAGGACTATAAATCATATGATTTTATCCAAGAGAGAACCATGGATATGTATTTTATGAAAGGAGAAGAACAATGACCGACAAAAATACTATAGTTTTCTCACCTGCAACCACAATTTGCACAGCATAAACCACAATACAACTCGACAAAGTATAACCAGCAGTAGCCTCAGTATACTCATCCATAGTATACTCAACTACAGTACGCTCAACCGCAGCCTAATTAGCAGCAACAGTTCAACCAACCACAGTATCAACCCCAAGGAGGATTTCATAGAGCTCGCAATGGAATATCTGGTCACATAGCAGCTATGGGATGTAGTCGCAAAACAACAAATTTCTATAATTGTGTATTTTTGGGACATTACCAAAGAGATTGCATGAATCTACAGTCTCAATGTACTTATTGCAGTTTCGTAGACCACATTATTGAAGAATTATCGTAGTCAATTGCGAAGTGGCAAGCCAAGAACCTGCAGCAACCACAATCGAACAAGAATGGAAACTAGACCTAAAATCAAATTTGGGACCAACTGTAGGAAAAATATCGATGGAACCTAGTACTCAACAATAAAATGTCGAAGTGGTAACTTGTCGAGGAGCAACGACAGGAGATGATGGGCCACTACAAAATATCTGACCCGAGGATCGAAAGAATGTACAATTTGACATAAACATTGAGAAAGAAACCTTCTTCAACATAAGATACATACTGAACATGAACACACATAAGTTTCATGTCTGTGAAATTCCACCACTTTTTTATTCCAAAAGTAGTATCGGTATTGTTGGGTGTTTTATTGTCTAAATTAATCCACCTATTCTTTAATTATCAATTGGGGTTGGAAAGCTTAGAGTTGACACAAAATATATGTGAAGGTAGAGGGTGTGGTGTAAATATTTTAACAAACAAAATATTGAAAGATATTTCAAAATGAAAAACCAAGTCAAACTCCAAAAATGCAATTATTAAAGTAATTAAGCTGAAATAAACTAAACAATTGAAAATAAGTTTTAAACTAAAATACAATCAACAGTTGACTATTCAAATGGGAAACTAGGGTACAAGGAAAACTTAACTTATAAGCAACTAGAAAACTTAATAAAAGGCGCAAGAAAAAAAACTCAATAAAGAAAACTTAAAAAGAAGCAAGTATAAAACTGAATAAAGAAAACTTAAAAAGAACCAAGTAGAAAACTTAATAAAAGAAATATCTTTAGGTTCTATCCTACAAGTTCTTTCAACAATAACACAACGTAAGAGAGACAACCTAAAAACATACCGAGGAAAACACATATAACCTTAAATTTTGCATACAAACAAACAAATCAATTCAAAAGGAATAAACACAAAATCAGAAACAAAACTTAAGAATAACTTAACTTCACTCAAAGTAAAATAAGTAAGGAAAATGATAAAACTTAAATGTTAAAACAAAGTTTAACTTTAAAACAACTAAACTTTAACTTTAATGTTAAACAAAACTGTCATCTAACTATTACAGTCAAAACTTAATTCAGACATTCACAAAACAAAACTAAAAACAATCTTAAAACACATAAAAAACACTAAAAACAGAACTAAGGGTGGAATGGCAGACTGAACTGTGGGTCTGAAAGGATGGCTAAATAACAGATTGAACAGGTTGTCAGAATGACAGTCTGCACAATTAAAATGGTAAAAACTAACCTAAATGAACTAATCTTTAGCTGAAGCCATGCGGATGCAATTCTAATGCATCAGAACAGTAAATAAACCTATTTAACAACAAATTAACCTTAAACTAATTCATGAACAAAAGGAATCATTGCATATTAAACTAATAAATAAACTAGAAATTAACTTGCATAAATTCAAAATAGGAAAAGAAATAACATAATTGAATCTATTTTGAATTCATAAAAACAACTTATTCTATATTCTTGAAAATAAAGACTAAAAGTAATGCTAGAAATGAAATAATTAGAAACAAAATGACTGAAAGCAAATAACTCAAAGAAATCTATGCACGCATATAACTAATTAACTTTGAAATAGAACTAAGTTAATGTATTATAGAAAACAAATAGAATAGCATTTACTATAATCTAATGGAAACAAACTAGAAATTAAACTAGACTAGCTAAAACAGAAAAGAAACTAAGCTAAACAAAGAAAAAGAACCTATGGTTGATGAGGGCCCCTCTCAACAATTAGGAGTGATGCCTGGATAACTTATACTTAAACACAATCTTGAACAACAATGCATACAACTCTTTATTTAGATGGTCGAACAAAAATACAAAGTTCAATAGTAAATCATAGAAATAACTCTTCTCCTAACTCTGCTAATTGATTGATTTTCTAGCTAACTAAGATCTCGCATAGACACTGCTTTATATAATAATTTACAGGGGTGAGCAAGTCGACCCTTTAGTGGTCGAATGATCTCTAAATTTAGTTGACTATAATGGCATTTAACTGATCTTAGGCCAACGCATAAGCATCTCCCTTCTTCAATGCAAGTCTGATTCTTTTCACTGGACAGCATACACACAAGTTCCCTCTCCAATGTAAACGATCTATAGAGGTGGCACACAACTTCTTCTTTAGCGTGAATGTGGAATGGTGGTGAGGCAGGGTAGCGTACATGGTGGGTATTCTAGAACGCATGTCGTTCTATTATTTAAACACGCAGACTGGTGGTAGTTTGGAGTCAAGCAGAGGAGGCCATGAGTGATCCTTCTAGACTGGTGATCATGCTATCACTTGGGTGCGTGGACAACAAAGAGGTTTGCAGCTGTTTCATGTTTTAAATGCCCAAAATTAATTCTCAACGGCGCGCAGTCTGATGGGGGATTTGGATGGAGTGATAAACGAAAGGATGGGATGTGAGTTGGATATGTTGGATGTCGATCTAGGGCGAACAGAGTGTTTATCTGCTGGCATGCTTCAGAACTAGAGTCTTCAGCAACAAATTTTGACATCTGGCAAACGACCAACGACTTTCACACAATGGGCTAAATGACGAGTTGGACGCTGAGCTAGACATGCTGTGCGAAAAACAGGCTGAATGCGTTTTGCATATTAACTTGGCCCAAAGAGATTATAAAACCTGCAAACAATTATACAAACCAATTAATACATCAAATGAGTTTTAATAATGTTATTTTTTATTAATAAAACCATAAAAATGATAATAAAATAATAATTTTATATAAAACTTAAAAACACTCATACCTGAGGTTGAATAATGATCTTCGTGTCATAAAACATACAAAAGATAATAAAATATATGGTTAAATGAGTAATTTATCTGCCAAAAATGATAACAAATCTAGGATCAACATTCTCCCAAACCGGAGAAATGTCAGGTCCCACTGAGCAAAAAGAAAGAAAAACAATTTAGGAAGAAGGTGAACTAGCAGCTTCCTTCAACTTGCAAGATGAAGAAGATAATTTAAACTTCACTCTGTTAACCTGTAACTTAAAAATAACATACCGTTCATGTCACACATTGTATGAAACTTAAGAATGACTTCATTGAGTTTTCAACATTCTTAGGTTCAAAATAATTTTATTGTTTATAAAGTTTTAAAATTAATTCAAACATGTCCAAAGTAAAACTTTGAGCAGGTTGAATATATAACATAAAAACATAAATTGCATTGATCATTTTCATCCATAACTGGGTAAGAGAATAGAATTATTAACAATCAAATGGAAATAATTTTTTTTTCCCAAAAACAAAATGTAGATAGCAAATTTAATCATAAGTACTATAATATCACCATTTTTTTCATATCGCTTATTTGATATTTCATTTGCCTTCATTTGATTCTTCAGATGGTAAGACCATATTGAATTTTGCTATAAAATATGCTTCAAGCTATAACCAAATTCCACTGTTTACATTCCTAAAAATACTTATTATTTGTTAGAGATAAATAGATTTATCAAAAATAAAAATAATCTAATGTTTCAAATCAAATCCATCTTATCTTCCCCCAAACCAAAGAGATGGCATGTCCTCAAGCCATACAGAGAGAAGAAATGATTGTTCCAAAAAAATAGCAAGAATGCTAGCTTGCTGTTAATTTGTTATAAGGAAACTAACTAGTAAATGGAAATGGTTCAGAAATGTATATTCATGAAAAATAAAACAGTGCTTAGAAAATACCATGTAAAATGAGAATAATATAATTAAAAGAATACCATAAGGAAAAACTAGTCATCCATGCCTCATTGTAAAGATATCCTGTCATCAAGTATTTCAAGTGTACCCTGAAGTGTGTGAAATTTACAGCTATGGGTCCCATTTCTAAGATGATGAAATTTTAGATATATGCGGAATTAGGCAACTGGGGCAAATTCAACCTAGAGCCATTCTCAAATGACATTATAAACAATTGACCATGACATAATTTAAAAAAAAAATCATATATTATCATTATTTTACGAACTACGTGCATAGTGGTGTATTAACCAGATCTCATTTAGCAGATATTTCCCTGCTGCCAGCAGGCCTATTCAATATGATGACAAGTTTATCTTGGTACCATGCAAGCATAGACCCGCTACCAGCAAGCTTGTTCAATACCCCGATGGGTTTACTTGCATTTATGGAGCTTCCTGTTGTAAGGTTTTTACTTAGCATTGACCCGCTACCAATAGGCCTGTTCAGTACCCCAACGAGTTTTTCTTGTATAATCATGTTAAATATATGGAAGCCAATTGGTACTAGAGTGTGTTAAGTCCTGCTAAACACATAATTCAATTTTTTTCAAAGTAAAGTTAGAAGTAATTTCATAATGGCTAGACTCATAAAACATGTCAAAAGAGAATAACTGAAAGTTTTTCTTTAACCTAACAGTCCTTCTTCTTTATAAAATAAAGTAATGTTCCCCACAGATAAAAATTTCACTTACTTTCAAGTTATCACCAAAATACTCAAGAGAGAAGTTTTGTTAACAAGTATAGGAAGAACTTAGTAAATCATAGGTAAAAAATAAGGATGTGAAAAATATGATAATGAAAATAGGTCTTATCGAGCAACTGTTTAAAAGAATAAATAAAAAATATACATGTTTGAATCAAAATACAAAGAACTATATGAATCGTAACAGAATTGGTTAAGTATGATATACAAAGGATTGATATATAAATTTATTCGTATAAGATGCAAATTTCGAAAGTACCCCAAAAAGATTAAAATACCTGATGAGTATTTAGCATACTTTCCTTGTCCAAGTAATATTCCGTTAGCTACTCATAGAGATAATATATATGTAATCAAACTACAAAACCACTTGTTAGATGATTCAATTTATTCATAAAGACATAAAATAAAAAGAGTCATGTGTAAACAACCTATTAGAAACGACTCTTATTTATTCAAAGAAACAAGCACATATTTAAATATATATACAAGTGATAATAACCCAAAATATTTTTCAAGGATCAGGAGGAGGAGGAATAGCTTCCCCTTCAAGTAATTCCATTTCATTTTGATCCAAAACATTTTTTATGAAATCATGTTTATATGTCGGTTGGTGATAGAGCCTAATTCTATGTCCATTTACTACAAAAGAAATTTCTGATCCATCAATTGTTTTAATTTTTACTGATCCATTGTCAAAAGTTGTAACTAATTCGTATGGACCCATCCAATGGGTAGTTAATTTCCTTTTAAAATTTTTAAACCGTGAATTGAATAGTAGTGCCCAATCTCCAGTATTAAACTATTTTTGCTTAATAAATTTGTCATGCCATGTTTTTTGTTGATTTTGTATTAACATTGTTCTTTGAAGTGCATCTTGTCTAATGCATTGATCTACAATATTTGTTGTTTCTATGCTTCATCCAAATTCATGCCTAATTGTGCTACCATACAAAAAAATTTAACTTGAAATTCAATAGGTAAAAGGACTTGTTTTCCATGCACTAACTCATAGGGGGTATGTCCGGTAGTGTTTCTCCATGTTAACCTATAGGCCCATAAAGTCTCTGGGAGTCTATCTTCCCAATCCTTATGGTGTAAGTGAATGGTCTTAGTTAAAATAGCTTCTAATTCTTTATTAGTTGATTCTACCTGACCATTATCTTGAGGGCGGTAAGGTGAAGATTTGCAATGTTGGATACCATATTTCATAGTAAGTTCTTTCATTAATTTAGAAGTAAACTAAGTACCTTGATCTGTGACAATTTCTCTAGGTACACCAAACCGGGTGAATATTTCTTCATAAATAAATTCTACCACCGATTTCTCTGTGGCTCTAAATAAAGCTTTAGCTTCTACCCACTTGGTGACATAGTCCGTACATACTAAGATATATTTCATTTTATGAGACATGGGAGAAATTGGTCCTACAAAATCAAGATCCCATTTCTCAAAAGGTTCAATCATAACTTGGGGTTGTAAAGGAATTTGATCAGATGACGTAGGTCTACCCATTCTTTGGAAACTATCCCATCCTTTAACATATTTGGCAACATCCTTAAAAATGTTTGGCCAATAATAACCAGAATGTAAGACTTTATATGTTGTCCTCTTATCAGAAAAATGTCCTCCACATGGTCTGTCATGGCATGCATGAGGATGTCTGTCATTTCACCCTCCCACACACATCATCGAATAATAAGATCGGGACCAGTGCAGAAGAGATTGTTATCAACCCAAGAATAATTAGAACTCTGAACTATAATACGACGCTTCTCATGCAGAGACAAATCGTTTGGTATTTTCCTAGTTGCTAGATAATTGGAAATATCTGCAAACCAAGGGGTCTGAACAGATACAACAAATAGATGTTCATCAGGAAAAGTTTCATCAACTGGTTTAGTACCGTCTTCATGTTAAATTCAAGAAAGGAAATCTACTATGATATTTTCTTTACCAGGTCGATCAATGATGGTAAAGTTAAATTCTTGCAATAAAAGAAGCCACTGGGTCACTCTACCATTGGCAATTGGTTTATTCATTAGAAATATAATGGCGGAGTGATCAGTATGCAAAAAAAAATTGTAACCTGTGATATAATGACAAAATTTATTAATAGAATAAACTACTGCCAAAATTTCTTTTTTAGGAACAGTATAATTTAATTCGGTAGGGGTCAAATTTTTGCTAATAAAATAGATGACATAAGGTGCTTTTCCTTCTTTTTGGATGAGGGCTCCTCCTATGGCCATAGAAGAGGCATCGTTAGATATGTGAAAAGGGAGGGACCAATCAAAACCCCTAAGTATTGGTGCCACCAATAGTTTAGCTTTTAAGATTTCAAAATAATTTTGACAAGATTCTCTCCAATGGAATTCTGAGTCCTTTATAAGTAACTTAAACATTGGTGCAGTTATTTTAGTAAAATTTTCAATAAAGAGGCGATAATAACCTACATGAACAAGGAATATTCTTACATATTTCTGATTTTTGGGAGAGGGAAGGCCAACAATTACTTCGATCTTTGCAGGGTCTACCTTAATTCCTTGGGAAGAAACATGGTGTCCCAAAACCATACCTTCTGTCAATAACATTTTACATTTTTTGTGACTAAGGGATAAATCCATTTCTTGACATTGGATCAAGACCTTCTTGAGGTTGTCAAGGGCTTCTTGAAAAGTATTACCATAGGCCATAACATCATCCATGTATACCTCCACACAGTCATGTATAAGATCTGAAAAGATTCATAATACCGCCCATTGGAAAGTGGAAGGTGCATTATATAATCCAAATGGAAATACTCGATAAGCATATGTTCCCAAAGGGCATGTAAAATTGGTTTTGTCTTGATCTTGCAGTGCTATTAAAATCTGGTTGTAACCACTATACCCATCAAGAAAGGAAAAATATTGTTTACCTGATAGAGTGTCTAATACTTGATCGATAAAAGGTAAAGGAAAGTAGTCTTTAAGTGTAGCTTTGTTTAATTCTATAAAATCAACACAAATACGCCATTTCCCTGTAACTTTATTCAGAACTACTACTAAAGGAGATACCCATTTACTGTCAGAAATAGGATAAATCAAACCAACAGTGAGGAGTTTTTGTAATTCTTCTTTTACTATATCCTTTAAAGTAGGATTCATCCTCCTCTGTGGTTTCCTTATAGGTGACATACTTGGATCCATATAAATATTGTGAATACATGTATTGGGTTGTATACCCTTCATATCAGTGTATTCCCATGCAAACGCTCCATCTTGTTTCTTAATAACTTTAAGTAGATGTGCTTGTTGGTTTTCACTTAATACGATGTTTATATGTAAGAATTTTTCAGGGCCAACCTCACAAGGTATGGTATATGGTCCTTTATTCTCTTCAATTGTGAAGACTCAAGGTGTTTCTATAAACATTGAGAGAGCCATATTCTCTTGAAACTCATCTCCAAAAATCTGATCGAGTTGAGCAAAGGACCGAGGGAAATCTATACAGGTTGTTGAAGAGACAAACTGGTTTAATACATTCTCAGTGGTCTACTCCTAAAGTGCTAAAGAAAAATCACTAGGAAGGGAGAAATCATGAAAGTCTTCATCCCCCAAAGAACAACTTAACCACCATAAANGTATAAAATAAGTCTTTGTGTGGACAACCCATTGGAAATAGTCATCTCTCCATCCCTACATCCTATAAAAGCATTTGCAGTAGCTAACCATGGTCTTTCCAAGATAATAGGATGTCATTTAGAAGGATCCTTTGATTATATGACCATAAAGTCAACAGGGTATTCCCATGAAGATACTAATACAACAATGCCCGCCAGGACTCCAACGGATTTTACCATAGTGCGGTCTGCTAGTTCTAGGATGGAAGGGGTAGGTTGAAGAAATTGTCCTAACTGTAAAACTTCTAAAACTGCGGTGGTCATCATGTTAATAGTGGACCCTAAATTGATTAATGTATTCTCTATGGCGGTGTCGTTTATAATTATAGTTCCTACCGGGGCTCTTGGATTCGTATATTTTGCAATCCGATACTGACCCGCCATACATTCAGACATTTCTCCTATAACATGAATTGTAAGAGGGTCCTTTTGCTTCTTTCCTGGGCATTTAATACAGCGCTCTTTTATTACCTTACTATATATTGGTATATCTTTAATAGCTTGTAAAAGATGGATTTTAATACAAATATTCTTCAATTCATTCAAAATGTTATACTCCGGATGAACTACAGGTTTTTATATTATTAATCTTTATGGAAATGGAGGAATTCTTTGCTCCTGAATAGTTTCTTCTGGAGGATGGGTGTGTACTAAAACATTTGGAATGTTCACGTCCTCCAAAATAGAATCATTCACGGGTTCACTTGAATATTATTCTTCTTCGTTTGGTTCCTGAATGATGACTGATGACTTGGTTTATTATTCACAACTCTTCTGAGTCACAATTGAATTTCATGTAGAAGTACAACCAAAATAAGGTATGAGGGAAGAGTTTGCAACTCAATGATCTTAAGAGCTTGAGTTGGTTTATTATTAGGATTGGGTATTGACTGTGCAGGTAATAATGCCGGTCGATGAGGATTTGCATTCTGAAAGTGATGAGGTTGTTGTGTGATAAAAGTAACTGGAGGTACAAATCTAGGTGACATTTGCTGGAAATTTGTTTGATTCTGAGGATAAAGACGATTAGGTATAGGGACAAATTGTGGCTGAGGATATGGTTGTCCTCTCCATCCTTGTGAAAAATATTTCTATTGTGGAAATTGAGGAGGAGGATACTGAGCTGGCCAATTCTGCTAGCTAGAATTGTTCCATTGTTGAGGTGGTTGATACAAAGGATAATAGAGTGGAGGTTGTTGTGGAAATTTTTGATACGGTGGTTGATATCTAGGTTGCAAAGGAGGTCTCCTAGATGTTTCAGCTACATCCCCACTCCTATAGATGGCTTGTAACCTAGGAAAGGATGGGCACTTATCTGTTGGATGATCTTTTGTACATATGTGACATATATAGATGTTGTTTATTGGACATTCCCTTTGGGGATGTTTAGTTCTACATCTTGGACAAAAAATACTCATTGTTGCTCGTTCTTCATCCTGCCTCTTCTTGTCTTGTAAATAATCTAGTTGGGAACCCATTGCTCCTAAGATATCAGTCTTAAAATTCTCCAATAGGTTTCCTATCTCTACTCTTGTAACTCCTCCTGAACTAGGAACATTTCCTCTTATATTTCTACTAAAAGGCTCTAGAAAATTTTTCTTAACTTCCCCCCTACTCCTAGAATAATTTTTACACATCTCACCAATCTATGCAATATTTTTATATGAAATATCACTAGTTCCCATGAGATTAAGGCTTTCTAAAAAGTCCTCGAAGATTCCCTTAAGGAAAAGTGTACATACTGCATCTTCTCGGAGGTCATTATATTTAGACTTATGTAATGTATAAATGAACCTCTTGAGATAATCCTCTAGGATCTCATCTTCAAGTTGTTGTATCTTGAATATATCATGTCGAGAGTCCTTAGGTTTGCAGTATTCTTGATATTTTTGTAAGAATGAGGTTTTCATATCATCCCTAGTCCTGATAGTGGATTCTCCTAATCCCATTAACCATCTCAAGGAGGAATCCTTGAGTGTAGTGGGAAAGAGTTTTAGTTTGTGAGAATATTGTAGATAATTGTAACTTCTACAAAAGATATTGAACTCAAATAGGAATGTGTCTGAGTCCTCATTACTTTTTACATAGAAAGTAAGTAAGGAGGAAGGAAAGATGTTTTGCATAGTTACATTCTGCATTGTATCTAATATAGGGAACCCAAAGGTAGCCTTGGTTCAATTTTCCCCTTCTCCTTCTTCATTTCTAACTTCATCATGATCTTCATTTTCTTCCCATCTTTCCATATAAGATGGATTCTTAACACAAATATACCTAGGAGGCTCCTTTCGAGGTGATAATGGGGCATCCCAACATTTTTTTCCAGGAGAGATCTTCCTTTGATTAACCGTGTTTTTATTGAATTCTAGAGGGATAGTAGGTTCTACTGTAGAAGTTTTAATTTGTGAAATAATTGGATCTACTGAGGTTCTAAAGAGAGCTTTTACTTGAGCAGGATCAACAAAGTCAACCAAATTTGGATCTCCTACTATTCAAAAATTTGTGTTAATTCGATTTGGAACTAGTGGACGGATAGAGGTTTCTAATGGTTAATCCTCTTGAAGTTCCTGTTGAACGGGGTCCTTAGGACTTTCTTCCAAGGTTCCTTCTCCTTCTATGGATTCTCTAGTAAGATATTATAAGGGGGCTTCTTTAGGTTTTAGGGTAGAACTACTTCCTATAGGTGTCTTTTGATACCTTTATGGTGAGTTAGTATTTGGGGAATTACATCCCCTGCAGTAGTTAGTAGAGACTTCAATAACTTTTCTGGTCTTGACAAATATACCCTGAGGATCTCTAATTCTACTCATGAAAGACTTTTAAAATAAAGAAAACCTATGCTGTTACTTTTAGAAATAGGATAAATCAAACCAACAGTGAGGAGTTTTTGTAATTCTTCTTTTATTATATCCTTTAAAGCAGGATTCATCCTCCTCTATGGCTGCGTTACAGGTGACATGCTTGGATCCATATAAATATGGTGAATACATGTATCGAGGTGTATGCCCTTCATATCAATGTATTCCCATGAAAATGCTCCAGCTTGTTTCTTAAGAACTTTAAGCAGATGTGCTTGTTGGCTTTCACTTAATCCGACGTTTATATGTAAGATTTTTTTAGGGCCAACCTCATAAGGTATGGTATATGGTCCTGTATGCTCTTCAATTGTGAAGACTCAAGGTGTTTCTATAAACATTGAGATATCCATATTATCATCTCCAAAAATATGATCGAGTTGAGCAAAGGATTGAGGGAAATCTATACAGGTTGTTGAAGAGACAGATTGGTATAATACATTCTCAGTGGTTTGCTCCTAAAGTGATAAAAAAAAATCACTAGGAAGGGAGAGATCATGAAAGTCTTCATCCTCCAAAGAAAAATTTAACCACCATGAATTTTTAGTTATTGGTTGTGCTGGGGGGTATAAAATAAGTCTTTGTGTGGACAACCCATTGGAAATAGTCATCTTCCATCCCTACATCCTATAAAAGCATTTGCGGTAGCTAACCATGGTCTTCCCAAGTTAATAGGATGTCATTTAGAAGGATCCTTTGATTATATGACCATAAAGTTGACAGGGTATTCCCATGAAGATACTGATACAACAATGCTAGCCAAGACTCCAGTGGGTTTTACTGTAGTGCGGTATGCTAGTTCCAGGATGGAAGGGGTAGGTTGAAGAAATTGTCCTAACTGTAAAACTTCTAAAACTACGGTGGTCATCATGTTAATAGAGGACCATAAATCGATTAATGTCTTCTCTATGGCGGTGTTGTTTATAATTATAGTTACTACTAGGGCTCCTAGATTCGTATATTTTGCAATCCGGGACTGACCCGTTATACATTCAGACATTTCTCCTATAACATGAATTGTAAGAGGGTCCTTTTGCTTCTTTCATGGGCATTTAATACAGAGCTCTTTTATTACCTTACTATATATTGGTATATCTTTAATAGCTTGTAATAGAGGGATTTTAATACAAGTGTTCTTTAATTCATTCAAAATGTTATACTCCGAATGAACTACAGGTTTTTATATTATTAATCTTTATGGAAATGGTGGAATTCTTTGCTCCTGAATAGTTTCTTGTGGAGGATGGGTGTGTACTGAAACCTTTGGAATTTTCACATCCTCCAAAATAGAATCATTCATGGGTTCACTTGAATCTTATTACTCTTCGTTTGGTTCTTGAATGATGACTTATGACTTGGTTTATTATTCACAACTCTTCCCAATCGTAATTGAATTTCATGTACAGATACAATTGAAATAAGGTAGGAGGGAAGAGTTTTCAACTCAATGCTCTTAATATCTTGAGTTGGTTTATTATTAGGATTAGTTATCTAGTGTGTAGGTAATAATGTCGGTCGATGAGGATTTACATTCTGAAAGTGATGAGGTTGTTGTGTGATAAAAGGAACTCGAGGTACAAATCCAGGTGACATTTGCTGGAAATTTGTTTGATTCTGATGATAAATATGATTAGGTATAGGGACAGATTGTGGATGAGGACATGGTTGTCCTCTCCATCCTTGTGAAAAATATTTCTATTATAGAAATTGAGGAGGAGAATACTGAGGTGGCCAATTCTGCTAGCTAGAATTGTTCCATTGTTGAGGTGGTTGATACAGAGGATAATAGAGTGGAGGTTGTTGTGGAAATTTTTGATACGGTGGTTGATATTTAGGTTGCGAAGGAGGTCTCCTAGATGTTTCAGCTACATCCCCACTCCTATAGATGGCTTGCAACCTGGGAAAGGATGGGAACTTATCTGTTGGATGCTCTTCTGTACATATGCGACATATATAGATGTTGTTTAATGGACATTCCCTTTGGGGATGTTTAGTTCTACAGCTTGGACAAAAAATACTCATTACTGATCGTTTTTCATCCTGCCTCTTCTTGTCTTGTAAATCATCTAGTTGGGAACCCATTGCTTATAAAATATCATTATTAAAATTCTCCAACAAGTTTCCTATCTCTACTCTTGTAATTCCTCTTGAACTAGGAACATTTCCTGTTATATTTCTACTGAAAGGCTCTCGAAATTTTTTCATAACTTCCCCCCTACTCATAGAATAATTTTTACACATCTCACCGATCTGTGCAAGATTTGTATGTGAAATATCACCAGTTCCCATGAGATTAAGGCTTTCTAACAAGTCCTCGAAGATTCCCTTAAGGAAAAGTGTACGTAATGCATCTACTCAGAGGTCATTATATTTAGACTTATGTAATGTATAAATGAACCTATTGAGATAATCCTCTAGGATCTCATCTTCAATTTGTTGTATCCAAAATATATCATGTCGAGAGTCCTTAGGTTTGCAGTATTCTTGATATTTTTGTAAGAATGAGGTTTTCATATCATCCCAAGTCCTGATAGTGGATTATCCTAATCCCATGAACCATCTCAAGGAGGAATCCTTGAGTGTAGTGGGAAAGAGTTTTATTTTGCGAGAATCTTGTAGATATTTGTAACTCCTACAAAGGATATTGAACTCAAACAGGAATGTGTCTGGGTCCTCCTTACTTTTTCCATAGAAAGTAGGTAAGGAGGTGGGAGGGATGTTTTGCATACTTACATTCTGCATTGTATCTAATATAGGGAACCCAAAGGTAGCCTTGGTTTGATTTTCCCCTTCTCCTTCTTCATTTCTAACTTCATCATGATCTTTGTTTTCTTCCCGTATTTCCATATAAGATGGATTCTCAATGCAAATATACCTAGGAGGATCCTTTCAAGATGATAATGGGGCATCCCAACGTTCTTTGTTGGGAGAGATCTTCCTCTAATTAACTGTGTTTTTATTGAATCCTAGAGGGATAGTAGGTTCTACTGTAGAAGTTTCAATTTTTGAAATAATTGGATCTACTAAGGTTCTAAAGAGAGATTTTACTTGAGTAGGATCAACAAAGTCAACCAAATTCGGATCTCCTACTAGTGAAAAAGTTGTGTTAATTTGATTTGGAACTAATGGACGGATAGAGGTTTCTAATGGTTAATCCTCTTGAACTTCCTGTTGAACGGGGTCCTTAGGACTTTCTTCCAAGGTTCCTTCTCCTTCTATGGATTCTCTAGTAAGATCTTCTAAGGGGGCTTCTTTAGGTTTTAGGATAGAACTACTTCCTATAGGTGTCTTTTAATACCTTTATGGTGAGTTAGTAGTTGGGGAATTACATCCCCTACGGTAGTTAGTAGAGACTTCAATAACTTTTCTGGTCTTGACAAATCTACCCTGAGTATCTCTAATTCTACTCATGAAAGACTTTTAAACTAAAGAAAACCTATGATATTAAGGTCAGAAATAGGATAAATCAAACCAGCAGTGAGGAGTTTTTGTAATTCTTCTTTTACTATATCCTCTAAAGAAGGATTCACCCTCCTCTGTGGATTCCTTACAGTTGACATGCTTGGATCCATATAAATATGGTGAATACATGTAACGGGGTGTATACCATTCATATCAGTGTATTCCCATGCAAATGCTCCAGCTTATTTCTTAAGAACTTTAAGCAGATGTGCTTGTTGGTTTTCACTTAATCCGACATTTATATGTAAGAATTTTTCAGGGCCAACCTCACAAGGTATGGTATATGGTCCTGTATGCTCTTCAATTGTGAAGAATCAAGGTGTTTCTATAAACATTGAGAGAGCCATATTCTCTTGAAACTCATCTCCAAAAATCTGATCGAGTTGAGCAAAGGACTGAGGGAAATCTATACAGGTTCTTGAAGAGACAAACTGGTTTAATACATTCTCAGTGGTCTGCTCCTAAAGTGATAAAGAAAAATCACTAGGAAAGGAGATATCATGAAAGTCTTCATCCCCCAAAGAACAATTTAATCACCATGAATTTTTAGTTATTGGTTGCGTTGGGGGGTATAAAATAAGTCTTTGTGTGGACAACCCATTGGAAATAGTCATCTCTCCATCCCTACATCCTATAAAAGAATTTGCAGTAGCTAACCATGGTCTTCCCAAGATAATAGGATGTCATTTAGAAGGATCCTTTGATTCTATGACCATAAAGTCAACAAGGTATTTCCATGAAGATACTGATACAACAATGCCATCCAGGACTCCAGTGGGTTTTACCGTAGTGCAGTCTACTAGTTCTAGGATGGAAGGGGTAGGTTGAAGAAATTGTCCTAACTGTAAAAATTATAAAACTATGGTGGTCATCATGTTAATAGTGAACCCTAAATATATTGATGTATTCTCTATGGTGGTGTTCTTTATAATTATAGTTACTACTCGGGCACCTGGATTCGTACATTTTGCAATCCGAGACTGACCCGTCATACATTTAGACATTTCTCCTATAACATGAATTGTAAGAGGGTCCTTTTGCTTCTTTCCTGGGCGTTTAATACAAAGCTATTTTATTACCTTACTATATATTGGTATATATTTAATATCTTGTAGTAGATGTATTTTAATACAAATGTTCTTTAATTCATTCAAAATGTTATACTCCGAATGAACTACAGGTTTTTATATTATTAATCTTTATGGAAATGGAGGAATTCTTTGCTCCTAAATAGTTTCTTGTGGAGGATGGGTGTGTACTGAAACCTTTGGAATGTTCACATCCTCCAAATTAGAATCATTCATGGGTTCACTTGAATCTTATTCTTCTTCGTTTGGTTCCTGAATGATGACTGATGACTTGGTTTATTATTCACAACTCTTCCCGACCGTAATTGAATTTCATGTATAGGTACAACCAAAATAAGGTATGAGGGAATAGTTTGCAACTCAATGCTCTTAAGAGCTTGAGTTGGTTTATTATTAGGATTAGGTATCGACTATGCAGGTAATAATGTCGGTCGATGAGGATTTGCATTCTGAAAGTGATTAGGTTGGTGTGTGATAAAAGGAACTTGAGGTACAAATCCAGGTGACATTTGCTGGAAATTTGTTTGATTCTGAGGATAAAGATGATTAGGTATAGGGATAGATTGTGGATAAGGATATGTTTTTCCTCTCCATCCTTGTGACAAATATTTCTATTATGGAAATTAAGGAGGAGGATACTGAGGTGGCCAATTTTTCCAGCTAGAATTGTTCCATTGTTGAGGTGATTGATACAAAGGATAATAGAGTGGAGGTTGTTGTGGAAATTTTTGATACCGTAGTTGATCTCTCGGTTGCAAAGGAGGTCTCCTAGATGTTTCAGTTACATCCCCACTCCTATAGATGGCTTGTAACCCGAGAAAGGATGGGCACTTATCTGTTGGATGCTCTTCTGTATAGATTTGACATATATAGATGTTGTTTAATGGACATTCCCTTTGGGGATGTTTAGTTCTACATCTTTGACAAAAAATACTCATTGCTGCTCATTCTTCATCCTGCCTCTTCTTGTCTTGTAAATCATCTAGTTGGGAACCCATTTCTCCTAAGATATCAGTCTTAAAATTCTCCAACAAGTTTCCTATCTCTACTCTTATAATTCCTTCTGAACTAGGAACATTTTCTCTTATATTTCTACTGAAAGGCTCTCGAAAAATTTTCGTAACTCCCCCCCTACTCCTAGAATAATTTTTACACATCTCACCAATCTGTGCAAGATTTTTATGCGAGATATCACCCATTCCCATGAGATTAAGGCTTTCTAACAAGTCCTCGGAGATCCCCTTAAGGAAAAGTGTACGTACTGCATCTTCTCGGAGGTTATTATATTTAGACTTATGTAATGTATAAATGAACCTCTTGAGATAATCCTCCAGGATATCATCTTCAAGTTGTTGTGTCTTGAATATATCATGTCGAGAGTCCTTAGGTTTGCAGTATTCTTGATATTTTCGTAAGAATGAGTTTTTCATATCATCTAAAGTCTTGATAGTGGATTCTCCTAATCCCATGAACCATCTCAAGGAGGAATCCTTGAGTGTAGCGGGAAAGAGTTTTAGTTTGTGATAATATTGTAGATAAATTTAACTCCTACAAACGATATTGAACTCAAACAGGAATGTGTCCGGGTCCTCATTACTTTTTCCATAGAAAGTAGGTATGGAGGAAGGAGGGATGTTTTCCATAGTTGCATTCTGCATTGTATCTAATATAGGGAACCCAAAGGTAGCCTTGGTTCAATTTTCCCCTTCTCCTTTGTCATTTATAACTTCATCATGATCTTCATTTTCTCCCCACCTCTCCATATAAGATGGATTCTCAATGCACATATACCTAGGAGGCTCCTTTCGAGGTGATAATGGGGCATCCCAATGTTCCTTTTCAGGAGAGATCTTCCTGTGATTAACCGTGTTTTTATTGAATCCTAGAGGGATAGTAGGTTCTACTGTAGAAGTTTCAATTTGTGAAATAATTGGACCTACTGAGATTCTAAAGAGAGCTTTTACTTGAGCAGGATCAACAAAGTCAACCAAATTCAGATCTCCTACTAGTGAAAAAGTTGTGTTAATTTGATTTGGAACTAGTGGATGGATAGAGGTTTCTAATGGTTAATCCTCTTGAACTTCCTATTGAATGGGGTCCTTACGACTTTCTTCCAAGGTCCCTTTCCTTCTATGGATTCTCTAGTAAGATCTTCTAAGGGGGCTTCTTTAGGTTTTAGGGTAGAACTACTTCCTATAGGTGTCTTTTGATACCTTTCTGGTGAGTTAGTAGTTGGGGAATTACATCCCCTATGGTAGTTAGTAGAGACTTCAATAAATTTTCTGGTCTTGACAAATCTACCCTGAGGATCTCTAATTCTACTCATGAAAAAATTTTAAACTAAAGAAAACCTATGTTATTACTATTGCTGGATTTGGGGGCGCTTGTTATAATAGATGCACAGGTTCTTACCTCTCATCTTACTGCTCCCCTACTACCAACCTATTCATAAAGAATTCTATTCTACCTTACAGAATAACTCCCTGAAAACGACACCAAAAGTGTTGGGTGTTTTATTGTCTAAATTAATCCACCTATCCTTAAATTATCAATTGGGGCTGGTAAGATTAGAGTTGACACAAAATATATGCAAAAGTATAGGGTGTCATGTAATATTTTAACAAACAAAAGATCGAAAGATCTTTCAAAATGAAAAACTGAGTCAAACTCAAAAAATGCAATTATTAAAGTAATTAAGCTTAAATAAACTAAACAATTAAAAATAAGTTTTAAACTAAAATACAATCAACAGTTGACTATTCAAATGGGAAACTAGGGTACAAGAAAAACTTAACCTATAAGCAACTAGAAAACTTAAAAAGAAGCAAGTAGAAAATTTAATAAAAGAAATATCTTTAGGTTCTATCCTACAAGTTCTTTCAACAATAACACAACATAAGAGAGGCAACCTAAAAACATACTGAGGAAAACACATATAACCTTAAATTTTGCATACAAATAAACAAATCAGTTCAAAAGGAATAAACACAAAACCATACAACAATAAAACAAAATCAGAAACAAAACTTAAGAATAACTTAAACTTCACTCAAAGTAAAAGAAGTAAGGAAAATGATAAAACTTAAATAAATAATTTAAAAAAACTAAACTTTAACTTTAATGTTAAAAAAAACTATCATCTAACTATTATAGTCAAAACAAAATTCAGACATTCACAAAACTAAACTAAAAACAATCTTAAAACACATAAAAAACACTAAAAACATAACTAAGGGCTGAACAACAGACTGAACTATGGGTCTGAAAGGGTGGCTGAATAATAGACTGAACATGTTGTCTAAATGACATCCTGCATAGTTAAAATGGTAAAAAATAACCTAAATGAACTTATCTTCAGATGAAGCCATGCAGATGTAATTCTAATGCATCAGAATAATAAATAAACCTATTTAACAGCAAATTAATCTTAAACTAATTCATGAACAAAAGGAATCATTGCATATTAAATTAATAAATAAACTGGAAATTAACTTGCATAAATTCAAAACAGGAAAAGAAATAACAGAATTGAATCTATTCTAAATTCATAAAAACAACTTATTCTATATTCTTGAAAACAAAGACTGAAAGTAATGCTGCAAATGAAATAATTAGAAACAAAATGACTAAAATCAAATAACTGAAAGAAAGCTATGCACGCATCTAACTAATTAAATTCGAAATGAAACTAAGTTAATGTACTATTACAGAAAACAAATAGAATAGCATTTACTATAATCTAATGGAAGAAAAGTAGAAATTAAACTAGACTAGCTAAAATAGAAAAGAAACTAAGCTAAACAAAGAAAATGAACCTCTGATTGATGAGGGGCCCTCTCAGCAATCAGGGGTGATTCCTAACTAACTTCTACTTAAACGCAATCTTCAATAGCAATGCATACAGATCTTTATTCATATGCTGGAACAAAAATACAAAGTTCAAGAGTAAATCACAGTAAGAACTCGTCTCCCAACTCTTCTAATTGACTAATTTTCTAGCTAACTGATCTCTCTCATAGAGGCTACTTTATATAATGATTTACATGGGTGAGCAAGTCAACCCTTTAGTGGTCGACTGCTCTCTAAATTTAGTCAACTATAATGGCGTTTAATTGATCTCAGGCCAACGCATAAGCATCTCCCTTGTTCGGTGCAAGTCTGGTTCTTTTCACTGGACATCATACACACAGGTTCCTTCTCCAGTGCAAAAAATCTACATAGGTGGTGCACGACTCCTTCTTCACCATGAATGTGCAATGGTGACGAGCTAGGGAAAGGTACAAGGTGGGTTTTCTAGAACACAGGTCATTCTCTTCTTTAAATGCGTAGACTGGTGGTAGTTTGGATTCAAGTAGAGGAGGCCATGAGTGATCCTTCTAGACTGATGATCATGCCATCACCTAGGAGCGTGGATGAAAAAGCAGTTTGTAGCTGTTTCATGTTTTAAATTCCTGAAATTAATTCTCAGCAGTGCGCAGTCTGATGGGCGATCTTGACGGAGTGCTGAACGAAAGGCTGAGACATGAGCTGGATACACTAGGCATCGATCTAGGGTGAAAGGAGTGTCTATCTATTGGCATGCTTCAGGACTGGAGTCTTCAGCAACAAATTTCAATATCTGGATAACCACCAGCGAGTTTCACGCAACAGGATGAATGATGAGCTAGACGCCAAGCTGGACATGCTGTGCGAAAAAATAGGCTGAATACGTTTTGCATATTAACTTGGCCCAAAGAGATTATAAAACCTACAAACAATTATACAAACTAATTAATAAATCAAATGAGTTTTAATAATGTTATTTTTAATTAATAAAACCATAAAAATGATAATAAAATAATAATTTTATATAAACCTTAAAAACACTCATACCTGAGGTTTAATAATGATCTGCGTGTCATAAAATATACAAAATACAATAAAATATATGGTTAAATGAATAATTTATCTGCCAAAAATGATAGCAAATCTAGGATCAATAGGGATCATCAAGGAAGGTTAGTACTTCGCAAAATTTTCTAGAAAGTTGTTTGTTTCTAGCAAAATACCTCGGTGCATTAGGAGAAATAGCGAGCTTGTTGTATCAACAAGAGAAAGGAAGAAAAGATCAATCAGTGATTTCTATACATAAGAAGAAAAAATGGAGGGAGATGAGGATGAATGTTTAGATCGGTGCTTATGATGTGGATTCAGTCATCTTGGATATAGGATCTAATGTAAACACCGTGACAAAGAAAACATGAGAAAGGATGGGGAAACCATAGTTGGTTTGGTATTTTGTACAACTGTGACTATCAAATTAGTCCAAGACATCACCAATCGGTAGAGAACCACATCCACTTGTTGAAATGGAGGGACTAAATAACTACGCAGACTTCGACGTTATTGAGATAGTATACGGAAGTAGCTCATATCCCGCTATGTTCTGGATTGGTTGGGAAAAATACAATCTGGTGGTTATCAACTTCAAGAAAAGAGTAGTGAATTTTTAGAATCACAACATGCAGATCATTTCCCCATTAGATCCCTGTGAATGCGAAAGATACATCGAACTAGTGAAAGATGAAGTTATGGGAGGATGGGATAATTCCTATAATATTTTTGAAGATTACATCAACCCCACTACGAATGGAGAGATCGGTTGGTGAAGGACTAGCTCCACATCATCAAACTCTGACAATGCACTAGAGAACTGGTAGAACTAGCTACATGAAGTATCAGTCAGAAAATGTGGGTGAGTCACGTAATCACTGCATTGGGTAGTGATATAAGTCATCGAACTGCCGACGTATGAAGGGATACCTAACTTGACTGGTTTTATTCATGAATTCAAGGATAAAGTATCATATCCTCAGTGACTGTTGACATTAAAATAAGGACTAAATGCTACTTTGGCAAGATGGTTGGCTACACACAAGACCTCGATAGGATACTGGTAGATATGTTGCAGACTAATGGAAGTTCAATTTGGAGAAGCAGAGTACTACTAAGGAAAGAAATATGATGGAAGGAATGACCCTAGTGATCATCTGGTCGAATGCCAAAATGCATGGGTATTGAATCCAAAGGAAGAATGGGTCAATACATTGGATGAAATACCACAAAGATGGTACGTCTCGGCAGAACTGAGAAGGGAAATTACAATGTGGGAAGAATTGATTGTCTTCTTCACTCATACTTTCAGCTTTGCAAATGAAAATCCAGTCATACATAGCACAGTTTAGCACATCCACAACATCGTGCTGGAAATAGTTCCGACCGAATCAACAACGGAATCACAGAAGATCCCAGTAACACAAGTAATGTTAGAATGATATAATGTGACATGGGATCTTGATTACAAGGATGATCCAAGAGCTGTCGATATTTCAGAATCAAAGGGAATTCGGTACATCACAGGATGACAAATACCATCCAAAAAATTCAAACAACCACTCGAGATAAGAAAGGTCAATATTGGGACGACAGAGAACCCAAAATTTTCTAATGTTGGGGATTATTGGGATGAGACAACTATGGTGAAGATCACTAACTTGCTACATGAATTCCAAGATTTATTTTCAACAAAATTTGTTGAGATGAAAGGGAATTTAGGTGACTTGGGAGAAATGAAAATCCCTCTAAATCTAGATGTGAAACCAGTGAATAAACGACCATACCAATTGAACCCGTGATACAAGGAAGGCACCAAAGATAAACTAGAATAGATGATGGATGTTGGCATTATCGAACCCGTTGAAGAGTTAGAATGGATTAGTCTGATTCTTGTACAAGACAAAAAGACGGGGAAAATCCGGATCTGTGTTGACCTAAGGAAGCTGAATGACACAAGTATTCATGATTTGTTCCCAATATCGTTCACTAACGGAGTATTGGAAGGAGTTAGAGGATAAGAAATATATTTGTTAATGGATGAATTTTCAGGATACCATCAGATAAGGATTACTAAGGAGGATAGGCATAACACCACTTTTGTAATGGAATGCGGATGTTTTCAGTACACACATTAGGGGAGTTTTGAGGTAAGAAATCATCCTCAAAACAAAAAGCGTACCATTAAAATTCACTTTATGAGAACCAATAGGATTCAAGATGATGATGTCAACCATAAGGGTAAAATTTGTAAAACAAATGGAGGGAAAAATTAAAAAAAACTATTTTTTCTTATCGTATTTTTGGCATATCCCCTTATCGGTTCACCCAAATTTCGAGTTTGGGGACTTGTTGGATGCATAATTTTTGCATCCAATCCATACCCACACTGCATACTTCTGAGGTACCCACAACACCAAAAAATAAAAATTTCAATATTGAAACATACCTTAGAAGTAGGCATTGTGGGTATGGGTTCGATGCAGAATTAAATTCCGCATCCAATGAGTCTCCAAACTCAAAATTTGGGTGAACCAATAAGGACATATGCCGAAGATAGATTAAGAAAGACTAGATTTTTTTCCTCCAAACTTTAGAACTTTTATTTGATTATTTCCCTCATGAGGTCCATTTTAGACCTCAAAACTCCCCTAATGGTAATGTTGTTTGGTCTCAAGAATGCACCTCCAATCTTCTCAAGGATAGTTGTCGCTGCATTTAAGGACTTTATTCATAAATTTCTGGCAGTTTACATCGACAACTAGAACATCTATGGGCTGGTAAAATACCACACTTTGAACCTCCGATTGATGTTAGAAATATGCCGACAACATCAGATCTCGTTGAATCTGAAGAAGTGTGTAATTTGCACTCCATTTGGGATTCTGTTGGGAAATATTGTATCCAAGGAAGGTATTTTGACCGATCCCACCAAGATTGCGATAATTTTTGACCTACCACCACCGACAATAGTAAAACAACTCAGGGAAACTTTAGGTCACATAGGACATTACCAGAAGTTCATAAGGGGATAAGCAGTGGTCAAAACACCAATGGAGAAATTGTTGAAGAAGGATGTGAAGTTCGAATGGAACAATGAATGTCAACAAAGTCTAGATCCTCTAAAGCAAAAAATGGTTGCAGCACCGATATTATTCTTTCCAAATTTAACGAAGGATTTTCACGTCCATGTCGATGCTTCATCAGTCATATTAAGAGTTTTTTTGGCTCAACCAGGAGAAGGAGTGATAAATCACCCAATCACATTTGTGAGTCAAAATTCTTGTATTGTTGAAAGAGACTACACAACAACAAAAAGTGAGGGATTGGCGATGGTGTATGCATTACAAAAAATCTACCACTACCTATTAGAAGGACATTTCAAGATGTTCACAAATCACTCAACACTGAAGTGCCTGGTTAATAATCCTGTGTTGGGGGTGAATCATTGTTTATGGTTACTACTATTCCAAGAGTTTGACTTTGAGATCATCATGATGCCAGGATGATTAAATGTAGGACATGATAATCTATCCAGGATAGAGATAGGAGAAGAACCAAGAAACATCGAGGAAGGCCTACTTGATGCGTAATAGTTTAAGATCAAAATGGTGGATGACCATTGTGAGTAGATTATCGAATTCTTGACGACAGTAAAAACACCGAAGGAATTCACCATGATTCAGAAGAAGCAATTGGTCGTCCAATCTATGGATTTTTTTCTAATCGTAGTTCAGCTCTACAAAATGGGGCCAAATGAAATTTTATGTCCATATGTTCTACTGCATGAGCAAGAAAGAATATTGTCAAAGGTGCATAATGAAATTGCAGGATGACATTATGGAGGTCGTGCAACCGCAATTGAGATACTCCAAGTTGGTTTATGGTGACCAACAATGCACAGTGATGTCGTTGATTATGATAAAACTTGTGATATTTGTCAAAGGAAGGGGAAGCTGTCATGATGGGATGAGATGCCTCTAGTACCTCCAATAATGCTACAACCATTTGATGAATGGGCAGTCGATTTTGTGTGACCCATCAATCCTCTAGGAAAACAGATGGGTACACAATATATCATCATTGCGACATACTACTTGACGTTGGTTGTCCCAAGATACTGATAAGCAACAAGAAGAAGAAGATAATTTTTTGGAAACTATGACTAGGCATGAAAAGAGAACCTCATATGATGGTGAAGAGATAATAAAAAGCATGGAACCTGTATTTGAAGACATGACCAAGAATATTATCAAAGCATTTGAATTTTTGGCTATCCAAAGTTGAGAAAAATATATTGATTTTAAGAAAACCAAGGGGAAAAATGCATCAGTTTGCTTGAAGGAGCAAAAGGAGGATACCCATGAACCACCTAGTTCTAAAATAGGTGGAGTAGAAGAAGTAGTACATGAAGATGATATAAATTCACTCCCAAGTGACTCTGAAAAATATGAAGAGACATCACATGAGTATGAAGAAATTTTTATTGAAAGTACTGAAGTTAATTTTGAGACACATTCTACCTTGGAAATGAAACAAAGAGCATCTACTGATGGATGCTTGAACTATGAAGGAGTACCTACTGATGGGTGCTCACAACTCTATGTTGGTGACATAGAGATCATATTTCAAAATGTTGCTACAAGCCAAAATTCCATTAAACATGAAAATGAACTCCTTGTAGCAGTTGAAGAAGAAACAAGATCAACTTCCCCATCACCACTTGAGCTTCATGAAGTTGGTCCAAGCAAGAAGGAAGAAGATGAGGAGGTTCATTTGCAAGAGCCTAATTTTCTTGAAGGGCCCTTAAAGATGAATGAATAGAATATCCAATATTCCCTTAGCATACTCCATGACACTCAAGCATTGGTATCAAATTCTCATTAGAGAGCTACTTCCTTGGAGGATCCATCCTTCCTTGAAAACATGGAGAAGATCCAAAAAGCAATGTAAAACATCAAAGGTAATTTCATGTCTTTGATTTTTGATAGAAAAAATGTCATTGAGATTATTGAATGGTTACATGAATCCTACTTGAAGAATAATGAAGTTATTGATAAGCTCACAATTCAAATTGAGCAACTTCTTGAAACGTTACAAGACACTTTTTTTTCCTCCGATGTTTCAGATTTTGATAAGGTAGATTGCTTGGAGGATTCTCATGACATGATGGATCATGAGAAACATGAAAATTTGCAGGTTCTTGATGTGCTTGAGGATTATAGTGATGAGATCCAATCACTTGTTGTGGTGGAAGAGGAACTTGAGTTGCCTCTTGAAAATGGTTACACACTTTTTGGAGAACTACATGATTCCACTACATTGAAACCAATCCATGAGGAATTTTTTGCATTTCCTAGGGAGGTGAATAACCCTACCCCTATGGATACTTAAAATTATGACAATTTTTCACTTACTAGTAGTTTGGGTGAGTTGGTTCTTGCTCCTACATCCTACGCTTCTAAATTTTGCAGTAGTCATCCTAATGAAGTATGGGTGAAAGGTTTCTTTTTGATGGTGCCACATGAAGGTCATGGAAATTCTATTTCTCCTTTTGATGCTGGAATTATTAGAGTACCATATTATTTACATTTTCAGCAGCATCCTTGTTTACATTATGATTATACACATCTACATGCATGCACCTATGATGTTCATTTGAGTCACTTGAAGACTCATGGTTTTTCTTGCTCAACACTTGGTTCATTTGATGTTGGAGGAACTTCATCCAACACTTGGGTGAAGAGGGATATGATTAAGGAACATTATTATTGGCAGAAACATCCTCTGTTCTTTCATGATGATATACATATTCATGGGTGTATTAATGAGACTTCTTTGAGACACCTGAAGTCTTTGTGTTTTATTTGCTCCTTATTTGGTTCATATTTTGGTGGAGGTTCTTCATTCATTTCTTGGATGAAAGAAAAAATGGTTGATTATTATTTTGATGCATATTACATTATTTGGGAGCAGCATTATAGGACATGGGATCCTCACCTATGTCATTGGAGAAGATTTGATTGGTCACTTGAAGCATGCATGCACTTGGAAAATGGTAGTCTACTCACTAGGAGGTATACGCACTTTCATGATTTCTTGGTGAGGCACCTCCTTGATGTACATTATTATTATGTTGTTATATACTTTAATGATTTATATTATGCACTGATGATTTTTGGAAGAATGCATACAATAAAATGGGATCCAGGAATTCTCTTTGCAAATGGTATGGGTTGGAGAGCACTCTTAATTATTGGAGTGCAATGCAAGCAATGGGACCCTAGTATAGTTTTTAGTCCCATTGATTTCAAATTATTTGGAAAACAAGAAATATGGGAGATGGATTCCCCACTTAATAAGGTTATGTTAATTAGAGTAGTGTAACAGCAAGCATGGTAGTTTCTCTTTGAAATATTCATGAAATCTTAAAGACTCAGGGTGGGCAGCTCAATGGCAACTTCAAAGAATCATACCGAAAGCAGGTTCTTCAACAACCATGTTTGAAATTGCTTGAGGACAAGAAATATTGGGAAGAGAGGATTTGTAATGTCCCAAATTTTACATTGGGTCACAATGTCCAAATCACATTTTCCATATTCATGAAATTTGTCAAAGGGATGCTAAAAGTCAAATAATTGCCAAGGTGGAAAATCACTAGTTTCCTAGCTTGGGGGTGGAAGCTTTGAGATTTGGAATAAGGGGGATAATAAATGATATTTAGACATTAGAAGGGGATAAATATTTAATAATTTATCTTATTAAATAAACAAAAGAGAAAATGGAACTGGAAATGGAGCATGAAGACACATGGAGACTATGGGGCCCACACTAGCTAGAATTCCTATGTTAAATGGTATCTTTCTCTTGCAGATTCGAATATATGGGAAGCCTAATGATTTTTTATGGAATATAAGGTTAACATAATTTCCCATATACTTAATAGGTCTAATTTATAATGAATTCTAGCTTATATGGGAAAGGAAGATCCAAATAGGAGTTTCATGGACACTTGGCTAGATTCCCCTTACATTTATGACATCTATGACACCAATGATGGAGATTCTATGACAGTAATGACACAAGTTAGATATGAATGATGAAATAATAACATAATGACATTTAAGGACTGAATATAGAATCTTATAGGTCTAATTTGGGAGTTGGAGAAGGCCAAGAGGCTCCTATTCAAATTTCAGAGAAGAGGGAAGGTGAAGAGAGAGGCCACATGGCATAGCATGAGCAGCCACACCAATTCGACTTGGATTTGGTTTATGGATGTATTTGGAACCTTATAATACTAATAATTTTTATAAAATACAGGTATCATCCATGATAAGAAGCTTTTGATCATTTGTGAAATTGTCATTTGTGAATTGTGAGAACTAGTGGATGACTAGTTTTCTTGCTTAAGCCAATTTCAAGGGTGAAATATTCCCATCCTAGTTGGTGTTTGGAAAGGCCACTCAGGTATTTCATGGATATTTAATGGAGTCTTATTGTTAGGGGAATTATACAATAATTTCATGGACATCTCAATATCATCTTGTTCTTCCATTCATCTCAAGTTTTCTCACCACATTTCAGCTCTATGGAGTAAGGTACACTTGATGAGATATTCATCTCTTTGAGGGAGATTATATTGCTCCAATACTTTGTATTATTATTTAAATGATATTTTATTTAATTTGAGAAATATATCAGGTCTAAAATCCAATATATCTCATGTATTATTCTCCAATATTGAAGAAACAATGTCATTTCCCCAATACCTTGTTGTAAACTCTTGCAATCTTGATGGAATCGAATGTATGTATGCACAATTGATGATTTATGAATGAATGAAATGAAATTAAAGTTTATTATGGGTTTAATTATCTGTAACTGAGAATTTGTGGCCATTGGGTTGAATTTCATAGCATTTGGGGCAAACTACATCTCATTTCCCAAAGGGTCCAAAACTAGTTTTTTATATCTGATTGAAGGAAGTGATAACAGCCACATGAGTTAGATTGGTTATGCATATGAGTCTATGATAATGTATTATATACATCCATTTATTCAATTTGATAATTTTAGTGAGTTTATGTACATTCAGGAATCCATTCCGGCAATTACTCGGGAGGGATTTGAGCCCCAAAATTGCTAGTAAATTCATCTATCTTATTCAGAATTTGATATAGACTTATAGAACTGATTGGAGGACCATAAAACATAAATGAACATAATAATTAAGTTATTATATCAGTAATATACCTTATGAACATAATAATTAAGTTATTATATCAGTAATATACCTTATTTGAATATTTTGGAGCAATTGGGCTGATTTGGAGACCAAGACACTAAAACTAGTCAAGAGCCAAAATTGTGAAAAAATGGAAAAATGGACATTTTAATAAAATTCCAAAAAGGGGACATTATAGTGGTATAGATCATGATATTGGAACCTGATGTGGTATGATATTTATCAGTACAATAATTCAGACACCACCATTATATATTGAAACAAAAAGTGCTTTTGTTGAACAAACACACATTTCATTAAAATTGGAAATATTTTATTACAAGGATAACCCCATAATTGTGTTTTGTGGTTATTTTGTAATTATAGATCCATTGTTTAATACCAAATTTAATGAAATGTGTGTTAACAGGAAAAAAAAAGTAGGAGAAGAAGACAATTATTTGGAAACTATGACTAGGCATGAAAAGAGAACCTTATATGATTATGACGAGGTAATAAAAAGAATGGAACCTTTATTGAAGACATGAACAAGAATATTATGAAAGTATTTTAATTTTTGGCTATCCAAAGTTGGGAAAATATATTGATTTTAAGAAAACCAAGGGGAAAAATGCATCAGTTTGCTTCAATGAGCAAAAGGAGGAGACCCATGAACCACCTAGTTCTAAAATAGGTGGAGTAGAAGAAGTAGTACATGAATATGATCTAAATTCACTCCCAAGTGACTACAAAAAATATGAAGAGACATCACATGATTATGAAGAAGTTTTTATTGAAAATACTGCAGATAATTTTGAGACACATGCTACCTTGGAAATGAAACAAAGAGCATCTACTGATGGATGCTTGAACTATGAAGGAGTACCTACTGATGGGTGCTCCAAACTCTATGCTGGTGACATAGAGATCAGATTTAAAAATGTTGCTGCAAGAAAAAATTGCATTAAACATGAAAATCAATACATTGTAGCAATTGAAGAAGAAATAAGATCAACTTCCCCATCACCACTTGAGCTTCATGAAGTTGGTCCAAGCAAGAAGGAAGAATATGAGGAGGTTCATTTGAAAGAGACTCATTTTCTTGAAGGGTCCTTAAATATGAATGAAAATAATATCCAAGAGGCCCTTAGAATACTCCATGACACTCAAGCATTCATATCAAATTCTTGCTGGAGAGATACTTTTTTGGAGGATCCATCTTTCCTTGAAGACATGGAGAAGATCCAAAGAGAAATATGCAACATCAAAGGTAATTTCATGTCTTTCCTTTTTATAGAAAAAATTTCATTGAGCTTATTGAATGGTTACATGAATCCTACTTGAAGAATAATGAAGTTATTGATAAGCTCACAATTCAAAATGAGCAACTTCTTGAAAAGTTTCAAGACACTTGTTTTTCCTTCGATGTTTTAGATTTTCATAAGGTAGATTGATTGGAGAATTATCATGACATGATGGATCATGAGAAACATGAAAAATTGTAGGTTCTTGATGTGCTTGAGGATTATAGTGATGAGATCCAATCACTTGTTGTGGTGGAAGAGGAACTTGAGTTTCCTCTTGAAAATGGTTACACACTTTTTGGAGAACTGCATGATTCCACTACATTGAAACCAACCCATGAGGGAAATTTTTGCATTTTCTAGGGAGGTGAATAATCCTACCCCTATGGATACTTAAAATTATGACAATTTTTCACCTACTGATAATTTGGGTGAGTTGGCTCTTTCTCCTACATCCTACACTTCAAAATTTTGCAGCAGTCATCCTAATGAAGTATGGGTGAAAGGTTTCTTTTTGATGGTGCCACATGAAGAGCATGGAAATTCTATTTCTCCTTTTGATGATGGAATTATTAGAGAACCATATTATTTATATTTTCAGAAGCATCCTTTCTTAAATTATGATTATAAACATATACATGGGTGCACCTATGATGTTCATTTGAGTCACTTGAAGACTCATGGTTTTTCTTGCTCAACACTTGGTTCATTTGATGTTGGAGGAACTTCATCCAACACTTGGGTGAAGAGGGATATGATTGAGGAACATTATTATTGTTAGAAACATCCTTTGTTATTTCATGATGATATTCATATTCATGGGTTTATTGATGAGACTTCTTTGAGACACTTGAAGTCTTCGTGTTTTATTTGCTCATTATTTGGTTCATATTTTGGTGGAGGTTCTTCATTCACATCTTGGATTAAAGAAAAAATGGATGATTATTATTTTGATGCATATTACATTCTTTGGGAGAAGCATTATAGAACATGGGATCCTCACCTATGTCATTGGAGCATATTTGATTGGTCATTTGAAGCATGTATGCACTTGGAAAATGGTAGTCTACTCACTGGTTGGTATAAGCACTTTCACGATTTCATGGTGAGGCACCTCCTTGATGTACATTCTTATTATGTTGTTATATACTTTGATGATATATATTATGCACTCATGATGTTTGGAAGAATGCATACAAGAACATGGGATCGAAGAATTCTCTTTCCAAATGGTATGGGTTGGAGAGCACTCTTAATTATTGCAGTGCAATGCAAGCAATGGGACCCTGGTATATTTTTTAGTCCCATTGATTTCAAATTATTTGGGAAACAAGAAGCATGAGAGATGTATTACCAAATTAATAAGTTTATGTTAATCAGAGTAGTGTAGTGGCAAGCATGGTGGTTTGTCTCTGAAATATTCATGAAACCTCAAAGACTCAAGGTGGGCAGCTCAGTGGCAACTTCAAAGAATCATACCGAAAGAAGGTTCTTCAACAACCATGTTTGAAATTGCTTGAGGACAAGCAATATTGGGAAGGGAGGATTCGTAATGTCCCAAATTTTACATTGGGTTATAATGGCCAAATCACATTTTCCATATTCATGAAATTTGTCAAAGGGATGCTAAAAGTGAAATAATTGGCAAGGTGGAAAATCACTAGTTTCCTACCTTGGGGTGGAAGCTTTGAGATTTGGAATAAGGGGGATAATAAATGATGTTTATAAATTAGAAGGAGATAAATATTTAATAATGTAGCTTATTAAATAAATACAAGAGAAATGGAAGTGGCAATGGAGCATGAAGACAAATGGAGACTATGGGGCCCACACTGGCTAGAATTCCTATGTTAAATGGTATCTTTCTCTTGCAAATTGGAATATATGGGAAGCCTAATGTTTTTGGATGGATTATAAGGTTAATATACTTGTCCATATACTTTATAGGTCTAATTTGGGGTGAATTGTAAGTTACATGGGAGAGGAAGAGCCAAATGGGAGTTTCATGGACAGTTGGCTAGATTCTCCTTACATTTATGACATCTATGACACCAATGATGGAGATTCTATGACAGTTATGATGCAAGTCAGATATTAAGGCTGACATACTGACATAATGACATGTCAGGACTGAATAGAGCATCTTAGAGGTCGAATTTGGTAGTTTAAGAAGGCCAACAGGCTCCTACTCAAATTTGGGAGAAGAGGGAAGGTGAAGAGAGAGGCCACATGGCATAGCATGAGAAGCCACAAAAATTCGACTTGGATTTGGTTTATGGATATATTTGGAACCTTATAATACTAATAATGTTTATAAAATATAGGGATCATCCATGATAAGAAGATTTTGAGCATTTGTGAATTGTGAGAACTAGTGGATGACTAGTTTCTTTCTTAAGCCTATTTTGAGGGTGAAAGATTCCCATTCTAGTTGGTGTTTGGAAAGGAAACTCAGGTATTTAATGGAGCTTTAATGGAGTCTTATTTTCAGGTGAAATATATAGGAATTTCATGGACATCTCAACATCAACTTCTTCTTCCATTCATCTCAATTTTTCTCACCATATTTCAGCTCTATGGAGTGAGGCACACTTAGTGAGATATTCATCTCTTTGAGGGACCTTCTCTTGCTCCATTATTTGATATTCTGATGTAAATTATCTTTTATTTAATTTAATAAATATATCAGGTCGAAAATCCAAGATATCTCATGTATTGTTGTCCAATATTGAAGAAACAGTGTCATTTCCGCAATACCTTGTTGTAAACTCTTGCAATCCTGATGGAATCGAATGTATGTGTGAACCATTGATGATTTATGAATGAATGAACTGAAATTAAAGTATATTTTTGGTTTCATGATCTGTAACTGATAATTTTTTTCCATTGGGTCGAATTTCATAGCATTTGGGGCAAACTACATGTCATTTCCCCAAGGGTCCAAAACTAGTTTTTTATATCTGATTGAAGGAAGTGATAACAGCCATGGGAGTTCGATTGGTTATGAATATGAGTCTCTGATAATGTCTTATACACATAAACTGATTCAATTCAAGAATTTGAGTGATTTTATGTACATTTGGGAATCCATTCCAGCAATTACCCAGTAGGGATTTGAGCCCCAAAATTGCTAGTAAATTCATCTATCTTATTCAGAATTTGATATAGACTTGTAGAACTGATTGGAGGACCATAACACATCCCTGAACATAATAATTAAGTTATTATATCATTCATACACCTTATCTGAATATTTGGGAGCAATTGGGATGATTTGGAGACCAAGACACTAAAACTATTCAAGAGCCAAAAATTGTGAAAAATATGGAAAAATGGACATTTTAATAAAATTCCAAAAAAGGGGACATTATAAGACAAGCACTTATGGAGAAATTGGACCATTGGATTTTCAAAATCAACAACATATTTGGTCAATATTCGAGGGATTTAGCAATGATGGCCAAAATCACTCACATGGGAACAACAAAGGCTATAAGAATCCACCATGAGGCATGGATTGAGCAATTGTGAGCATTGCGAGGATGAATTAGAGAAAATGAAAGTATAGAAGAGCAATGATGAATGAAGGAGAAGTAGAAAGGTACTTATAGCACAAATTATTTCAAGTGGCAACACATAGGCATCTCCACTACATAGTGTACCGATAGTAGAGGACCAACCAAAAATTTAGGACATATTAACACAACCACCCAGAAAGAGAAGGGGTGTGAATCACACAACCTCTCCGCCATGACGGATTAAATCAACTCACAACTCAACAAAGGGAGCAAAGGCAGAATATTACCCATTGACAACGGGAGGGGAGGACTCCACACTGTGGAAAGGGGCGAAAGTAGATATTATCCTAGGATATGTATCGTCGAGGAATCTAAGGGCATTGGTATTTTAAATAAGCAAGAAGCAGAAGTACAACATCAATATGCTGACAAAGCCGGAGGGGGTACACGTCACAATGAACATCGTTCCGCAGCTGCAGAAGCTGCAATACAATGATCATGACATTTTGGCATATCCAGAATGCACTGAGGAGACATATGAGCATCGAGCAAATGGTGACAAGGGTACCGTCAGTAGAGAACCAACACAATGGCCGGCATTGGGGTTGCATCGATTGGGGTTGATGTCCATCACCCACATGCCGCCTTTTGGGTGTTCGACAAAGGTTAACGCCTGCATGAAGCAGTTGCTATCATGTTTCCATAGCGGCCATCTATGGATGGATACAAAAGTCCCTATCATGATCGATTAATATCATAGATCATTGACTTTCCCAATGTAGGGGTCGATTCATCCCAATATTTTAGAGGGAAGGATGACAACAAAAATTTGGTTGCGAGGTTAAAGAAGAAGTATGGTGTGATACATGACAAGAGAGCGTATGTCATTAGCACCATTAATGCAAATTTGTTCATATCACAACGAAGTTGTTGGACATGAAAATGGTGCACAAGAACAAGAGAAACTAGTGCAAGTCGAGATTTATCACATGCGTAGAGCAATGCGGAGTGAGAGTTCAGATGAATTGGGCTCTATTTTTGTTGAACCAATTGATGGAAGACACCATATTCATGCAAGAGGGGAGAATACCATTCACCTACTCATGGTTGTTGATATTGATAGCACTAATGGGTTGGATGGAACCAAAGTATTATCAAGGAATGGATGTCGAAGCTGTCAAAACCTGTAGAGGAGCGCAGTAGGAAAATATATGGGTGCTCCACAACAAGGCATGACAAACAAAGAGAAATGTCCATTTCTACTTATATTTGGATGGACTCTGGAAGGTGGCAGGAAAAATTTTATTCCTCACAAACAAATATGTGACAAAGTATAGGAGGCTTATGTTATTCGCAATAGGCCCGCATACTATCCACATCCAGGAAAGGCATGACACAGAGCATCAGTGATTGACAACGCAGTACAAGTTGATCGACGAAGAGTTAGATGCCATCATCAATAAATGGTCACTAGAGTGAAAAGTTCCAATCAACATTGAGGAACTGTCAGATACGGAAGGGGAACTACCACCATATATTCCAATGGATCAAGAGTAGGAGAAGGATTGTGACGATGACTCACAAGAGGAATAATCAGTGACTCTGACAGATTCGGAGCTGGAGAAGCAACATGAAGAGGCGCAGACAAAGCACCGATTTGAACCAAGTGAAGGGACTAGAAGCACAAAGCTCTTAGACGATCAAGTAATCAAAATACTAGTCGCAATTACTACAATGACCAATGAAACCCAAGCAGAAGTAAAACAACATGCCACAGAGTATTTCCTCTAAGTAGTAGGGTTGTTTCAATCCCTAACAAACGTCGTACTGGAGACAAGGGTACCGCAGAAAAATCCACTGCAAAGAGAAGTTGAGGTAAGTATTGGCAAGAAAGTGCGGATGATCAATATTTCATCGCAAGTACTTACAACAGGGGATGAAGATGTCGACGCCAATTTGCACCAATTCGACTTGATCGACGTCGACATTAATGAGATTTCAATGCATATGGTGACCTGACTCCAGAATGAAGCGAGTCAAGAGATATGAGATCGTGAGGCGATAGTGCATGACCAATTGGTCAAATCTGGAGAGCAAGTAACAAAGGTGGAAGCAGAGATTCAGGAAATGAAGACAGAGCAAGAGGCACTAGTGAATGAAAATACCAATGCTGTTGATGGCAACCAACGATTGGAGAGAGCAATCTCATTCACATGCGAAGAGATTCTGGACATTTCCCCGGATATGTTTGTCGAAGCAAAAATGTTGTGACTAGGACACATAGTCATCGATCTAAGAAAAGAGAACGAGGAGAACGAGCACAAGCAATACATTTGGGGAATTTTGAGGTAAAAAATGGGTCTCAAAACAAAAAAAATGTACAACCAAAATCAGCTTTACAAGAACCAATCAAATTCTAGAGAATGACATCATCCGTTATGGTTGAGGTTGCATTGATTGAGTTAAAATCGCTTACTTGTCAAATTCTCAATAGTAGATAAAAACTCATAGTTAACTATACTCAAAAAAATACTCAAACATAATTTTGAAATATAATATATATACTTAATGTATTCAATTTAAAATACGTTACTTAGAAAAATATAATTTTAATAAAAAGTAAAACTAAATTCAAAATGTAATCTCACTGCGTACTAAGTTGGATATGATGAATATAAGTTAGGTACAATTTTGGATATTCAAAATGTAATCCTCACTCCGTACTATGTTGGATATGCTGAATATAAGTTACCTACGATTTTGGATATGGTAAATTGGTAATCATAAGTTTTTTTTAATTTGGCATAGTTTAACATATAGTGATTAAGATTTTACGTGCCTAAACATATGAAATTACTTGGTAGTATAACATAGTAATACGATATTATTTATCATTTTTAACGTTTAAGTGTACTATAATTTGCATTGCACGCTTTACCATATTAAAGCTTTTAACATTAAAAGTTACTTTGTAATATAATATTATATGGTGATATAAATTAAAGTTTTATTTAATTACTTCGTAATATAATATTATATTGTGATATAAACTAAAGTTTTAAAGTTATACATATGATGATATATATTACATGTGGTGAAACCTATCTAACCGACGATATGCACCGATCGGACGACCGGCCGTGTCGGACGTGACCGGTCGCGCGCGGCCGGTCGTCCGATCGGTGCATATCGTCGGTTCGAAAGCCGCCTCCTATTACATGTTCATATAAGTTAAAGTTTTAAAGGAATATAACTTAATAACATAAACTATAAAATTGTAAGATAATTTGTATTATGTGCTCTAATATATTAAAGCTTCTAAAATAAAATATAATGGAGTAATATATAAGTTTTTTTTAATGTGATATAGATTGAAAATATAAAAAGTTAATTCTAAAATCGGTTGTGTTATAAATAATAACTTATAATACATATTATTAAATATCAATTCTAAAATCGGTTGGGTTATAAATAATAACTTATAATACAGATTATTACATGATATGGTAAATTTATTATAATATTTTATAATAAATGTATTATATTAATGTTAGACTTTATTAATAATGAATGTTAATTATAATTTTGTATTGTATAAATAAATATATTTTAAAGAAATACTTATTATTGTGAACTTTTTATCAAAATATAATTTAGAATTTATATATAAAATTTTAATTTAGGTTCATAATTAAAATTAAAATATTTTATTTTATTTTATGAGAGTACATTTATTTATTCAAAAGTACTCATCTTTCTAGTTATATTTGAAAGGATATTTTTCTTAATTTTAGTTGTACACATTTTTTCATTTCAACTTAACCATAGTTACATGAATTGTAGTCCAAGAGGTGAGTTGTAAATATATATTCTTCACAAAATCACAAACTGATTATATTTTATTATATCTCTTATGAGCCATATTTTAGACCTCAAAATTCTTCTATTGCCAAGCACACCACCAAAGCAGCTCGTAGAAAGAAGATGAGTCACTAAGGATACCGCAACAGAACTTGCGGAGAAGGAGAAGATAGTTCACACAATTGGAGAGGAGATCAACAAGTATTGGGGGAATTTAGTGCAAGATGAGAAACTACACTAGTTGGAAGCATTGCTAACAGAATCGGAAGCACAATTATCATCTCTGCGAGGATATCTAAAAGTGATTCCCCCACTAGCGTAGGTGACCAATGCAACAAAGCTTAAGGAGATGCCACAACGGGTCAACGAGGCACATACCAAACATCAAAGGAGGTCGACACAGTTAGATAAATTGCAGGGAACAACAAAGGAAGTGGCACTTATAGCAATGGAAGAGGTCACGGAGGCAAAGGAGGACTTAACCATAGTCCAACATATGAACGAGGATCACACTATGGAGAAAGAAGTGAATCAGTGCACAACGATCAAAGCAAAGGCCAAAGCAGCTATCAATGAAGTAAAAATTGTCTACGATGAATTCAGGACCAAGTTGGATGCACCAATAATCTCCAGCTGACGTGGCTTGAGGATGAGCCATAAATTTATTGTCTGGTCTCCCAAATGTCATATTTTCATCATATTTTCCCTTCACTATTCCTCACATTCATCCGTATCCATCCCTCCATTAACCATTTTTTATGCCATTTTCATAAATAAATATGGGTTACCTTGTTATTTTCCAATTTATTTATTTTTAAGTATTTTAAGAGAATTTCCGATTAAATATTAAGAAAATGAACATATTTTCATTATATCTCAAAGTTGGATGAGCTTTATGATGTTATCAGGCATATTTGAAGATTTTAACAAAGTCAAAAAATCACCACCTAGCCTTAAATTTGAATTTCATCTTCAAGCTCTCAAGATTTGAAGAAGATTTGGGATAATTATTCAAGCACAGTCGAAGGAGAAGATCATGGAGATATAATATCTTATCCAAGATATTATGGAGTATTTGAAGGGATAGGTTGAGAGAAAAGTGGATCTATAATTATGAGTTGTTTATCTTCTTATTAAGAGAATTCATGTATAAATAAGAGGGTTCTCTCTTCATTTGAGGAGGAAGGCCTTTTTCTTTAGAAATAGAGAAATAGATAAACATTTTTTTTATCTTTTTGAGAGTATGGATTTGATCTATTGTAATAGAATTGATGTTTTAGAATCTCCATAATAGATTTTTTATTTTGAGTTGATAATTTAGGTTTCATGTGAGCTCACATATTTTATCATTTTCTATTTGTTATTTATCATTTGTCACATGCTTTATCATATATTAGGTTTTTCATCTTCTTGCTTTCTTAGTTAATTTTACTTTCAATATGATTTCATATGATTTCGTAAACATGTTTACTTTCATGCTTTCTTGAGTTTACTTTATGCCACTTTGTTCTTTCTTAGATAAAGATTCAATGGTAGTAGTATAATTGTTTCATTTCAAACATTAGAATAAGTTATATATACTCTAATCCTGCATATATCTTGCTTGTACCTCTAATTTTACGATCTTCTCGGATTGATAATTTATGTCAAAATTACTATCATATATTTCGCTCGACATTTTGGGCCATATTGATGCAATATCAATGAAAATTTGGGCGGTTAGATACAAATATATGCAAACCTTAGACTATGCAAACTTTATCGCCATATTTTTCAAGGTCTAGTTTTTAGGTTAAGGAAATTTGTATACCTCCTTCTCCACTACTTATGTCTATCTTCCGCTGAAACCAATATCTTGCATTTGATTTTCCAATCAGGTGTTTTTCTGCAATTTATTTTTTTCGAATGCTCTCCCAAGTTTGTTGCCAAAAAATCTTAACTTTTTTATAGGTTCCGAGCCAATCAAAGAAGCCTTGTACATGTAGATGTGTTTTTTGAGAATCACATAAAGTTTTCAAAAAAAAAATGTTTCAACAGCTTGAAGGGGTTAAGTTTTCTATTGCATTTTTCGTGATATTTTTCTTCCATAATAAAAATTTTCATAAACCATTCACATTATGAAAAGATCATTTACCCTTCCTCCTTCAAAGATCGTCAATCATCCATGTTGGAGTCTATTGTTTCATTTCCTTACACATCATGACTTCTCGCATGTCTATTTTTTTGAGTTTCCTACATTTTTCCTTATTTTCACTCATATTTTAGCTATTTTTCAGACTCCCAAAATATGAAAAAGCAACAAGCATAAACTAACTAGGGCTCGAAAAATACACTAGAAAGTGTTCACTGTTCTACCAAAAATATTTTCTGCAAATATTCATATTTGCACTTGTGTTGGATGATATGGGATTCCTTAAGGCCCACCTTCCAACAAGCCTCACTCAATTAACCTCAACTCTTTATTTGGAGATAAGGCTAGAGATTATTGTAGTACCTTGGAATGTGCATCCCTTAATGGCATATTTCCTCACTACCAATCATTGAAATGCATTAATGTCTCTTGATTTATAGATCTTATAGGTGACTCAACTTCAACAAATCTATTTGTACCTGATAAGATGCACTATTGGTACCTTAAGACCAATTAACATCAATGGTGGGTCATCTCACATTGGTTAATGACATATATTAATGGTTGGTAATACAATGAATTCCTTCTGTGTTCAACCTCAATACATATATTCAGACGAGAAAGAATTATACCACGGGTAATATTTGTATAAGTTTCAAATTCTATGATTTTTGGTTGATTGGTTCTTCTTAGGAATAAAAAGGAGACATGTTCAAGGATAGTCAAAGAGCTTGAAGCTCGACAGTTGGCTAGTTACCACCTTTCTCAGATTGTCTTTGTTGCAATTATTTTTCAGCACTATTCTTGCATATTTCTATTACTTTTTCTTTTCAGCACCAGTGAGTACCACAATTCCACTTTCATCTTTCAGTTCTTGATTCCTTAAACCTATTAGAAATTTAGGTATTTCACTCCACACTCCATGATTCAACATCCATATTAGCTACATTTCTCTTGCATAGTCCATCATCTTTTTGGGTAAGTAGAGGTATGTTGTTTTCTAATATTTAACTACTTTCAAATCCATGTATTGCAGCCATAAAACAAGTAAAAGAAATGAATGTTGTTAACACAAGAACAAACATTTTACATATTCGTGGTTATCACACAAGAACAAACCATAAGTAAAATCAATCGCTACTCATGTATTTCACATCATGGGATGATTTTATTGTTAAAAACATTGTCATGCAAAGCAAAAGTTAAAACGTTTATGCACGGTTTCATGAGGACATGCAACAAGTTTAGTTTGGGGGGGGGGGGTGTTTGGTCACCAAAATGTCAGATTTTCATTCTATTTTCCCTTCACAATTCCTCACATTCATCCTTATTCATCACTCCTTTAACAATTTCTTATGCCATTTTCATAAATAAATATGAGTTACCTAGTTATTTTCCAATTTGTTTATGTTTTTAAGTATTTTAAGAGAATTTGTGATTAAATATTAAGAAAATTGACATATTTTCATTATAACTCAAATTTGGATGAGTTTTTGATGTTTTCAGGCAAATTTGAAGATTTTAACAAAGTAAAAAATCACCACCTAATCTCAAATTCGAATTTCATCTTCAAGCTTTGAAGATTTGAAGAAGATTTGGGAGAATCATTCAAGCATATTCAAAGGAGAAGATAATGTAGATGGACTATATTATCCAATATATTATGGAGGATTTGAAGAGATAGGTTGAGAGAAAAGTGGATCTGTAATTATGAGTGGTTTATCTTATTATTCAGAGAATTCATGTATAAATAAGAGGGTTCTCTCCTCATTCAGGGAGGAAGACCTTTCTCTTTAGCAATAGAGAAATAGAGAAACGTTTTGTTTGGATTTGATCTATTGTAATAGAATTGATGTTTTAGAATCTCATAATAGATTTGTCATTTTGAGTTGAGAATTTATATTTCATGTGAGCTCACATCTTTTATCATTTTTCTATTTTTTATTTATCATTTGTCACATGATTTATCATAGATTAGGTTGTTCATCTTCTTGCTTTCTTAGTTAAGTTTACTTTCAATATGATTTCATATGCTTTAGTAAACAAGTTTACTTTCATGCTTTCTTAAGTTTACTTTATGTCACTTTGTTCTTTCTTAGATAAAGATTCAAAGACAATAGCATAATTGTTTAATTGCAAACATTAGAATAAGTTAGATATACTCTTTAATCCTACATATATCTTTCTTGTACCTATAAGTTTACAATCTTTCGTGATTGATAATTTATGTCGAAATTACTATCATCTAGTTTTCTCGACATTTGTGTTGGGGCCCTTTTGGAAAGGGGATAAGATGTGGAAGGTGCGACAAGGAAGATATGGATAAGTGGAAGATTCAAATGCGCAAAAGAAGATACCGACAAAGTGTGGTCATTTTGGTCAAATTAGGTAGAAGTTTTGGTCAAACGTAGTTAGAAAGTCGGCCTATGAGGACCATTTTGTAACAGATCAAGGCTATAAGTAGAATTAGGAGTAGAGTCATTGTAGGTGGGATTAATTAATTGATTGATGCATTGATCGGATGGGAATCATTAGAGAGATATTTTTGAGTATTATATCTGATTGTATGTGGTCGGTCATGTTGTTGATATGTGGAAGAAAGTATTTTATGGTATGAGGCTATTCGACCAAGGAATTCTTGTATATTTAGAGGTTTTTTGGAAATAATACAATGATTATTTTGATGATCAAAATCATTTCCTTTTATCTGCATATTTGTTAAACTTAATGATTGTGCGATCTATGATTTTACATGCCTGAATCTGAATGATGCGAAGTCTTGCTGTGTCCATTGGGTTAATATTTTTCGTTGTCTTTATTAAGTTAATATGAATTATGTTGTTGGGATGTCTGAGTTCACTGTGCATAATGATAAGAAGAACTCGTGAAGGATATGTATAAACCCCTGAATACCTGATTAACACTGCGACATAGTAAGACATAGTGTGCAAGTCCTATTCCTTCTGGGGAAATGTGGTTCCTGCAACCCTCCCTTATACATCTTGGGTGAGACTGCATCTGCTATGAAGGTGTTGCTGGATAGGGTAAAACCTTCACAGGACGATGTTTAGGGAGCTTGATTTAATGGGTTCCAACATATCTGTGTAGTGAAATCCTATCGACTAAAGTGGTTCAACATGTCTGTTTCCTTGGAGGATTGATTGGTCCCACAAAATCCATTTTCCATTTATTAAATGATTTAGCGTTATCTAAGGAAATACCTACATATTGACTTGTCGTGATAGCTTCCCCATCCTTTGACAGACGTTGCAACTTTTATCATAATCTACGGGATCACTATGCATTGTTGGCCACCATAAGCCAACTCAGAGTATCTTTCTAGTGGTTGTGCCACCTCCATATTTGCTCCTATAATTCCATCATGTTCCTTTTAAAATAATCTCTCCTACTCATGCTATATAACATATCAAGGTATCATTTCATCTGGTCCTATTTTGTAGAATTTTCCTGCGATTAACTGGAAATCTGCAGCTCTGACAACCAGATGCTTCTTATAACTTGTGGTGAATTCCTCTAGTGCTTTTCCTATCGTAAAAAATTAGGAAATTTTCTCATAATGGTTATCCCCCATTCTAATTCTAAACAACTACACATTAGGTAAGACGTCCTCAATGTTACTTGTCTCTTCACCTATCTCTATCCTTGGCAGCTTATTAGGTCCTTCATTCAACCATCCAAGCTTCACAATGATCTTGAAATTGAACTCTTGGAATAGTAATAACCATTCATAAATATCCCCCCTAACATAGGCTTGTTAACTAGGTACTGTTGATGTATATGTAACTTCGAAATGTATTTTACTTGTATTTCTTATATATTGTAACCCGATGTTTATTCCGGGATGTACTTGAGTCATGTCATGTGTCGATGTTCCTATCGGGAAGATCTATAATGTAAACAAGTCATGTCAAGTCATTGTGGGTAACCCTCCTATTGGTTAAGGGTTAAAGTCCCCGCAGTTCCGGGGTACTAGGGTTATTAGACTCTCCTAGTGAGGTCGGCCCTAGTAGGGTTTAGTCAAGTCAAGAATTAGTATAAATAGAGAGTAGGCCTCTCTATTTATCACATATCTCATACACACTCAAGTGTAGCGCATAGTTGAGGAAGGAGAAGACACTAGGGCTAGATAGAAATAAGGTTACTACTGTCGGGAGATCACTTACTATTTTGGGTTCTACTTTTGGTGCTGATTCTATCTCTGAGGAAGTTTCGGGGTTCCCCAAGGATAAAGACTATGGCCATTGTCTCTTATGTTTTATTTTTGTGCTTTTTATTCTCTCAGTTAAAGATCCTAATGTATTGCTAGCTTAATGATAAAAATCTAACATGGTATCAGAGCTAACCTGAGAAGAAGACACTGTGCAGCTACGGGAACTAGGGCTTCCTACTTAGTGGATCTTCCTCCATATATTTTCAGCAAAAAAAGGTTGGATTAACTCTCCTCCTTAGGGTGCATCTTTCTGTCGAAGCAGAATCCAATCCTGAGGTTTTTCAGTTTTGGACCCAACACTATTGCCAAAAATCAGGGCTTCTCACAGAAGAAGAATTTTTTAGTGAGCCTAGGCCAGAATTGATCTTCTCCCCAAAATCAACGTTAGGGATCAAATTCAAAGCATTTGGTTGGATAGAACTCCGGAAAAGAAAAACCCTAATTTTCTACTGAACTAGCACTGTAGGATTTCAGCTCCAAATTCAGATCCGACATCTTGACCTGGTAAGATATAAATATTTTGTATTTCCATTTGAGGTTCTCAGTTAAGATGTCTCATCATACCAATCTTGATGAAAATCTTGAGGGAGCTGATAACTTCTAAGCCTGGAAGTATAGGATCTCCCTGGTCCTAGAAGAAAATGAGTTGGTCTCCTATATCAATGAAGAGGTTGCAGTTCTAGAGGGAGATGAGGCTAAGGAATTACATAAGAATAAGTTGGTTATGGAAAATAGAATCATTGTTGATTCTATCAAGGATCACCTCATACCATAGATGTCCTCCCTCAAGACACCTAAATCTATGTTTGATGCCCTAACCAAATTGTTTAGAGGGACGAACATAAACAGGAAGATGACTCTGAGAAACCAATTGAAGAATGTAAAGATCCAGAATGTTGAGACTATTCAGTTTTACTTTACAAGGGTATCTCAAATCAAGGAATAGTTGGAAGCAGTAGATGAAGAAGTGGAAAATGCAAATATTGTGATGACCCCTTGAATGGTCTCCCTAGATCATGGGACTCTTTCATTCAAGGGATATGTGCAAGAAAGAAGTTAGTCAAATTTAGCAGATTATGGGAAGAATGCTCTCAAGAAAAAGCTCGGATAGCATTTGATTATTTCCCTTAGAACTTTTATTTGATTATTTGCCTTATGAGGCCCATTTTAGACCTCAAAACTCCCCTAATGGTAATGTTGTTTGTTCTCAAGAATGCACCTCCAATCTTCTCAAGGATAGTTGTCGCTGCATTTAAGGACTTTATTCATAAATTTCTGGCAGTTTACATGGACGACTAGAACATCTATGGGATGGTAAAATACCACACTTCGAACCTCCGATTGATGTTAGAAATATGCCGACAACATCAGATCTCGTTGAATCTGAAGAAGCGTGTATTTTGCACTCCATTTGGGATTTTGTTGGGACATATTGTATCCAAGGAAGGTATTTTGATTGATCCTACCAATATTGCGATAATTGTTGACCTACCACCACCGACAATAGTAAAACAACTCAGGGAAACTTTAGGTCACATAGGACATTACCAGAAGTTCATAAGGGGATACACAATGATCAAAAGACCAATGGATAAATTGTTGAAGAAGGATGTGAAGTTCGAATGGAACGATGAATGTCAACAAAGTCTCGATACTCTAAAGGGAAAAATGGTTACAGCACCGATATTAGTCTTTCTAGATTTAACGAAGGATTTTCATGTCCATGTCGATGCTTCATCAGTCGCATTAAGAGTGATTTTGGCTCAACCAGGAGAAGGAGCGATCAATCACCCAATCGCATGTGTGAGTCAAAAAAATTTTATTGTTGAAAGAAACTACACAACAAAAAAAAGAGAGGGATTGGCGATGGTGTATGCATTACAAAAGATCTACCACTACCTATAGGAAGGACATTTCAAGATGTTCACGAATCACTCAACATTGAAGTGCCTGGTGAATAAGCCTGTGTTGGGGGTGAATCTTTGTTGATGGTTACTACTATTCCAAGAGTTTGACTTTGAGATCATCATGAAGCCAGGACGGTTGAATGCAGGACACGATAATCTATCCAGGATAGAGATAGGAGAAGAGCCAAGCAACATTGAGGAAGGCCTACCTAATGTGTAATTGTTTAAGATCAAAATGGTGGATGACCATTAGGAGTATATTATCAAATTATTGACGATAGTAAAAACACCAAAGGAATTCACCATAATTCAGAAGAAGCAATTGGTCATCCAAGCTTTGTATTTTTGGCTAATCGTAGTTCAACTCTACAAAATGGGGCCAAATCAATTTTTATGTCCATATGTTCTACCGCATCAGTAGGAAAGAATATTTTCAAAGGTGCATAATGAAATTGTAGGAGGACATTATGGAGGTCATGCAACTACAATTGCGATACTCTGAGTTGGTTTATGGTGACTGACAATGCACAGTGATGTCGCTGATTATGATAAAACTTGTGACATTTGTTAAAGGAAGGGGAAGCCGTCATGACTGGACGAGATGCCACTAGTACCTCAGATAATTCTACAACCATTTGATGAATGGGCAGTGGATTTTGTGGGACCCATCAATCCTCCAGGGAAACAGACGAGTACATGATATATCATCATTGCGACATACTACTTGACGTTGGTTGTCCCAAGATACTGATAAGCAACAAGAAGAAGAAGATAATTTTTTGGAAACTATTACTAGGCATGAAAAGAGAACCTCATATGATGGTGAAGAGATAATAAAAAGCATGGAACCTATATTTGAATACATGACCAAGAATATTATGAAAGCATTTGAATTTTTTGCTATCCAAAGTTGAGAAAAATGTATTGATTTTAAGAAAACCAAGGGGAAAAATGCATCAGTTTGCTTGAAGGAGAAAAAGGAGGAGACCCATGAACCACCTAGTTCTATAATAGGTGGAGTAGAAGAAGTAGTACATGAAGATGATCCAAATTCACTCCCAAGTGACTCTGAAAAATATGAAGAGACATCACATGAGTATGAAGAAACTTTTATTGAAAGTACTGAAGGTAATTTTGAGACACATGCTACCTTGGAAATGAAACAAAGAGCATCTACTGATGGATGCTTGAACTATGAAGGAGTACCTATTGATTAGTGCTCACAACTTTATGTTGGTGACATAGAGATCAGATTTCAAAATGTTGCTGCAAGCCAAAATTCCATTAAACATGAAAATGAAGTCCTTGTAGCAGTTGAAGAAGAAACAAGATGAACTTCCCCATCACCACTTGAGCTTCATGAAGTTGGTCCAAGCAAGAAGGAAGAATATGAGGAGGTTCATTTGCAAGAGCCTCATTTTCTTGAAGAGCCCTTAAAGATGAATGAAAATAAGATCCAAGATTCCCTTAGCATACTCCATGACACTCAAGCATTGGTATCAAATTCTCATTGGAGAGCTACTTCCTTGGAGGATCCATCCTTCCTTGAAGACATGGAGAAGATCCAAAGAGCAATGTAAAACATAAAAGGTAATTTCATGTCTTTGATTTTTGATAGAAAAAATGTCATTGAGATTATTGAATGGTACATGAATCATACTTGAAGAATAATGAATCATATGTTAAATCGTATCTTTCTCTTGCAAATTCGAATACATGGGAAGCCTAATGTTTTTTTTATGGAATATAAGGTTAATATACTTGTCCATATACTTAATATTTCTAATTTGCGATGAATTGTAACTTATATGGGAGAGGAAGATCCAAATAGGAGTTTCATGGACACTTGGCTAGATTCCCCTTACATTTATGACATCTATGACACCAATGATGGAGAATCTATGAAAATTATGAGACAAGTCAGATATGAATGATGAAATACTAACATAATGACATGTTAGGACTGAATAGAGCATATTATAGGTCTAATTTGGGAGTTGTATAGGCCAAGAGGCTCCTATTCAAATTTGGGAGAAGAGGGAAGGTGAAGAGAGAGGCCACATGGAATAGCATGAGCAGCCGCACCAATTCGACTTGGATTTGTTTTATGGATGTAATTGGAACCTTATAATACTAATAATGTTTATAAAATATAGGGATCATCCATGATAAGAATCTTATGATCATTTGTGAAATTGTCATTTGTGAATTGTGAGAACTAGTGGATGACTAGTTTTCTTGCTTAAGCCAATTTTGAGGGTGAAATATTCCCATCCTAGTTGGTGTTTGGAAATGGCACTCAGGTATTTCATGGAGATTTAATGGAGTCTTATTTTCAGGTTAAATCTACAAAATTTCATGGAAACCTCAATATCATCTTGTTCTTCCATTCATCTCAAGTTTTCTCACCACATTTCAGCTCTATGGAGTAAGGCGCACTTGATGAGATATTCATCTCTTTGAGGGAGCTTCTCTTGCTCCAATATTTTGTATTATGATGTAAATGATATATTATTAAATTTGATAAATATATCAGGTCTAAAATCCAAGACATCTCATGTATTATTCTCCAATATTGAAGAAACAATGGCATTTCCCCAATACCTTGTTGTAAACTCTTGCAATCTTGATGGAATCGAATGTATGTGTGCACCATTGATGATTTATGAATGAATGAACTGAAATTAAAGTATATTAGGGGTTTAATTATATATAACTAATAATTTTTTTCCATTGGGTTTAATTTCATAGCATTTGGGGAAAACTACATCTCATTTCCCCAAGGGTCCAAAACTAGTTTTTTATATCTGATTGAAGGAAGTGATAATAGCCACGTCAGTTCGATTGGTTATGCATATGAGTCTATGATAATGTATTGTATACATACCTTTATTAAATTTTAGAATTTTAGTGAGTTTATGTACATTTGGGAATCCATTCCGGCAATTACCCGGGAGGGATTTGAGCCCCAAAATTGCTAGTAAATTCATCTATCTTATTCAGAATTTGATATAGACTTATAGAACTGATTGGATGACCATAAAAAATCCCCAAAATTAATAATTAATTTATTATATCATTAATACACCTTATTTGAATATTTGGGAGCGATTGGGCTGATTTGGAGACCAAGACACTAAAACTGGTCAAGAGCCAAAATTGTGAAAAAAATGGAAAATTGGACATTTTAATAAAATTCCAAAAAGGGGACATTATAGTGGTATATGGAATGATCTTGGAACCTGATGTGGTATGATATTTATCAGTACAAAAATTCAGATACCACCATTATATATTGAAACCAAAAGTGCTTTTGTTGAAGAGGAAAAAAAAAGTAGGAGAAGAAGACAATTTTTTGGAAACTATGACTAGGCATGAAAAGAGAACCTCATATGACTGTCAGGAGGTAATAAAAAGCATGGAACCTTTATTGAAGACATGACCAAGAATATTATGAAAGTATTTTAATTTTTGGCTATCCAAAGTTGGGAAAATATATTGATTTGAAGAAAACCAAGGGGAAAAATGCATTAGTTTGCTTGAATGAGCAAAAGGAGGAGACCCATCAACCACCTAGTTCTAAAATAGGTGGAGTAGAAGAATTAGTACATGAAGATGATCTAAATTCACTCCCAAGTGACTACGAAAAATATGAAGAGACATCACATGAGTATGAAGAAGTTTTTATTGAAAATACTGAAGATAATTTTTAGAGACATGCTACCTTGGAAATGAAACAAAGAGAATCTACTGATGGATGCTTGAACTATGAAGGAGTACCTACTGATGGGTGCTCAAAAATCTATGTTGGTGACATAGATATCATATTTAAAAATTTTTCTGCAAGCCAAAATTCCATTAAACATGAAAATGAAGTCCTTGTAGTAGTTGAAGAAGAAACAAGATGAACTTCCCCATCACCACTTGAGCTTCATGAAGTTGGTCCAAGCAAGAAGGAAGAAGATGAGGAGGTTCGTTTGCAAGAGCCTCATTTTATTGAAGAGCCCTTGAAGATGAATGAAAATAAGATCCAATATTCCCTTAGCATACTCCATGACACTCAAGCATTTGTATCAAATTCTCGTTGGAGAGCTACTTCCTTGGAGGATCCATCCTTCCTTGAAGACATGGAGAAGATCCAAAGAGCAATGTAAAACATCAAAGGTAATTTCATGTCTTTGATTTTTGATAGAAAAAATGTCATTGAGATTATTGAATGGTACATGAATCATACTTGAAGAATAATGAAACCTATGTTAAATCGTATCTTTCTCTTGCAAATTTGAATACATGGGAAGCTTAATGTTTTTTTATGGAATATAAGGTTAATATACTTGTCCATATACTTAATAGTTCTAATTTGTGATGAATTTTAACTTATATGGGAGAGGAAGATCCAAATAGGAGTTTCATGGACACTTGGCTAGATTCCCCTTACATTTATGACATCTATGACACCAATGATGGAGATTCTATGAAAATTATGAGACAAGTCAGATATGAATGATGAAATACTAACATAATGACATTTTATGACTGAATATATCATATTATAGGTCTAATTTGGGAGTTGGAGAGGCCAAGAGGCTCCTATTCAAATTTTGGAGAAGAGGGAAGGTGAAGAGAGAGGCCACATGGAATAGCATGAGTAGCCACACCAATTCGACTTGGCTTTGGTTTATGGATGTAATTGGAACCTTATAATAATAATAATGTTTATAAAATACAGGTATCATCCATGATAAGAATATTTTTATCATTTTTGAAATTGTCATTTGTGATTTGTGAGAACTAGTGGATGACTAGTTTTCTTGCTTAAGCCAATTTTGAGGGTGAAATATTCCCATCCTAGTTGGTGTTTGGAAATGCCACTCAGGTATTTAATGGAGATTTAATAGAGTCTTATTTTCAGGTGAAATATACAAAATTTTATGGACATCTCAATATCATATTTTTCTTCCATTCATCTCAAGTTTTCTCACCACATTTCAGCTATATGGAGTAAGGTGCACTTGATGAGATATTCATCTCTTTGAGGGAGATTCTCTTGATAAAATATTTTTTATTATGATTTAAATGATATATTATTAAATTTTAGAAACATATCAGGTCTAAAATCCAATACATATCATGTATTATTCTCCAATATTGAAGAAACAATGTCATTTCCCCAATACCTTGTTGTAAACTCTTGCAATCTTGATGGAATCGAATGTATGTGTGCACCATTGATGATTTATGAATGAATGAACTTAAATTAAATTATATTATGGGTTTAATTATATTTAACTAATAATTTGTGTCCATTGGTTTGAATTTCATAGCATTTGGGGAAAACTACATCTCATTTCCCCAAGGGTCCAAAACTAGTTTTTTATCTGATTGAAGGAAGTGATAATAGCCACGTCAGTTCAATTGGTTAAGCATATGAGTCTATGATAATGTATTGTATACATCCCTTTATTCAATTTTAGAATTTTATTGAGTTTATGTACATTTGGGAATCCATTCCGGCAATTACCCGGGAGGGATTTGAGCCCCAAAATTGCTAGTAAATTCATCTATCTTATTCAGAATTTGATATAGACTTATACAACTGATTGGAGGACCATAAATCATCCCAAAAAAAAATAATTAATTTATTATATCATTAATACACCTTATTTGAATATTTGGGAGCAATTGGGCTGATTTGGAGACCAAGACACTAAAACTGGTCAAGAGCCAAAGTTGTGAAAAAAATGGAAAATTGGACATTTTAATAAAATTCCAAAAAGAGGACATTATAGTGGTATAGAGAATGATATTGGAACCTGATGTGGTATGATATTTATCAGTACAAAAATTCAGAGACCACCATTATATATTGAAACCAAAAGTGCTTTTGTTGAAGAGGAAAAAAAAAGTAGGAGAAGAAGACAATTTTTTGGAAACTATGACTAGGCATGAAAAGAGAACCTCATATGACTGTGAGGAGGTAATAAAAAGCATGGAACCTTTATTGAATACATGAACAAGAATATTATCAAAGGATTTTAATTTTTGGCTATCCAAAGTTGGGAAAATATATTGATTTGAAGAAAACCAAGGGGAAAAATGCATCAATTTGCTTGAATGAGAAAAAGGAGGAGACCCATCAACCACCTAGTTCTAAAATAGGTGGAGTAGAAGAAGTAGTACATGAATATGATCTAAATTCACTCCCAAGTGACTATGAAAAATATGAAGAGACATCACATGAGTATGCAGAAGTTTTTATTGAAAATACTGAAGATAATTTTGAGACACATGCTACCTTGGAAATGAAACAAAGAGTATCTACTGATGGATGCTTGAAATATGAAGGAGTACCTACTGATGGGTGCTCACAAATTGATGTTGGTGACATAGAGATAATATTTAAAAATGTTGCTACAAGCCAAAATTCCATTAAACATGAAAATGAAGTCCTTGTAGCAGTTGAAGAAGAAACAAGATGAACTTCCCCATCAGCACTTGAGCTTCATGAAGTTGGTCCAAGCAAGAAGGAAGAAGATGAGGAGGTTAATTTTCAAGAGCCTCATTTTCTTGAAGATACCTTGAAGATGAATGAAAATAAGATCCAATATTCCCTTAGCATACTCCATGACACTCAAGCATTTGTATCAAATTCTCGTTGGAGAGCTACTTCCTTGGAGGATCCATCCTTCCTTGAAGACATGGAGAAGATCCAAAGAGCAATGTAAAACATCAAAGGTAATTTCATGTCTTTTATTTTTGATAGAAAAAATGTCATTGAGATTATTGAATGGTATATGAATCATAGTTGAAGAATAATGAATCCTATGTTAAATCGTATCTTTCTCTTGCAAATTCGAATACATGGGAAGCCTGATGTTTTTTTATGGAATATAAGGTTAATATACTTGTCCATATACTTAATAGTTCTAATTTGTGATGAATTGTAACTTATATGGGAGAGGAAGATCCAAATAGGAGTTTCATGGACACTTGGCTAGATTCCCCTTACATTTATGACATCTATGACACCAATGATGGAGATTCTATGAAAATTATGAGACAAGTTAGATATGAATGATGAAATACTAACATAATGACATGTTAGGACTGAATAGAGCATATTATAGGTCTAATTTTGGATTTGGAGAGGCCAAGAGGCTCCTATTCAAATTTGGGAGAAGAGGGAAGGTGAAGAGAGAGGCCACATGGAATAACATGAGCAGCCACACCAATTCGACTTGGCTTTGGTTTATGGATGTAATTGGAAACTTATAATACTAATAATTTTTATAAAATACAGGGATAATCCATGATAATAATATTTTGATCATTTGTGAAATTGTCATTTGTGAATTGTGAGAACTAGTGGATGACTAGTTTTCTTGCATAAGCCAATTTTGAGGGTGAAATATTCCCATCCTAGTTGGTGTTTGGAAATGGAACTCAGGTATTTCATGGAGATTTAATGGAGTCTTATTTTCAGGTGAAATCTACAAAATTTCATGGACATCTCAATATCATCTTGTTCTTCCATTCATCTCAAATTTTCTCACCACATTTCAGCTCTATGGAGTAAGGCGCACTTGATGAGATATTCATCTCTTTGAGGGAGCTTATCTTGCTCCAATATTTTGTATTATCATGTAAATGATATATTATTAAATTTTATAAATATATCAGGTCTAAAATCCAAGATATCTCATGTATTATTCTCCAATATTGAAGAAACAATGTCATTTCCCCAATACCTTGTTGTAAACTCTTGCAATCTTGATGGAATCGAATGTATGTGTGCACCATTGATGATTTATGAATGAATGAAATTAAATTAAAGTATATTAGTGGTTTAATTATCTATAACTAATAATTTGTGTCCATTGGGTTGAATTTCATAGCATTTGGGGAAAACTACATCTCATTTCCCCAAGGGTCCAAAAGTAGTTTTTTATATCGGATTGAAGGAAGTGATAATAGCCACGTCAGTTCGATTGGTTATGAATATGAGTATATGATAATGTATTGTATACATACCTTGATTCAATTTTAAAATTTTAGTGAGTTTATGTACATTTGGGAATCCATTCCGGCAATTACCCGGGAGGGATTTGAGCCCCAAAATTGCTAGTAAATTCATCTATCTTATTCAGAATTTGATATAGACTTATAGAACTGATTGGAGGACAATAACACATCCCCAAAAATAAAAATTAATTTATTATATCATTAATAAACCTTATTTGAATATTTGGGAGCGATTGGGCTGATTTGGAGACCAAGACACTAAAACTGGTCAAGAGCCAATATTGTGAAAAAATGGAAAATTGGACATTTTAATAAAATTCCAAAAAGGGGACATTATAGTGGTATAGAGAATGATATTGGAACCTGATGTGGTATGATATTTATCAGTACAAAAATTCAGAGACTGCGGTTATATATTGAAACCAAAAGTGCTTTTGTTGAAGAGGAAAAAAAAAGTAGGAGAAGAAGACAATTTTTTGGAAACTATGACTAGGCATGAAAATAGAACCTCATATGACTATGAGGAGGTAATAAAAAGCATGGAACATTTATTGAAGACATGACCAAGAATATTATGAAAGGATTTTAATTTTTGGCTATCCAAAGTTGGGAAAATATATTGATTTGAAGAAAACCAAGGGGAAAAATGCATCAGTTTGCTTGAATGAGAAAAAGGAGGAGACCCATCAACCACCTAGTTCTAAAATAGGTGGAGTAGAAGAAGTAGTACATGAATATGATCTAAATTCACTCCCAAGTGACTATGAAAAATATGAAGAGACATCACATGAGTATGCAGAAGTTTTTATTGAAAATACTGAAGATAATTTTGAGACACATGCTACCTTGGAAATGAAACAAAGAGTATCTACTGATGGATGCTTGAAATATGAAGGAGTACCTACTGATGGGTGCTCACAACTCGATGTTGGTGACATAGAGATCATATTTAAAAATGTTGCTGCAAGCCAAAATTCCATTAAACATGAAAATGAAGTCCTTGTAGCAGTTGAAGAAGAAACAAGATGAACTTCCCCATCACCACTTGTGCTTCATGAAGTTGGTCCAAGCAAGAAGGAAGAAGATGAGGAGTTTCATTTGAAAGAGCCTCATTTTCTTGAAGATCCCTTGAAGATGAATGAAAATAAGATCCAAGATTCCCTTAGCATACTCCATGACACTCAAGCATTTGTATCAAATTCTCGTTGGAGAGCTACTTCCTTGGAGGATTCATCCTTCCTTGAATACATGGAGAAGATCCAAAGAGCAATGTAAAAAATCAAAGGTAATTTCATGTCTTTGATTTTTGATAGAAAAAATGTCATTGGGATTATTGAATGGTACATGAATCATACTTGAAGAATAATGAATCCTATGTTAAATCGTATCTTTCTCTTGCAAATTCAAATACATGGGAAGCCTGATGTTTTTTTATGGAATATAAGGTTAATATACTTGTCCATATAATTAATAGTTCTAATTTGTGATGAATTGTAACTTATATGGGAGAGGAAGATCCAAATAGGAGTTTCATGGACACTTGGCTAGATTCCCCTTACATTTATGACATCTATGACACCAATGATGGAGATTCTATGAAAATTATGAGACAAGTCAGATATGAATGATGAAATACTAACATAATGACATGTTAGGACTGAATAGAGCATATTATAGGTCTAATTTGGGATTTGGAGAGCCCAAGAGGCTCCTATTCAAATTTGGGAGAAGAGGGAAGGTGAAGAGAGAGGCCACATGGAATAACATGAGCAGCCACACCAATTCGACTTGGCTTTGGTTTATGGATGTAATTGGAAACTTATAATACTAATAATGTTTATAAAATACAGGGATCATCCATGATAAGAATATTTTGATCATTTGTGAATTGTGAGAACTAGTGGATGACTAGTTTTCTTGCTTAAGCCAATTTTGAGGGTGAAATATTCCCATCCTAGTTGGTGTTTGGAAATGCCACTCAGGTATTTCATGGAGATTTAATTGAGTCTTATTTTCAGGTTAAATCTACAAAATTTAATGGAAATATCAATATCATCTTGTTCTTCCATTCATCTCAAGTTTTCTCACCACATTTCAGCTCTATGGAGTAAGGCGCACTTGATGAGATATTCATCTCTTTGAGGGAGCTTCTCTTGCTCCAATATTTTGTATTATCATGTAAATGATATATTATTAAATTTTAGAAATATATCAGGTCTAAAATCCAATATATATCATGTATTATTCTCCAATATTGAAGAAACAATGTCATTTCCCCAATACCTTGTTGTAAACTCTTGCAATCTTGATGGAATCGAATGTATGTGTGCACCATTGATGATTTATGAATGAATGAACTTAAATTAAAGTATATTAGGGGTTTAATTATCTATAACTAATAATTTTTGTCCATTGGGTTGAATTTCATAGCATTTGGGGAAAACTACATCTCATTTCCCCAAGGGTCCAAAACTAGTTTTTTATATCTGATTGATGGAAGTGATAATAGCCACGTCAGTTCGATTGGTTATGCATATGATTATATGATAATGTATTGTATACATAAATTGATTCAATTTTAGAATTTTAGTGAGTTTATGTACATTTGGGAATCCATTTCGGCAATTACCCGGGAGGGATTTGAGCCCCAAAATTGCTAGTAAATTCATCTATCTTATTCAGAATTTGATATAGACTTATAGAAATGATTGGAGGACCATAAAAAATCCCAAAAAATAATAATTAATTTATTATATCATTAATACACCTTATTTGAATATTTGGGAGCGATTGGGCTGATTTGGAGACCAAGACACTAAAACTGGTCAAGAGCCAAAATTGTGAAAAAAATGGAAAATTGGACATTTTAATAAAATTATAAAAAGGGGACATTATAGTGGTATAGAGAATGATCTTGGAACCTGATGTGGTATGATATTTATCAGTACAAAAATTCAGATACCACCATTATATATTGAAACCAAAAGTGCTTTTGTTGAAGAGGAAAAAAAAAGTAGGAGAAGAAGACAATTTTTCGGAAACTATGACTAGGCATGAAAAGAGAACCTCATATGACTGTGAGGAGGTAATAAAAAGCATGGAACCTTTATTGAAGACATGAACAAGAATATTATGAAAATATTTTAATTTTTGGCTATCCAAAGTTGGGAAAATATATTGATTTGAAGAAAACCAAGGGGAAAAATGCATTAGTTTGCTTGAATGAGCAAAAGGAGGAGACCCATCAACCACCTAGTTCTAAAATAGGTGGAGTAGAAGAAGTAGTACATGAAGATGATCTAAATTCACTCCCAAGTGACTACGAAAAATATGAAGAGACATCACATGAGTATGAAGAAGTTTTTATTGAAAATACTGAAGATAATTTTGAGAGACATGCTACCTTGGAAATGAAACAAAGAGCATCTACTGATGGATGCTTGAACTATGAAGGATTACCTACTGATGGGTTCTCACAACTCTATGTTGGTGACATAGAGATCATATTTAAAAATGTTGCTGCAAGCAAAAATTCCATTAAACATGAAAATCAATACATTGTAGCAGTTGAAGAAGAAACAAAATCAACTTCCCCATCACCACTTGAGCTTCATGAAGTTGGTCCAAGCAAGGAGGAAGAATATGAGGACGTTCATTTGAAAGAGAATAATTTTCTTGAAGGGTCCTTAAATATGAATGAAAATAATATCCAAGAGTCCCTTAGAATACTCCATGACACTCAAGCATTCATATCAAATTCTTGTTGGAGAGATACTTCCTTGGAGGATCCATCCTTCCTCGAAGACATGGAGAAGATCCAAAGAGAAATATGCAACATCAAAGGTAATTTCATGTCTTTCCTTTTTTATAGAAAAAATGTCATTGAGATTATTGAATGGTTACATGAATCCTACTTGAAGAATAATTAAGTTATTGATAAGCTCACAATTCAAAATGAGCAACTTCTTGAAAAGTTGCAAGACACTTGTTTTTCCTCCGATGTTTCAGATTTTCATAAGGTAGATTGCTTGGAGGATTATCATGACATGATGGATCATGAAAAACATGAAAAATTGCAGGTTATTGATGTGCTTGAGGATTATAGTGATGAGATCCAATCACTTGTTGTGGTGGAAGAGGAACTTGAGTTTCCTCTTGAAAATGGTTACACACGTTTTGGAGAACTACATTATTCCACTACATTGAAACCAACCCATGAGGAAATTTTTGCATTTTATAGGGAGGTGAATAATCCTACCCCTATGGATACTTCAAATTATGACAATTTTTCACTTACTGATCATTTGTGTGAGTTGGCTTTTTCTCCTACATCCTACACTTCTAAATTTTGTAGCAGTCATCCTAATGAAGTATGGGTGAAAGGTTTCTTTTTGATGGTGACACATGAAGAGCATGGAAATTCTATTTCTCCTTTTGATGATGGAATTATTAGAGAACTATCTTATTTAAATTTTTATAAGCATCCTTTCTTACATTATGATTATACACATATACATGGGTGCACCTATGATGTTCATTTGAGTCACTTGAAGACTCATGGTTTTTCTTGCTCAACACTTGGTTCGTTTGATGCTGGAGAAAATTCATCCAACACTTGGGTGAAGAGGGATATGATTGAGAAACATTATTATTGTCAGAAACATCCTTTGTTATTTCATGATGATATACATATTCATGGATGTATTGATGAGACTTCTTTGAGACACTTGAAGTCTTCGTGTTTTATTTGCTCCTTATTTGGTTCATATTTTGGTGGAGGTTTTTCATTCACTTCTTAGATGAAAGAAAAAATGGATGATTATTATTTTGATGCATATTAAATTCTTTGGGAGCAGCATTATAGGACATGGGATCCTCACCTATGTCATTGGAGCATATTTGATTGGTCACTTGAAGCATGTATGCACTTGGCAAATGGTAGTCTACTCACTGGTTGGTATAAGAACTTTCACGATTTCTTGGTGAGGCACCTCCTTGATGTACATTCTTATTATGTTGTTATATACTTTGATGATATATATTATGCACTAGTGATGTTTGGAAGAATGCATTCAAGAAGATGGGATCGAAGAATTCTCTTTCCAAATGGTATGGGTTGGAGAGCACTCTTAATTATTGGAGTGCAATGCAAGCAATGGGACCCTGGTATAGTTTTTAGTCCCATTGATTTCAAATTATTTGGGAAACAAGCAGTATGAGAGATGTATAACCAACTTAATAAGTTTATGTTAATTAGAGTAGTGCAGCGGCAAGCATGGTGGTTCCTCTCTGAAATCTTCATGAAACCTCAAAGACTCAAGGTGGGAAGCTCAGTGGAAACTTCAAAGAATCATACTGAAAGTAGGTTCTTCAACAACCATGTTTGAAATTGCTTGAGGAAAAGCAATATTGGGAAGGGAGGATTTGTAATGTCCCAATTTTTACATTGGGTCACAATGGCAAAATCACATTTTCCATATTCATGAAATTTTTCAAAGGGATGCTAAAAATGAAATAATTGGCAAGGTGGAAAATCACTAGTTTCCTACCTTGGGGGTGGAAGCTTTGAGATTTGGAATAAGGGGGATAATAAATGATGTTTAGAAATTAGAAGGGGGTAAATATTTGATAATGTAGCTTATTAAATAAATACAAGAGAAATGGAAGTGGAAATGGAGCATGAAGACACATGGAGACTATGGGGCCCACACTAGCTAGAATTCCTATGTTAAATGGTATCTTTCTCTTGCAAATTCGAATATATGGGAAGCCTAATGTTCTTGGATGGATTATAAGGTTAAAATACTTGTCCATATACTTGATAGGTCAAATTTGTGGTGAATTGTAAGTTACATGGGAGAGGAAGAGCCAAATGGGAGTTTCATGGACACTTGGCTAGATTCTCCTTACATTTATGACATCTATGACACCAATGATGCAGATTCTATGACAGTTATGATGCAAGTAAGGTATGAAGGCTGAAATAATGACATAATGACATGTCAAGACTGAATAGAGAATCTTAGAGGTCGACTTTGGGAGTTTAAGAAGGCCAAGAGGCTCCTACTCAAATTTGGGAGAAGAGGGAAGGTGAAGAGAGAGGCCACATGGCATAGCATGAGAAGCCACAAAATTTTGACTTGGATTTGGTTTATGGATGTATTTGGAACCTTATAATACTAATAATGTTTATAAAATATAGGGATCATCCATGATAATAAGCTTTTGATCATTTGTGAATTGTGAGAACTAGTGGATGACTAGTTTCTTGCTTAAGCCTATTTTGAGGGTGAAAGATTCCCATTCTAGTTGGTGTTTGGAAAGGCCACTCAGGTATTTAATGGAGCTTTAATAGAGTCTTATTTTCAGGTGAAATCTATAGGAATTTCATGGACATCTCAACCTCAGCTTTTTCTTCCATTCATCTCAAGTTTTCTCACCATATTTCTGCTCTATGGAGTGAGGCACACTTGGTGAGATATTCATCTCTTTTAGGGAGATTCTCTTGCTCCAGTATTTTGTATTCTGATCTAAATTATCTGTTATTTAATTTAATAAATATATCAGGTCGAAAATCCAATATATATCATGTATTATTGTCCAATATTGAAGAAACAGTGCCATTTCCCCAATACCTTGTTGTAAACTCTTGCAATCTTGATGGAATCGAATGTATGTGTGAACCATTGATGATTTATGAATGAATGAACTGAAATTAAAGTATATTTTGGGTTTCATGATCTGTAACAGATAATGTTTGGCCATTGGGTCGAATTTCATAGCATTTGGGGCAAACTACATCTCATTTCCCCAAGGGTCCAAAACTAGTTTTTTATATCTGATTGAAGGAAGTGCTAACAACCATGGGAGTTCGATTGGTTATGAATATGAGTCTCTTATAATGTATTCTACACATAACCTGATTCAATTTGATAATTTGGGTGATTTTATGTACATTTGGGAATCCATTCCAGCAATTACCCGGTAGGGATTTGAGCCCCAAAATTGCTAGTAAATTCATCTATCTTATTCAGAATTTGATATAGACTTGAAGAATTGATTGGAGGACCATAACAAATCCTTGAACATAATAATTAAGTTATTATATCATTCATACACCTTCTCTGAATATTTGGGAGAAATTGGGATGATTTGGAGACCAAGACACTAAAACTAGTCAAGAGCCAAAATTGTGAAAAATATGGAAAATTGGACATTTTAATAAAATTCCAAAAAAGGGGACATTACAAGACATGCACTTATGGAGAAATTGGACCGTTGGATTTTCAAAATAAATAACATATTTGGTCAATATTTGAGGGATTTAGCAATGATGGCCAAAATCACTCACATGGGAACAAGAGAGGCTATAAGAATCCACCATGAGGCATGGATTGAGCCATTGGGAGCATTGCGAGGATGAATTAGAGAAAATGAAAGTATAGAAGAGCAATGATGAATGAAGGAGAAGTAGAAAGGTAGTTATAGCACAAATTATTTCAAGTGGCAACACATAGGGATCTCCACTACATAGTGTACCGATAGTAGAGGACCAGCCAAAAATTTAGGACATATTAACACAACCACCCAGAAAGAGAAGGGGTGTGAATCACCCAAACTCTCTGCCACGACGGATTAAATCAACTCACAGTTCAACAAGGGGAGCAAAGGCATAAGCTTACCCATTGACGACGGGAGGGGAGGACTCCACACTATGGAAAGGGCCGAAAGTAGATATTATCCTGGGATATGTACTGTCAAGGAATCTAAGGGCGTTGGTATTTTAAATAAGAAAAAAGTAGAAGTACAACATCAATATGCCGACAATGCCGGAGGGGGTACACGTCACAATGAACATCGTTCTGTAGTTGCAGAAGCTGCAATACAATGATCATGAAATTTTGGCATATCCATAATGCACTAAGGAGACATACGAACATTGAGCAAATGGTGACAAGGGTACCGTCAGTAGAGAACCAACACAATGGCTGGTATTGGGGTTGCAGCGATTGGGGTTGATGTCCATCACCCACATGCCGCCTTTTGGGCATTCGACAAAGGTTAACGCCTGCATGAAGCAGTTGCTATCATGTTTCCATAGTGGTCATCTATGGATGGATACAAAATTCCCTATCATGATCGATTTAATATCATAGATCATCGACTTTCCCATTGTAGGGGTCGATTCGTCCAAATATTTTAGAGGGAAGGACGACAAAAAAAAATTGGCTGCGAGGTTAGAGAGGAAGTGTGGTGTGATACATGAAAAGATAGCGTATGTCATTAGCACCATTAATGAAAAGGTGTTCATATCACAATGAAGCTGTTGGCTATGAAAATGGTGCACAAGAATAAGACAAACTAGTGCATGTCGAGAGTTATCACATGCGTAGAGCAATGCGGAGTGAGAGTTCAGATGAATTGGGCTCTATTTTTGTTGAACCAATTGATGGAAGACACCATATTCATGCAAGAGGGGAGAATACCATTCACCTACTCACGGTTGTTGATATTGATAGCACTAATGGGTTGGATGGAACCAAATTATTATCAAGGAATGGATATCGAAGCTGTCAAAACCTGCAGAGGAGCGCAGTACGAAAATATATGGGTGCTCCACAACAAGGCATGACAAACAAAGAGAAACATCCATTTCTACTTATATTTGGATGGACTCTGGAAGGTGGTAGGAAAAATCCTGTTCCTCACAAACAAATCTGTGACAAAGTATAGGAGGCTTATGTTATTTGCAATAGGCCCGCATACTATCCACATACAGGCAAGGCATGACGTAGAGCATCAGTGATTGACAACGCAGTACAAGTTGATCGATGAAGAGCTAGATGCCATCATCGATGAATGGTCGCTGGAGTGAAAAGTTCCAATCAACATTGAGGAACTGTCAGATACGGAAGGGGAACTACCACCAGATATTCCAATGGATCAAGAGTAGGAGAAGGATTGTGACGATGACTTACAAGAGGAATCATTAGCGACTCTGACAGATTCAGAGCTAGAGAAGCAACATGAAGAGGCGCAGACAAAGCACCGATTTGAACCAAGTGAAGGGAGTAGAAGCACAAATCTCTTAGATGATCAAGTAATCAAAATACTAGTTGGAATTACTACAACAACCAATGAAACCCAAGCACAAGTAAAACAACATGTCACAGAGTATTTCCTCTAAGTAGTAGGGTTGTTTCAATCCCTAACAGACGTCATACTGGAGACAAGGGTACCGCAAACAGATCCACTGCAAAGAGAATTTGAGGTAAGTATTGGCAAGAAAGTGTGGATGATCGAGATTTCATCGCAAGTACTTACAACAGGGGATGAAGATGTCGACGCCAATTTGCACCAATTCGACTTGATCGACATCGACATTAATGAGATTTCAAGGCATATGGTGACCTGACTCCAGAATGAAGCGAGTCAAGAGATCTGAGATCGTGAGGCGATAGTGCATGACCAATTGGTCAAATCTAGAGAGCAAGTAACAAAGGTGGAAGCAGAGATTCAGGAAATGAAGACAGAGCAAGAGGCAGTGGTGAATGAAAATACCAATGCTGTTGATGGCAACCAACGATTGGAGAGAGCAATCTCAGTCACATGCGAAGAGATTCTGGACATTTCCCCATATATGTTTGTCGAAGCAAAAATGTTATGACTAGGACACATAGTCATCGATCTAAGAAAAGAGAATGAGGAGAACGAGCACAAGCAATACATTTGGGGAATTTTGAGGTAAAAAATGGGTCTCAAAACAAAAAAAATGTACAACCAAAATCAACTTTACAAGAACCAATCGAATTCTAGAGAATAACATCATCCCTTATGGTTGAGGTTGCATTGATTGAGTTAAAATCGCTTACTTGTCAAATTCTCAATAGTAGATAAAACCTCATAGTTAACTATACTCATAATAGAAAAAATACTCAAACATAATTTTGAAATATAATATATATACTTAATGTATTCAATTTAAAATACGTTTACTTTTACTTATAAAATTATAATTTTAATAAAAAGTAAAACTAAATTCAAAATGTAATCTAACTGCGTACTAAGTTGGATATGGTGAATATAAGTTAGGTACAATTTTGGATATTCAAAATGTAATCCTCACTCCGTACTATGTTGGATATGTTGAATATAAGTTACCTACGATTTTGGATATGGTAAATTGGTAATCAGAAGTTTTTTTTTAAATTTGGCATATTTTAACATATAGTGATTAAGATTTTACGTGCCTAAACATATGATATTACTTGGTAGTATAACATAGTAATACGATATTATTCATCATTTTTAACGTTTAACTGTACTATAATTTGCAAATTACTTTGTAATATAATATTATATGGTGATATAAATTAAAGTTTTACAGTTATACATATGATGATATATATTACATGTTCATATAAGTTAAAGTTTTAAAGTAATATAACTTAATAACATAAACTATAAAATTGTAATATAATTTGTATTATGTGCTCTAATATATTAAAGCTTCTAAAATAAAATATAATGGGGTAATATAATTTTTTTTATGTGATATAGATTGAAAATATAAAAAGTTAATTCTAAAATCGGTTGTGTTATAAATAATAACTTATAATACTTATTATTAAATATCAATTCTAAAATCGGTTGGGTTATAAATAATAACTTATAATACAGATTATTACATGATATGGTAAATTTATTATAATATTTTATAATAAATGTATTATATTAATGTTAGACTTTATTAATAATGAATTTAATGTTAATTATAATTTTGTATTGTATAAATAAATATATTTTAAAGAAATTATTGTGAATTTTTTATCTAAATATAATTTAGAATTTATATATAAAATTTTCATTTAGGTTTATAATTAAAATTAAATTATTTTATTTTATTTTATGAGAGTACATTTATGTATTCAAAAGTACTCATGTTTCTAGTTATATTTAAAATGATATTTTTCTTAATTTTAGTTGTACACATTTTTCATTTCAACTTAACCATAGTTACATGAATTGTAGTGCAAGAGGTGAGCTGTAAATATATATTTTTCACAAAATCACAAACTGATTATATTTTATTATATCTCTTATGAGCCATATTTTAGACCTCAAAATTCTTCTATTGCCAAGCACACCACCAAAGCAGCTCGTAGAAAGAAGATGAGTCATTAAGGATACCGCAACAGAACTTGCGGAGAAGGAGAAGATAGTTCACACAATTGGAGAGGAGATCAACAAGTATTAGGGGAATTTAGTGCAGGATGAGAAACTACACTAGTTGGAAGCATTGCTAGCAGAATCAGAAGCACAATTATCATCTTTGCGAGGATATATGAAAGTGATGCCCCCACTAGCGTAGGTGACCAATGCAACAAAGCTTAAGGAGATGCCACAACAGGTCAACGAGGCATGTACCAAACATCAGAGGAGGTCGACACAGTTAGATAAATTGCAGGGACCAACAAAGGAAGTGGCACTTATAGCAATGGAAGAGGTCACGGAGACAAAGGAGGACTTAACCATACTCCAACAGATGAACAAGGATCACACTATGGAGAAATAAGTGAAGTAGTGCACAACGATCAAAGCAAAGGTCAAAGCAACTATCAATGAAGTAAAAATTGTCTACGATGAATTCAGGACAAAGTTGGATGCACCAATAATCTCCAGCTGACGTGGCTTGAGGACAAGCCACAAATTTATTGTCTGGTCGCCCAAATGTCCTATTTTCATCATATTTTCCCTTCACTATTCCTCACATTCATCCCTATCCATCCCTCCATTAACCATTTCTTATGCCATTTTCATAAATAAATATGGGTTACCTTGTTATTTTCCAATTTATTTATTTTTAAGTATTTTAAGAGAATTTGTGATTATATATTAAGAAAATGAACATATTTTCATTATATCTCAAAGTTGGATGAGCTTTATGATGTTATCAGGCATATTTGAAGATTTTAACAAAGTAAAAAAATCACCACCTAGCCTTAAATTTGAATTTCATCCTCAAGCTTTGAAGATTTGAAGAAGATTTGGGATAATTATTCAAGCATAGTCGAAGGAGAAGATCATGGAGATATAATATCTTATCCAAGATATTATGAAGGATTTGAAGGGATAGGTTGAGAGAAAAGTGGATCTGTAATTATGAGTTGTTTATCTTCTTATTAAGAGAATTCATGTATAAATAAGAGGGTTCTCTCTTCATTTGAGGAGGAATGCCTTTTTCTTTAGAAATAGAGAAATAGATAAACATTTTTTTTTATCTTTTTGAGAGTATGGATTTGATCTATTGTAACAGAATTGATGTTTTAGAATCTCCATAATAGATTTTTTATTTTGAGTTGATAATTTAGGTTTCATGTGAGCTCACATATTTTATCATTTTCTATTTGTTATTTATCATTTGTCACATGCTTTATCATATATTAGGTTGTTCATCTTCTTTCTTTCTTAGCTAATTTTACTTTCAATATGATTTCATATGATTTCATAAACATGTTTACTTTCATGCTTTCTTGAGTTTACTTTATGCCACTTTGTTCTTTCTTAGATAAATATTCAATGGTAGTAGTATAATTGTTTCATTTCAAACATTAGAATAAGTTATATATACTCTAATCCTGCATATATCTTGCTTGTACCTCTAATTTTACGATCTTCTCAGATTGATAATTTATGTCAAAATTACTATCATCTATTTCGCTCGACATTTTGGGCCATATTGATGCAATATCAATGTAAATTTGGGTGGTTAGAAACAAATATATGCAAACCTGATACTATGCAAACTTTATCGCCATAGTTTTCAAGGTCTTGTCTACAGGTTAAAGAAATTTGTATACCTTCTTCTCCAGTACTTATGTCTATCCTCCACTGAAACCAATATCTTGCATTTGATTTTCCAATCAGGTGTTTTTCTGCAATTTATTTTTTTCGAATGCTCTCCCAAGTTTGTTGCCAGAAAATTCTAACTTTTTTATAGGTTCCGATCCAATCAAAGAAGCCTTGTACATGTAGATGTGCTTTTTGAGAATCACATAAACTTTAAAAAAAAAAAATGTTTCAACAGCTTGAAGGGGTTAAGTTTTGTATTGTGTTTTTCATTACATTTTTCTTCCATAATAAAAATTTCAATAAACCATTCACATTATGAAAAGATCATTTACCCTTCCTCCTTCAAAGCTCGTCAGTCATCCATGTTGGAGTCTATTGTTTCATTTCCTTACACATCATGACTTCCCGCATGTCTATTTTTTTTATTTGCCTACATTTTTCCTTATTTTCACTCATATTTTAACTATTTTTCAGACTCCCAAAATCTGAAAAAGCAACAAGCCTAAACTAACGAGGGCTCGAAAAATACACTAGTAAGTGTTCACTATTCTACCAAAATTATTTTCTGCAAAATTTTCATATTTGCACTTGTGTTGGATGATATGGGATTCCTTAAGGCCCACCTTCCAACAAGCCTCACTCAATCAACCTCAACACTCTATTTGGAGATGAGACTAGAGATTATTGTAGTACCTTGGAATGTGCATGCCTTAATGGTATATTTCCTCGCTACCAATCATGGAAATGCATTAATGTCTCTTGATTTATAGATCTTACAGGTGACTCGACTTCAACAAATCTATTCATACCTGATAAGATGCACTATTGGTACCTTAAGACCAATTAACATCAATGGTGGGTCATCTCACATTGGTTAATGACATACATTAATGGTCGCTAATCCAATGAATTCCCTCTGTGTTCGACCTTAATACATATATCCACACAAGAAAGAATTATACCACGGGTAAGATTTGTATAAGTTTCAAATTCTGTGATTTTTGGTTGATTGGTTCTTCTTAGGAATAAAAAGGAGACATGTTCAAGGATAGTCAAAGAGCTTGAAGCTCGACAATTGGCTAGTTACCACCTTTCTCAGATTGTCTTCGCTGCAATTATTTTTCAGCACTATTCTTGCAGATTTCTATTACTTTTTCTTTTCAGCACCAGTGAGTACCACAATTCCACTTTCATCTTTCAGTTTTGGATTCCTTAAACCTATTAGCAATTTAGGTATTTCACTCCACACTCCATGATTCAACATCCATATTAGCTACATTTCTCTTGCATAGTCCATCATCTTTTTGGGTAAGTAGAGGTCTGTTGTTTTCTAATATTTAACTACTTTCAAATCCATGTATTGCAGCCATAAAACAAGTAAAAGAAATGAATGTTGTTAACACAAGAACAAACATTTTACATATTCGTGGTTATCACACAAGAACAAACCATAAGTAAAATCAATCGCTACTCATGTATTTCACATCATGGGATGATTTTATTGTTAAAAACATTGTCATGCAAAGCAAAAGTTAAAACGTTTATGCACGGTTTCATGAGGACATGCAACAAGTTTAGTTTGGGGGGGGGGGGGTGTTTGGTCACCAAAATGTCAGATTTTCATTCTATTTTCCCTTCACAATTCCTCACATTCATCCTTATTCATCACTCCATTAACCATTTCTTATGCCATTTTCATAAATAAATATGGGTTACCTAGTTATTTTCCAATTTGTTTATGTTTTTAAGTATTTTAAGAGAATTTGTGATTAAATATTAAGAAAATTGAAATATTTTCATTATAACTCAAATTTGGATGAGTTTTCGATGTTTTCAGGCAAATTTGAAGATTTTAACAAAGTAAAAAATCACCACCTAATCTCAAATTCGAATTTCATCTTCAAGCTTTGAAGATTTGAAGAAGATTTGGGAGGATCATTCAAGCATATTCAAAGGAGAAGATAATGTAGATAGACTATCTTATCCAATATATTATGGACGATTTGAAGGGATAGGTTGAGAGAAAAGTGGATCTATAATTATGAGTGGTTTATCTTATTATTCAGAGAATTCATGTATAAATAAGAGGGTTCTCTCCTCATTCAGGGAGGAATACCTTTCTCTTTAGCAATAGAGAAATAGAGAAACGTTTTGTTTGTATTTTTGAGAGTTTGGATTTGATCTATTGTAATAGAATTGATGTTTTAGAATCTCGTAATAGATTTGTCATTTTGAGTTGAGAATTTAGATTTCATGTGAGATCACATCTTTTATCATTTTTCTATTTTTTATTTATCATTTGTCACATGATTTATCATAGATTAGGTTGTTCATCTCCTTGCTTTCTTAGTTAAGTTTACTTTCAATATGATTTCATATGCTTTAGTAAACAAGTTTACTTTTATGCTTTCTTGAGTTTACTTTATGTCACTTTGTTCTTTCTTCGATAAAGATTCAAAGACAATAGCATAATTGTTAAATTGCAAACATTAGCATAAATTAGATATACTCTTTAATCCTACATATATCTTTCTTGTACCTATAAGTTTACAATCTTCCGTGATTGATAATTTATGTCGAAATTACTATCATCTAGTTTTCTCAACATTTGTGTTGGGGCCCTTTTGGAAAGGGGATAAGATGTGGAAGGTGCGACAAGGAAGATATCGATAAGTGGAAGATTCAAATGCGCAAAAGAAGATACCAACAAAGTGTGGTCATTTTGGTCAAATTAGGTAGAATTTTTGGTCAAAAGTAGTTAGAAAGTTGGCCTATGAGGACTATTTTGTAACAGATCAAGCCTATAAGTAGAATTAGGAGTAGATTCATTGTAGGTGGGATTAAGGAATCGATTGATGCATTGATCGAATGAGAATCATTAGAGAGATATTTTTTAGTATTATATCTGATTGTATGTGATCGGTCATGTTGTTGATCTGTGGAAGAATGTATTTTCTGGTATGAGGCTATTTGACCAAGGAATTCTTGTATATTTACAGGTGTTTTGGAAATAATACAATGATGATTTTGATGATCAAAATCATGTCCTTTTATCTACATATTTGTTAAACTTAATGATCGTGCGATTTATGATTTTACATGCCTGAATCTGAATGATGCGAAGTCTTGCTGTGTCCATTGGGTTAATATTTTTCGATGTATTTATTAAGTTAATATGAATTATGTTGTTGCGATGTCTGATTTTACAGTGCATAATGATAAGAAGAACTCGTGAAGGATATGTCTAAACCCCTGAATATCTGATTAACACTGTGACATAGTAAGACATAGTGCGCAAGTCCTGTTCCTTCTAGGGAAATGTGGTTCCTACAACCCTCCCTTATACATCTTGGGTGAGACTGCATCTACTATGCAGGTGTTCCTGGATAGGGTAAAACCTTCACAGGATGATGTTTAGGGAGTTTGATTTAATGGGTGTCGAGAGATCTGTGTAGTGAACTCCTGTCGACTAAAGTGGTTCAACATGTTCGTTTCCTTGGAGGATTGATTGGTCCCACAAAATCCATATTCCATTTATTAAACGATTTAGTGTTATCTAAGGAACCAGCTACATATTGTCCTATCATGATAGCTTTCCCGTCCTTTGACAAATGTTGCAACTTTTATGATAATCTACGTGATCGCTATGCATTGTTGGCCACCATAAGCCAACTCAGAGTATCTTTCTAGTGGTTGTGTCACCTCCATAATTTCCTCCTTTAATTCCATCACGTTCCTTTTAAAATAATCTCTCCTGCTCATGCTGTAGAACATATCAAGGTATCATTTCATCTGGTCCCATTTTGTAGAGTTTTCCTACGATTCACTGGAAATCTGCAGCTCTGACAACCAGATGATTCTTCTAATTCATGGTGAATTCCTCTGGTGTTTTTCCTGTCGTAAAAAATTAGACAATTTTCTCATAATGGTCATCCCCCATTCTCATTCTAAACAACTACGCATTAGGTAAGACGTCCTCAATGTTACTTGTCTCTTCACCTATCTCTATCCTTGGTAGCTTATTAGGTCCTTCATTCAATCGTCCAAGCTTCACAATGATCTTGAAATTGAACTCTTGGAATAGTAATAACCATTGATAAATATCCCCCCTAACATAGGCTTGTTAACCAGGTATTGTTGATGTATATGTAACTTTGAAATGTATTTTACTTGTATTTCTTATATATTGTAACCCGATGTTTATTTCAGGATGTACTTGAGTCATGTCATGTGCCGATGTTTCTATTGGGAATATCTATAATGTAAACAAGTCATGTGAAGTCATTGTGGGTAACCCTCCTATTGGTTAAGGGTTAAAGTCCCCGTAGTTGCAGGGCACTAGGGTTATTAGACTCTCCTAGTGAGGTTGGCCCTAGTAGGGTTTAGTCAAGTCATGAATTAGTATAAATAGGGAGCTGGCGTCTCTATTTATCACATATCTCATACACACTCAAGTGTAGCAGATCGTTGAGGAAGGAGAAGACATTGGGGCTAGATAGAAAGAAGGTTACTGCTGTCGGAAGATCACTTACTATTTTGGGTTTTACTTTTGGTGTTGATTCTATCTTTGAGGAAGTTGCGGGGTTTTCACCATTTATGGTTTCCCTGAGGATAAACACTATGTTCATTGTCTCTTATGTTTGATTGCTGTGCTTGTTATTCTCTCAGTTAAAGATCCTAATGTATTTCTAGCTTAATGATAAAAATATAACATGGTATCAGAGATAACCTGAAAAGAAGACATTGTGCAGGTGTGGGAACTAGGGATTCCTACTTAGTGGATCTTCTGCCAAAAATTTTCAGCAAAATAAGGTTGGATTAACTCTCCTTCTTAGGGCGCATCTTTCTGTCAAAGTAGAATCCAATTCTGAGGTTTTTCAATTTTGGACCTGACACTGTTGCTGGAAATTAGGGATTCTCACAGAAGAGGAATTTTTCAGTGAGCCTAGGCTTGAATTGATCTCCTCCCCAAAATCAAAGTTAGGGATCAAATTCAAAGCATTTGGTTGGACAGAACTCCAGAAAAGCAAAACCCTAATTTGCTACTGAACCAGCACTACAGGATTTCAGCTCCAAATCCAGATTCGACATCTTGACCTGGTAAGATATAAATCTTTTATATTTCCATTTGAGGTTCTTAGTTAAGATGTCTCATCATACCAAGATTGATGAAAATCTTGAGGGAACTGATAACTTCCGAGCTTGGAAGTATAGGATCTCCTTGGTCCTAGAAGAAAATGAGTTGGACTCCTATATCAATGAAGAGGTTGCATTTCTAGAGGGAGATGAGGCTAAGGAATTACATAAGAAGAAGTTGGTTATGGAAAAGAGAATCATTGCTGATTCTATCAAGGATCACCTCATACCACAGGTGTCCTCCCTCAAGACACCTAAATCTATGTTTGATTCCCTAACCAATTTGTTTAAAGGGAAGAACATAAACAGGAAGATGACTCTGAGAAACCAATTGAAGAATGTAAAGATCCAGAATGCTGAGACTATTTAGTTTTAATATACAAGGGTATCTCAGATCAAGGAACAACTAGAAGCAGTAGATGAAGAAGTGGAAAATGCAGATATTGTGATGACCACCTTGAATGGTCTCCCTAGATCACGGGACTCTTTCATTCAAGGGATCTGTGAAAGAAAGAAGTTAGTCAAATTCAGCAGACTATGGAAAGAATACTCTCAAGAAGAAGCTCGGATAGCAGCTCAAAAAGAGAATATGGGAAGTGAAGATCAAGCTCTCACAGTTCACTCCAAGAAAACTAGGAGGAACCATTATCACTCCAAAGGTAATATCTCACACCCTAGAAACGATGTTTCTACCATTAGATGCTACACATGTGATGAGAAAGGTCACATATCCAGATTCTGCCCTAATAAAATGAACTTAAAGAAGAAGAAGAAAAACAAGAGAAGACATCATGCCCATGTTGCAGAGGATGATGAACCTTCCTCAAAGAGAGTCAGAAAAGAAAGTGATTCTTCAAGTGATGAAGAATATGTGCTGATCTCCACTCTTATGGGAATTGTTTCACATGGAAGCAATGATTGGCTCATAGACAGTGGTGCTTCCAAGCACATGATGGGATTCAAAGAATCATTTGTGAAGCTATCTAAACATGAGTCACCTCACAAGGTAAAACTTGGGGATGACTACCAGTATCCAATAAAAGATAGTCTATATACTAGACTCTGGAAAGTCTATGAAGATGAAGAATGTGTTATTTGTTACAGGACTAAAGAAGAACCTCCTCTCCATATCTTCATTGGATGCAAAAGGAATGAGGGTTGCTTTTGTAGATGGCCAAGTTCTTATGTGGCCAAAAGGAAAGACTTTTGACGATCCAATAGTGATTGGGGAACAAGAAGGAGGTCTATACAAGCTGAAGGGCCAACCAGAACAAGCTTTGGTTCATGACTCAGTAGAGCCAAATGAACTTTGGCATAGAAGGCTTGCACATGTGCATTATAGAGCACTACCACTTGCAAGAAAAGATGTTGAAGGTCTTCTAGAAATTCAAGCAAAACATGATGGAGTCTGCAAAGGATGTGGGAAAGGAAAGAATACAAAGAAGACATTTCCAAGTAGCCGTAGCAAGGAAAAAGGAATCTTGGAAATCATCCACTCCGATGTATGCGGACCAATGTCATCCAGTTCTCTAAGCAGGTATGCATACTATGTTTTTTTTATTGATGAATTTTCTAGGAAGACATGGATTTAGTTCATGAAGAACAATGATGAAGTATTCAGCAAGTTCAAGGAATTCAAAGCCTTGATCGAGAACCACACTGAAAAGAAGATCAATACTTTTTTATTAGATAATAGCAGAGAATTCACTTCAAATGAGTTCAAAGAACTATGTAAAGAATCAAGGATTAAGAGGGAGTTGTCCACCCCTTATAATCCACAACAGAATGGGATTGCATAAAGTAAGAATATAACTATCATGGAAGCTGCAAGAGTTGTGCTTCATGATCAAGATATTCCTATGCATCTTTGGGTAGAAGCAGCCAGAACAACGGTGTATGTACAGAACTGTACTCCACACAGAGTACTCGAGAACAATACTCCTGAAGAAGTCTTCTCCGGCAAGAAACCAAAAGTCATCCATCTCAGAATATTCAGCTGTCCAATGTACATACACATTCCAAAAGAGAAAAGGACAAAATTAGATCCTTCAGGAAAGAAGGGTATATTTGTGGGATACTCTGAAAGCTCAAAGGCTTACATAATATACTTCCCAGGGTTCAAGAATATTGACATCAGTAGGGATGTAAAATTTGATGAAGATTCAGCCTACATCAAATCCAGAAAGAAACCCGCTAAAGAACCTAAAGAAGCAGAAGCTCCTACATTCATGATACAATCATGAATGAAGAAACTCAAGAAGAAGATTGAGAATTTGAAGAACCACAAAGACCTATAGATCCACCACAAGAAAAGAATCCTCATAAGAGGAAACTTGCTTGGGTATGAGAGATTATCCAAGGTGCGGAAAGATATGGGGTTCCAGAAGAGAATCTCAGAGAAAGAAAGAGGATCAGATCTTGTTCCAGTTATGTAGCATTACTTTGTGACTTCATTGATAAAGTGCCTTCCAATTATGAAGAAGCGGTAGAACGGAAAGAATGGAAGGATGCTATGATCGAAGAGTATCAATTGATCATGAAGAATGATGTTTGGGATGTTGTCCCAAGACCAGAAGGGAAGTCAGCTGTAACTTCCAATTGGATCTACAAGATTATGCATGATGTAGACGATAGCATAGAGAAATATAAAGTAAGATTTGTTGCTTGTGGTTTCTCCTAGAAAGAAGGAATAGGCTATGAAGAAACCTTTGCACTTGTAGCCAGATACACTTCCATCAGATTGGTACTTGCTCTGGCTGCAGTGATGAAATGGAAGATACACCAAATGTATGTCAAGACTGCTTTCTTGAATGGTGTAGTGGAAGAGGAAGTGTATGTGGAGCAGCCACTTGGTTTTGAGACACATGATAGGGAGTCTCATGTGTGCAGATTGAAGAAAGCCTTGTATGGTTTGAAACAGGCACCCAGGACATGGTACGGCAGAATTGACAGCTTTCTATCCAATTTCGGCTTTACTAAGAGTAAAGCAGATTCCAACCTTTACTACAAAATTGAAGATGGAAACCCAGTGATGCTTCTACTATATGTAGATGATCTATTTGTGATAGGTATGGATGGGTTGATTGCTGATATGAAGAGAAAGCTTGCTGTCGAGTTCGAAATGAAGTACTTGGGTATGATGCATTATTTTCTAGGTATGTAGGTGTGGCAGAATACAGATGGAAACTTCCTTGGACAAGGGAAATATGCAGTAGAGATCCTGAAGAGATTTGGGATGATGGATTGCAAGGCATTAACCACACCTATGGCATCAAATTTGAAGCTATTGAGTGATGCTTCATCAAATTCGATTGATGCCATGATGTATCATCAGATGATTGGGTCTTTGATGTACCTGACGAACACGAGACCAGATATTTTCTTTTCTATGAACACCTTGAGCCAATATTTGACAAATCCGAGACATGTTTACTTGACTGCTGCAAAGCACACTCTGAGGTACCTAAAGGGTATGGTTGATTATGGTCTCAAGTATACGACTGATCAAAGGATTAACCTGGAGGGTTATGTTGATTCATATTGGGTAGGAAGTTCCATCGATAGGAAGAGAACTTTAGGGTGTTGCTTCAGTATGGGATTAGGTGTGATCTCTTGGTTTAACAGGAAGCAATCCTGTGTGGCACTACGTACAGTTGAAGCAGAATATGTCGCAACCTGTTCAGCTAGTTGTGAAGCAGTATGGATGAGGAAGCTACTGTCTAATTCATTTGATCTCCAGTTAGATGCTACTTGTATATACTGTGACAAACAGAGTTGTGTAAAGTTTTTAGAGAATCCAGTATTCCATGAAAAGTCGAAGCATATCAATATCAAGTATCACTATATCGGGGATATGGTGCAAAGAGGAGCAGTGAAGCTCCAGTATGTTGCAACGGACAAACAAATAGCTGATGTGTTGACAAATCCATTGGCTAGGGTGAAGTTTGAGTACTTCAGGGAGAAGCTTGGTGTTCTCCAGATCGAGATTCCTCCCAAGAGGAAGTGATGTGTCTGTGCTGTTCCTTTCTGACATGGTGAGAGGATTGGTTCCTTCCAGGGTCAGATGTAAGTGATGTGCCCTTCCGACATGGTGAGAGGATTGGTTCCTTCCATGGTCAGATGTAAGTGATGTGCCCTTCTGACATGGTGAGAGGATTGGTTCCTTCCATGGTCGGATGTAAGAGCTATGACATGGTGAGAGGATTGGTTCCTTCTATTGTCAGATATATGTGGATGCCACATCCAACATGAAAAAAGGCTATCTCTATGAAGACACATCTTGTATGAAAAAGGACTAGCTCTATGTGGATGCCACATCCAGCATGAAAAAGGGCCATCTCTATGAAGAAACATCCAGTATAAAAAAGGACTAGCTCTGTGAAGACACATTTAGTATGAAAAAAAACTAGATCTGTGTAGCTACCACATCTAGTATGAAAAAGGACTAGCTCTGTGAAGACTCATCCTGTATGAAAAAGGACTGGCTCTGTGTAGATGATACATCCAGTATGAAAAAGGACTGGCTCTATAGATGTACATCCAGCATGAAAAAGGGCTGGCTCTGTAGAGATTCCTATGATGAGAAGAATCAAGAGATAGCACCCGTGATGATCTAGATCGAGTGATGATGATCCAGATCGAGTGATGATCCAAATCTAGTGATGATGTCCAGTGATGATCCAGATCTAGTGATGATATCCAGTGATGATCCAGATTGAGTGATGATCCAGATCTGATGATGAAGATGACTTGAAGATGAAGATGAATTGAAGATAACAAGGACTCGATGATGATCTAGAAGATACAGAGAAGAAGATTTGTGCTGAAAATTGTGTCGAAAGAATACCTTCCTAGTTAAGAGGGAGTGTTGATGTATATGTAACTTTGGAATGCATTTTACTTGTATTTCTTATATATTGTAACCTGATGTTTATTCAGGGATGTACTTGAGTCATGTCATGCCCTGATGTTCCTATCGGGAATATATATAATGTAAACAAGTCATGTCAAGTCATTGTGGGTAACCATCCTATTGGTTAAGGGTTAAAGTCCCCGCAGTTCCGGGGCACTAGGGTTATTAGAATCTCCTAGTGATGTCGGCCCTGGTAGGGTTTAGTCAAGTTGGGAATTAGTATAAATAGAGAGATGGCCTCTCTATTTATCACATATCTCATACACACTCAAGTGTAGCGCATATTTGAGGAAGGAGAAGACATTGGGGCTAGATAGAAAGAAGGTTACTGCTGTCGGGAGATCACTTACTATTTTGGGTTCTAATTTTGGTGTTGATTTTATCTCTAAGGAAGTTACGGGGTTTTCACCATTTATGGTTTCCCTGAGGATAAACATTGTGTTCATTGTCTCTTGTGTTTGATTGTTGTGCTTGTTATTCTCTCAGTTAAAGATCCTAATGTATTGCTAGCTTAATGATAAAAATATAATAGGTACTTCGGTGCTGAGTGATCCGTAAACATTTTGAAATGTCCTCCCAACAGGTTGTGCAAACATTTTTGTAATGCATACAACATCACCAATCCCTCCCTCTCAGTTGTTGTGTAGTTTCTTTCTGCAGTAGAAAAATTTTGACTCACAAATGCGATTGGATGATTGATCTCTCCTTCCCCTGGTTGAGCCAAAATCACTCTTAATTCGATTGACGAGGCATTGCCATGGAACTCTAAGTATTCATGATATGTTCCCAACACCATTCACTAACGACTTATGTCTACATGGATGAATGGATCATCTATGGGTTGTTAAAATACCATACTGTGAACCTTCGTTTCAGTTAGAAAGATGTTGATAGCATCAGATCCACCTCATATCTCGTTGAATTTGAAGAAGTGTGTATTTGTGCTCCATTTTGGATTTGGTTGGGACATATTGTATGCAAGAAAGTTATGTTAGTCGATCCTTCCAAGATTGCAATAATTGTTGACCTACCAACACTGATGACAGTAAAACAACTAAGGGCGACATTGGGTCACACACGATATTACTGGAAGTTCATAAGGGGATACAGAGTGATCACACTACCATTGGAGAAACTGTTGAAGAAAAATGTGAGGTTCGAATGGAACAAAGAATGTCAAAGAAGTATTTATACTTTGAAGCAGAAAATGGTCGCAACACCAATATTGGTTTTTCCGTATTGGACAAAGGAGTTCCACATCCATGTTGATGCCTCGTCAATCTCATTAGGAGTGATTTTGGCTCAACCAGGGGAAGGTGCGATCGATCACCCAATTGCATTTGCGAGTCGAAATTTGTCTACTATGGAAAGAAAATACACAACAACAAGGAGGGAGGGACTGATGAAGGTGGATGCATTACAAAAATTTTGCCACTACTTGTTGGGAGGAAATTTCAAAATGTTTATGGATAACTTAGCACCAAAGTACCTGGTTGACAAGCCTATGTTGGGAACGAATATTTGTCAATGGTTATTTCTATTCTAAGGGTTTTATTTCAAGATCATTGTGAAACTAGGACGGTTAACTGCAGGACCTAATCATCTGTCAAGGATAGAGACAAGTGAAGAGCCAAGCAACATCAAGAATGACTTACTTGATTCCCATTTGTTTAGAATCAGAATGGTGGACGACCATTATGAGAAAATTGTCCAATTTTTGACGACAGACAAGGCACTGGAGGAATTCACCATGAGTCAGAAGAAACAACTGATTGTCAATTTGTGGATTTCCAGTTAATCGCAGGACAACTCTACAAAATGGACCCAAATGAAATTCTATGTCGATATGTTCTACCGCATGAGCATGAGAGTGTATTATCAGAGGCGCATGATGAAATTGGAGGAGCAAATGATGGAGGTCATGTAACCACTAGAAAGATACTTCGAGCTGGATTATGGTGACCAACAATGCACAATGATGTTGTAGATTATGCTAAAGGCTGTGACATCTATCAAAGGATGGGGAAGCTGTCACGATGCGACGAGATGTCGCTGGTTCCTCAAATAACACTACAACCATTTGATAAATGGGTTGTGGATTTTGTCAGACCCATCAATCCTCCATGGAAACATAGAGGTGCATGATATATCATTACTATGACAGACTACTTAACACGATGGGTGGAGGAAACACCTATGACATATTGTAGAACCATGACTACATCTAGGTTCCTATTTGACAATGTGGCTACTCAATTTGGCTTTCCCAAGATATTGATGAGTGACTAAGGGAGACACATTTTCAATCAGACAATTAGCACGATGACTAAAGAATTTTAGATACATCACAAGAAGAGTACTCCATATCACCCACAAGCGAATAGAGTAGTCAAATAATTCAATAAGGTATTGGAACATGCACTAACGAAGGTATGCAATACAAATCGTGATGATTGGGATTTGAAAACCCCTGCGATATTATGGACTTGCAACACAACATGTAAAATATTGACAGGACAAATTCCATTCAAGCTCGTTTATGGAAAAGAAGTGGTAATGTTGATGGAGTACATTGTTCCTAGCCTACACATAGCAGAAGCGACAGGAATGAGTGATGAAGGAGAGGTTGAAGAAATATTACCGTAGTTGTTTCACTTTAAGGAGGATCAATTCAGTGTAGGTTTCCTATAACGTCCCCGACCCTCCGACCAGGAAAGAGGACGCTACTAAACACCAAATCATCCTGGCATCTAGCCCCCATGAACATGAACATACATACATATAATGCTGAAACAAGATACTTAAAAACATAAAAAATACTACGATGCATTAATCATTCATATGCATAGTGGAAGCAAAACATCATGCATTGATATACAATTTCAGCATTCACATGTACATTATCATTCATCAATGGTAAATATGATTGCAGACACAAGTCAGGTAAGAATAGTTATTTTAATAAGAACTTGTCCTGCAACCATCTACGTCGCTGCAACATTCCACCCAACCATAGGCCCGCGTGCCCTTAATCTCTCAGCAACGCTGCCACCCTCGAGTGGGGAATGATTCCCCAAGGAATAAGGAATGAACAGGCTTACACATATCCAAGGATAACAACACAATAGGGGTACATAGTTCAGCCAAGCCAGCACAGTTGGTTTTATCAGGAGAACATCGGAACAGCCAAGCCAACAAAGTTGGGTTTATCAGGCCATCCAGAAGCTGGGAAAGGATAAATGCTAAGAAGGTGAGCTCATTGAAGAGCTAAAGACACTTGCACTAGAACCAGCCTGGCTTCTAGGACACCCACACACACCCAACACAAGGAAATCGGTCCTTTCTCTGCAATGCAGTCCCTCAGACCTTGATCTCCCTTCTAGTGCTATTCAAGGGTTGTGGAGGAGAAATCCAACTAGATTTGTATATGTGGTTCCCAAACACACCAGGTTTGTCAAGCACATCAGGCCCTCATCACCACTCTAATGCTGTTCGAAGACCAACCACTGCGTTCATGCAGCAAACCAACACTTAAATCTTTGATAGGGGAAATCAAACCCTTGAATCATTCTTGGCCTTATCGTGGCGAAAATGATTCCACAACGATCTACAGCATCCCAAATCACAAAGAAAACTCAACCAACAAGTGTGGGAAACAACAGCCAATGAACCACAAAAGAAAAGCATAGTTCACGATCATAAATGAAATATATGGAAAACTACAACAAGAAAGCGGGTAGGAAGCCGATCCTCAACATAGATAGGAGGAAGACATATCACCAAGGAAACCATGGAAAAAATCCCATAGTGAAAAACCACGACAACATTTCATAGTCCGACAATGGTGGAGTCAAAACACAAACTTTTTGTGTGAACAAGAGGAAGAATCGATCCTCAGGCCAACAGTCGGTGAGGAAGAGGAGAACAAATGAACCCCCACAAAATGGATTGTAATCCCTTTTAACTCTGCTCTGCATGGGGAAAAAAAATAGCTCATGATCGGGATAGTGGATAGACCCTCCACAACCCAAAAGGCATGTCGTGGGGAGAGTGCAAGCGTGAGCGTAGGAGTTTTCCTACCAGCAAATAGATGTCCCAACTAACAACATAATGATTAAGGTGGTGGTTGGATGAGACAAGGGAAGGTGAGCAAAAATACTGATGACACATGGCTTTTCCCCCCATTAAATTTAGGAAATCATGACCCTTCTCAATTTGGTTGCAGTGAACATAGCTGGTTGGGGTTATTTAATTAAAATGCATAGTTACATGATGCCACAACTTAATATATGTCGTATGTCTTGATATACATTAGAGGAAATTTGGGGTCTAAAATGGGCCTTATAAGAAAACGTGCCAAAATAATTTTTTGTGAGTTGGAATTCAAGAACCAATAGAATTTCAATAAAATAAGTCAACCATAATGGTTGAATTGACATATTTGTCATTAAAAAAAACTACTTTTTTTGTTCGTATTTTCGACATATCTCATTGTGTTTTTACTCAAATTTCGAGCGGGAGAGATCATTAGATGCGGAATTTGATTCCGCATCCAACGAGTACCCACACTGCATACTTTTGACGGACCCCGCTACCCCAAAAACAAGTACCCACACTGCATACTTTTGATGTCATCATCACGTTTTTTCAGGTATTTCTTATTTTTGGGGTAGCGGGGCCCATCAAAAGTATGCAGTGTGGGTACTTGTTGGATGTAGAATCAAATTCCGCATCCAACGAGCTCTCCTAATTGAAATTTGAGTAAAAACACAGGGAGATATGTCGAAAATACGAACACAAAAAGTAGTTTTTTTCTTTCTTCCTCCAAAATTAATCAATATTATTTTATTATTTTAACTATTATTTTATTATTTTCCTTAGGAGGCCCATTTTAGACCCCAAAATTCCTCTAATGCCATCGGTGACAATTCCAATCCGAAACATAGCGTAACCAAATTGATGGTGGGGCCTTTGCCTTTAGCTCTGCACCATGATTATTTACAATATATGTATCATGTATATGTAATGAAAATGGGGTCAAAACCAGGGTGTGAAATTCCCCTCCCCCTTAAATAGTGCTGTCCTCAGTGCTTTACAAAATTAGAACAAAATGCTACACTCGTACCACCTCAGTGTTCCTTAGATTTGAACAAAAATGGGTGTGCCAATCACATGGCATCCTCTAGCTCCCACGTAGCCTCTTCAGGTCTGTAGTGCTCCCATTGCACCTTTACCTTCCCTATGGCTTGGTTCCAGAGCATTGTGACCTTCCTGTCGAGGATGCGCATTGGCTCGATTTGGAACTCTCCCTCAAGTTCCACCTGAATCACATCTCAATTTATCACATGGTTAGGATCATGTACATATTTCTTAAGCAAAGAAACATGAAAAACATTATGAGCTCTAGTACTAGGAGGCAATGGAAGTTTATATGCAAAAGGCCCTATTCTTTCAAGCACTTCAAACGGCCCACAATATCTAGGTGACATCATGGAACAACTTCCAAGTTTCAAGGAACTTTTCTTGGTCCTCACTCTAAGGTAGATGTGATTCCCAACACTGAACTCTTTGTTCATCCTATGCTTATCTGCATATCTTTTCTATCTGTCCTGTGCTACTTTCAGATTCTACCTGATCTTTACAACCTCTTGCTCCATTTCCTGGAGCAATTCTGGTCCAAGCACAATCATGTTCACTAGATTATCCCAAGTCATTGTTGTCCTACACCTTCTTCCATACAAAGCTTCATACAAACTCATCCCCAAGGATTCCTGATTTCCATTGTTATAAGAAAACTCTACCAACTGTAAGTAATCTTCCCACTTGGTTGGTTTTTCCATCACGTACATGTGAAGCATATCTTCAAGCACCTGATTAACTCTCTCTATCTACCCATCTGTCTGAGAATGGTATGCAGTGCTGAAGTTTAGCTTTGTACCCAAATTTGCAAACAATCCCTTCCAAAAATTGGAAGTGAACTTGACATCTCTGTCAGAAACTATTGCCTTCGGCAATCCATGCAATTTGAAAATCACCTTCATGAAGATCTTAGCAATGTCATCAGTCTTATGCGTAGACTTCACCAGTATAAAATGTGTTGCTTTTGTCAACTTGTCTACTACAGCCATGATGGAATCATGTTGTATCTAATCCATCGACAATCCTGTAATAAAATCCATGGAAATAACTTCCCGTTTCCATTCTGGAGCTGGCAAAGGCTGCAACAAACCTGCGGGATGTTGATGCTCAACCTTTACCTGTTGACATTTCATGCACCTTGAAATGTATTCATCCATGTCCTTTTTCATTCCTGGCCAAAAGTACTACTTTCTAGCTGTAGCAATTGTCTTCTGATATCCTGGGTGACCAGAATATGGAGCTTGATGGATTTCATCCATAACTCTCCTCAAATATGCTACATTTGGAATATAAATTATGCCTTTATAAGTGAGAAGGCCATATTGTTCCAATTTATATCCCTCATACCCCTTCTCAAGATTTTTCTGTTGCAATTTGTCTTTTACCTACTCATACAATTCATCTCTAGCAACATGATTAATAATCTGCTGCCTCAAATCTGATTGGAAAATACTAAGAGATTCCACATGCATTTTCTGTACCTTCCTGCTAGGCACATTAGATACCTTATTCTCTTTTCCATTTATGTGCTTGATTTCAAAATCAAACTCACATAAAAATTCCAGCCATCTTGCTTGCCTAGTATTCAAAGTAGGCTGATCAAATAGATACTTCAGACCACAATGGTTTGTTCTGAGCTCAAATCTTCTACCCATCAAGTAATGCCTCCACATCTTGAGAGCATGTACTATGGCTGCAAGCTCTAGATCATGAGTGGCATAGTTCTTCTCATGCTCCTTCAGCTTTATTGACTCATAACATATCATGTGGTTGTCCTGCATAAGGACTCCTCCAAGCCCTTGTCTGCATACATCACTACACACCACAAAATATTTCTCTAGATCAGCAACCTTCAATACTGGTACATTGGTGAGAAGATTCTTCAATCGTTGGAAGATTTCTTCACACTTCAAAGTCCATTCGAATTTCATCCCCTTCTTTTGCAGAGAAGTGATGGCATGTGCAACTTTGGAGAATCCCTCAATGAATCTCCTATAGTGTCCTGCAAGTCCCATAAAAGATCTTACATCCGTCATATTTCTTGGAGTAGGCCAACTCATAATGGCTTCAATCTTCTCAAGGTCTACTGATATACCCTCTTCTGAGATAATGTGACCCAAATATTGAATTCTATCTCTATAGAATTCACACTTGCTCAGTTTTGCATACAGTTGATGCTCCCTGAGTAATTGCAATGTCAATATCAAATTCTCTTCATGTTCTTCCTCATTCTTAGAATAAACAAGAATGTCATCAAGGAAAACAAGAACAAAATTGTCCAAATACTTACTGAAGACACTGTTCATAAGGCACATAAATGCAGCTGGTGCATTGGTGAGACCAAATGGTACCACTACAAACTCATAATACCCATACCTTGTCCTGAAGGCTATCTTATGAATGTCTTCGTCCTTGATTCTCACCTGATGATAACCAGACCTCAAGTCAATCTTGGAAAATACCTTTGCTCCTCTCATTTGATCAAAGAGGTCATCAATCCTAGGCAAGGGATATTTATTCTTCACAGTAACCTTGTTCAACTGTCTGTAATCAATACATAACCTGAGTGTACCATCTTTCTTCTTTACAAATAGAACCGGTGCTCCCCAAGGAGACACACTCGGTCGGATATACTTATTTTCCAACAACTCTTGTAGTTGCATATTCAATTCTAGCATCTCCGGTGTACTCATCCTGTAGGGTGTCTTGGACATTGGTGCCGCTCCTGGCACAAGTTCAATGGTGAAATCAATGTCCCTTTTTGGAGGAATCCCTGGAATCTCATCAGGAAACAAATCCTTGAATTCCTATAAAACCTGATAGTCCTCCAATCTAGAAGTTTCATCTCCTATTGGTTCTAGAATATGAGCTACATACAACTGGCAACCCTTCCTACAGAACTTCTTCAACTGCATTGCTGAAATCTGCCTTAGTGAAATTACCTTTGGAATACCTTTTACAACTACTGGGTTTCCTTCTTCATTTGTGCATTCAAAAGTCTTGTTGTAATAGTCAAGATTTACTCTGTGAGCTTCTAACCAATCAATTCCAATGAGAACATCATAGGAACCAAGTGGTAGAACAATTGGATCTACACAAGTGATCAATCCATTCATAGCCAATGGGAATTTCTCCACTACTTCCTTGACTTTTCTCTTAGTTCCAGTGGCTAGCTGAACTAACCAAGATTTCCTATGCTTTACTTTCTTAAAATCACAAATATCCACTACTCTAGGAGTAATGTAACTGTGAGTAGAACCAGGGTCAATCAAAATAGAAATATATTATTACACAATCTTACCTACAACTTCAACCATAGTTGACTGATGATCTTCCTGGCGGTCCTCCAATGCTGCATAAATTCTAGGGGCTTCTCTTACTACTTGACCCACTATTTCTACTTCCTGAATGCTATAATATGGCCTTGCACTTTCATTCTCAAGTGGACAATATCTATGCAAGTGGGGTCCTTCACATTTCCAACATTTGAGTGGGCCTTTATTTTGTGGTGGATCTTTAGGCTTTCCACCTGTCACTCCAACTGGCTTACTCATAGCTTGGGATGGCTACTTCTGCTGATTCCTGAATCTAGAAGGTTTGAAACCTTTCTTTCTTTGATCAAACTTTTCATTTTTCTTGTCCTTCCATGCCTTATGGTAATTAGGTTTACCTTTTCTTTTCTCATAGCAATACTTATCCTTCCTTATTGCTTCTTCAAGAGTTCTAGGTTCATAAAACTCAATTATGTCTTTGTAAGACTGAGGCAATCCACCCAGAAACCGCTAGACCTTCACTTTTTCATCTCTGATGTATTAGACATACCTCAATAATTCCAAGAACTTATTTGCATATTCATCCATGGTATGTTTTCCCAATCTCAACTCATGGAACTCTTTAATCTTGTCATCATAATACTTGTCAGAGAGGTATTTCTACTTGAAATACTTCTTGAACTACTTCCACTTCAGTTTCCTTTCACTGATCCTCTTTACATGCTTGAAGTGTTCCCACCAAATGGATGCTCTTCCAATTAGATTGAATATGGCAACTCTTTCCTTCATGTTTCTTGAATAATCCTGCACTTCGAAGTACTTCTTTATCCCAAGAAGCCAAGATTCAGCCTCTTGTCCAGTCTTTATCTCACCATCAAATGTAGGAGGTTTAGCTTTCTTAAATTCATCCTAAGAGCGATCCTATGGTGCCTTCTTATTTTCCTTTTACAAGAAGATGAACTTGTATCTCCACTGGATTCTTCATAGTTAGATGATCCACTGGAAGTCCTTCTCCTCCTCATAGTGCTACTTTTACTGCCTTCTGGCCTTGATGTACCTCGTCTAGAATCTATCTTCTTTTGCAAGTCTATCGAACTCTGCAACATGGTAGCATTGAATTGATGCTACTCTTCCTGGGCTTTAATCAAGCTTCTCATGGTGGTTGCAACTTCGAATGGTGTCTCTTGGAATCTCCTTCCATTAGACTCTATGTCATCATTTCCATTACTAACATTTTCTCCCATGGAATCTCATGCATGCTCGTAAGAATCTTGAGCATCATATCCATCATGGGTTCTCATGACTGAACCACCCCTTGCTTTACCACACTGTTCTTCCCAGAATACTACTCTTGGATGTGTCTATAATTCTGCAAACGTGTTAGTAGAAAAATGTTAGATGCATATCATTAATGTAATTCAAAACTACTTACCTTCCTTTTTCTGGAAATTCATAAAACAACAATTTTGGTAAAACATAAAATTTTTCTCTCTCTCTCTCTCATGTTTAGCCTGGTAATCCACGGACAGTCTGCTGAAAACCCACTGAAATACAGTTGAAAATTGCTTGAAAAATCTCTGAGAAGTTCCCTTGAAAAACCCAAATCTCCTTTGGTCCAATTAGACCTCCTCCCAACTATCTTTCCGACACTTCGGTTGTCAAAACACCTAGCTCATCAGTGTTCTGTTTGTTTATTTCTCTCCGGTGTGTCGTGTCCGTAGTGATCTAACCCTCCAAACTGTAATGACGATGCCAAGGTCTATCCATCAGCGGTTTCATCAGCTAAGGTTTTCTACTGTATCGGTGGGCAGATGTGTTATTCATCAGGTGCGCGGTCCCTTGGGTAGCCACAACAGTGGAAATCAATCTCATTGCGGGTTCTGCGGACATCAATCGGCTATCGGACCTTCTATCCATCGGGTGGATAGTGTCTTAGATTGCTGTAATGGCAGTTTTAGAAACTTTTGAATTCTTTCGATCAGTGACCTGATCCTTAATATTTTTCTGATGACCTTATACTTAAGCAAAATATTCCAAACTTTTCTTCTCATCGGGTCTCTTCCCCACTAACTTTTCAGCATTTCAGTGGGAAAATCATCTAAACTTCCAATCTGCATCAGTAAGAAAATTGACTAACTGCTTCATCGGGTGGCTAGTCATCAGGGCTTCTGCAACGACGACCAACAAACCTTCTAGGGTTTCCACGGATCACAGCTTATCGGTGGTCAGAGTGACTAATATTTGCGCCATTGGTGCTCGGATGCACTTATCATCGAGTGCATAGTTAACTAGGTTGTCGCAACCGTGGGTGGTACTCCCACTGCGGTGCCTGCAGACCTTATACCCCATCGACCGTCGGAAGGACTAACCCCTACACATCGATGATCCAAGTTACTACATTCCTCAATGTTGCAGCGACTAGGAGGCAATACAACTTTGATACGTCGACTATCTAAAGCACAACTTAATCGACATCGACAGTTGGAACCTGTTTATGTCAGAAGATTAGTGCACTAGACTTTTGCAATGGCAGGCGCACGAACCACTAACTTCTTCCAATGTCATCGATGACCAATACAACTAACTTCCACCGATTGCCGATGGAGTCAACATTTAGAATTTTTTTTGAAATTTCTTCTTCTTCTCGCGGGACACAACATCTATCGGCTGTCGGAACCACTAAGCACTACGTGTCGACGATTTGAACTCCTAATCATCGGCGCATTAGTCCACACAACAGCTGCAACAATGGACTGACAAACAACTAAATTCTTCCGTGGTGTCGACGATCCCATCAACTATTTTTCACTGACGGCATCAGTGGTCCAAACAACTAATTTCTTCCGGTGTCCACTGCCGCATCGATAGTTACGTCATCTAAAATTCTCCAATGATTCCCATACTTAGAGAAATTTTCAAAATTTTTCTCTTTCTACTTTCCTCCGCCAACGCATCGGCACCTGCGTCGTCTATTTTTTGCTGATGTTTCGACAATCTTCATAATATCTCTTCTGAAACTGCGGCTCTTCCTTCATCTATTTTCTGCCAAAACCCTTCGTCATCAGCACCCTCATCCTCTATTTTTTGTTGATGGTGATGACGTTTTTGTGACTTAAAAAAAAAAATGAAAATTTTTCTCCTCTCTCTTCCACTGTATCGGCCATCGGAACAAATATCCTCTGTTGCATCGGCAGTCGAGGACTCTATCCGTCAGAAGGATAGTCCTCTAGCCAGCCACAATAGCAGTGCACAATCAACCAATCTCTTCCAATGTAGTCGCCAAATATTTCTCCACGTCGGCGACTTGATCCTCTAGGAATCGACCATGCGATCAACTAATCATTGCCAATCGCCAACAATTTTATGAATTAGAAAAATTTCCAAATTTTTTTCTTTAGTCTTCTCTTTTGTCACTTCATTGGCTCAATGATCTCCTATTCTTCACCGATCATCGACAGTCAAAACATCGAAGGTTCTTTCCACTAAGTGGAGTCGGCGTTTCGGCGGTCTTTGGCTGATCTCCGCTGAAACTGCAGCTCCCCCATCCTCTATCCTCCGCCGATGGCCGATGAACCTTATAGAAATTGTGAATTTTTTTTGCTGGTTGTCCTCTGTCGAGTGGTCATCAGACTAATTCTTCCCCTGTGTCAGAATAAGTTCTTACTGAGTTCTCTAATGAGCCGACAATTCTGGCACTTAAATTTTTTTTGTGAATTTTCTTGTCATCATCCATTTCTCCTGGTTTCTTCTGGGAAGTAGGCAACCTTCCTCTGTTGAATGTTTCTCATGGCCCTCTAAGTCCACTATAACATAAGCTCTGTCACTGCATCTTCATGGCCCATTCAGGCCCATGCTGCAACCTTAGCTCTAATACCACACTGTAACGTCATCGACCCTCTGACCAGGAAAGAGGACGCTGCTAAACACCAAATCTTCCAGGCATCTATCCCCCATGAACATGAACATACATACATATAATTCTAAAACAAGATACTTAAAAACATAAAACATACTACGATGCATTAATCATTCATATGCATAGCGGAAGTAAAACAACATGCATTGATATACAATTTCAGCATTCACATGTAGATTATCATTCATCAATGGTAAATATGATTGCAGACACAAGTCAAGTAAGAATACTTATCTTAATAAGAACTTTTCCCGCAACCAACTATGTCACTGCAACGTTCCACCCAACCATAGGCCCGCGTGCTCCTTAATCTCTCAGCAACGCTGCCACCCCTGAGCCGGGCATGATTCCCAGAGGAATAAGGAACTAACAGGCTTACACATAGCCAAGGATAACAACACAATAGGGGTACATAGTTCATCCAAGCCAACATAGTTGGGTTTATTAGGCGAACATCAGAATAGCCAAGCCAACAAAGTTGGGTTTATCAAGCCATCCAAGAGCTAGGAAAGGATAAATGCTAAGCTGGTGAGCTCATTGAAGAGCTAAAGACACCTACACAAGAACCAGCCTGGCTTCTAGGACACCCACACACACCCAACACAAGGAAATCAGTCCTTTCTCTGCAATGAAATCCCTCAGACCCTGATCTCCCTTCTAGTGCTATTCAGGGGTTGTGGAGAAGAAAGCCAACTAGCTCTGTCTATGTGGTTCCCAAACACACCAGGTTTTTCAAGCACATCAGGCCCTCATCACCACTCCAATGTAGTCCGAAGACCAGCCACTGTGTTCATGCAGCAAACCAGCAATTAAAGCTTTGACAGGGGAAATAAAACCCTTGAATTGTTCTTGGCCTTATCATGGCCAAAATGATTCCACATCGATCTACAACATCCCAAATCACAAAGGCAACTCAGCCAACATGTGTAGGAAACAATAGCCAATGAACCACAAAATAAAACCACAGTCCACGATCAATAATGAAATATCTGGACAGCTACAATAGGAACGCGGGCAGGAAGTCGATCCTCAACATAGAAATGAGGAAGACATATCACCAAGGAAACCACGGAAAACATCCCACAGTGAAAAACCATGGCAACATTTCATAGTCCGACAATGGTGGAGTCAAAACACAAACTTTCTGCGTGAACAAGAGGAAGAACGGATCCTCAGACCAATAGTCAATGAGGAAGAGGAGAGAGAATGAGCCCCCGTAAAATGGATTGTAATCCCTTTTACCTTCACTCTACATGGGGAAAATGAACAGCTCATGATCGGGATAGTGGACTGACCATCCGCAACCCAAAAGGCGCGTCGTGGAGAGAGTGCAGGCATGAGGGTAGGATTTTTCCTGCCAGCAAGTAGATGCTCGAACTAACAACATAATGATTAAGGAGGTGGTTGGATGAGACCAGGGAAGTTGAGCAAAAAGAGTGGTGACACATGGATTTTAAACCCATTAACCTTAGGAAATCATGCCCCTTCTCAATTTGGTTGCAGTGAACATAGTTGATCCGGTGGATTATTCATCTTCAAAAATTACACTGATCCAATATGGTACAATGGTTATTAATGGTTCAAAGAACATAGCATCACATGGTGCACGGTTCGACATAGCATTGCATGGTGCACGGTTCGATATAACATCGCATGGTGTGCGGTTCGACATAGCATTGCATGGTGCACGGTTCGACATAGCATCGTGTGGCGCGCGGTTCGACATAGCATCACATGGTGCACGATTCGACATAGCATCGCGTGGCACGCGGTTCGACATAGCATCGCATGGTGCATGGTTTGACATAGCATCGCGTGGTGCGCGGTTCGACATAGCATCACATGATGCGTGGTTTGACATAGCATCACGTGGTTCGAACGATCAAGTCTTATGATTAAGACTTGGCATTTGACAATTTGTGCACCATCAAGAGGTAATATAAAATGGTTTGTAACATGCTCACACAGTTAATTGGAAATGTTCTGGCAGTCTTGTGCGCCGTCAGGGGGGGACCTCAAATGGTTCGTGGAAATCCCACGTGGTCAAGTGTATACCCTCTAGCGGTCTTGTGCACGGTTAAATGAGGGTGCACGGTCACGTTTGCTGCAACATTTGTGGAGTCTCGTGATATGCTGCGACAGCGGATCCGTTATATGGCGAAGTTCTCATATGAAATAGTTATATACTGCGACAGCAGATATAACATTGTGGAACAACTCTAAAATGTGACGGATATCTCTTGTATGGCAGGATAGCAATACTATATGGTATTAGAGGGAACCGTTGGGAACTGTTATGACATTTGGCGGAACAGAAATGAATGTAACGTACAGCCAGCTGAAACGTTTCGACGGAAATGATTGTGGATGGAATATGAAAAGACGGGTAACAGGCGAGTCAATTCCATTACTTATCCTCCCACTAAACGCTTAAATAGAGGATTCGGGCCACATTGGAAGGGGGAGTTCAGATTGCTGAGAGCACCGTGCATTGCTTTTCTGTTATGAGAAGCATCGAGAGTTTTGTTGTGAATTTTCAGATGATGTTTGTATGTAAAGTCGACTAACTCTGTTATGATTTGGCTTCTTTGCCTTTTGAAGGCCATTTTGTAATTTTCCAGAGGAGAGGTCTTGAAGAATTTGTACAGCATTCTTTTTACAGTTGCTGAAGTTGAGTCCAAAACCATTTTGTACCATTTTAAAAGATTAATTGGATCAGTACCCATTGGAGAGAGACTCGGAGACGTAACCCAGTGGAGGGGGTGAACTCCGTTATCAACTTCTGTTTGTGACTCTCTGATTCTGTGTTTGTTTTTCCCACATCTGTTTATCAGTTTTGCTTTTCATTTCTGTTTAAGCATTCAATTTCTGTCAATGCTGTTCCATGAATTAGACAAACTGATAAACACAATCTTTACAAAATTTTAATGCACTCAAGTTGAGGTCCGACGGATCATGTTATGGTATCAGAGCAGGTTAATTGCTTGTGCAAGTTTGTGAATGCTTACCAGGTCCAGGTTAAAGCTTGGTGAAGGAGAATTAATTGATAGAGATGCTGAGATTGGCTCAAGGAGAACATTCTCAAGAACCATGTCTTCTCCACGAGGGGAAGAAGAAGGACATACAGAGCGGGAAAAACCTATTATTTCTGAAACTGAGTTTTTGGAGGCTTTTATCAGCATGAAAGCCGTGATGGAAATTCTACTCAATGAGTGAGCAGAAAGGAAGAAGAAAGAAGAAGGGTCTTCATCCAAAGATGCAGAAGCGAAGAAGGAAGAAAAGGGTAAAGGAGTAGGAGGTGATGGTGATCCTCCTGAAACTAACCAATCTTTCTCTTCTTCTCATACTTCTCATTCAAATAATGCAAGTCCTAATATGCCTTATTTCAACTTGGATGTAAAATTTGAATTACCAATTTATAATGGAGATTTAGATGCTGAAAAGTTAGACAATTGGATCAAGCAGCTTGAAGTATATTGCAGGGTGCAGGGCATTACTGATGACCCTTCCAAAATTCAATTGGCCACTTTGAGAATGAGTGGAATGGCTCTTACTTGGTGGGAGAGCAATATTCAACAAGATCTTTGAAAGCATGGTAAAATTATTTCAGTTTGGAATGAATTCATTGAAGTATTAAGGAAACAATTTTATCCTTTAGGACATATCCAACAATTAACCATGAGTTGGAAAATGTTTAGACAAGCTAAAGGACAAAATATTCAAGATTATACTCATGAATTTAGAAAGAGGGCTATAGCATTGAATGTTTCATTAGATACACAGGAAACTCTTCTTAAGTACATTGGTGGCATGCATTCTTATTTGAGACATACTTTGTTGATGTTTAACCCTAGTAATTTGGATGAGGAATGTGTTCAAGCTACACATTTAGAAGCTAGGGGTAAGCATGCTAATGATACTTTTGTGAAGAAATCCTTTAAATTTGATAGCAAATCGAAAGGTAAAGATATGGGGAAAAAGAAGATGGCTACTGTTAAGAAAGAGGGTGAAAAGACTACATGTTCTCATTGTCAGAAGGGACATGATGTCTCTAAGTGTTGGAAAATTCATCCGGAGTTAAGGCCAAAGAAGTACGGAGGAAACAAAGATAAAGGCAAAGAAAAACCTACTACAGTAGTTATTCAAGACTTGGGATCCGACTCAGGTGATGAAACAAAGGTTACAGCTGTCGGAATCCAGGGTAAGAATAAAAGTATCTCACTTCCCATTGATGCAAAATCAAGTTCTAGTGCAAGTACAAATATGCCATATACTTCTAAGCAAAATGATAAAAATAGAAGTGCACTGTTTCATGTTCGTGTCATTGTAAATCACACAAAGATTGATACATTGTTTGATAGTGGTTCACAAGTAAATATGATATCAGAAGAAGTGGTTAAGAAATTGTGTTTAGTTACTATGCCTCATGAAAAACCCTATCCTCTTGGTTGGGTTACTAATGATACACAATTGCAAGTTACAAAGAAATGTTTTTTGAAATTTTCAATCACTAAAAGGTTTATGGATGAGGTAGAATTGGATGTAGTACCACTTGACATTTGCGGGATTGTACTTGGGAGTCCATATTTGTATGACCGGAAAACAGTCTTTTATAGAGAGCAGAATAAGTATCATCTTTTTAAAGATGGTGTGGAATATATTGTACGAGCACATAAGACAAAAACAAATCTAGCAATAGTTTCTACAGGACAAATGAAGAGGCTGGTAAATGCTAGTAAGAATTTTGTGTCAATGATGGTTAAGGTGAAAAATGATGAGATATCTAAATATTTTGAGGGATGTGATCCTAAACATAAATCTGAACTGATTGAAATTATTTCTGATTATGATGATTTATTTCAAGATCCGAAAGGGTTGCCACCAAAGAGAGAAATTCAGCATGAGATACATTTGCAGCAGGATGTGCCACTCCCGAACATAGCTTTGTACTGGATGTCTGTAATGTAGAATGAGGAAATCAAGTAGCAGGTTCAAGGGCTGATTGAGAAGGGGGTCATCCAGCCAAGAACTTCTCCTTGTGGCTCTCCTATAGTCTTGGTTCCGAAGAAGGATGGGTCTTGGAGGATGTGCATCGACTATAGGGCCCTTAACAAAATCACCATTAAAAATAGGTATCCTCTTCCTCGCATTGATGATTTTATTGATCAGTTGAAACATGCAACTTACTTTACAAAATTAGATCTGCGTAGTGGGTATCATCAAATCTAGGTTGCTAAAAATGATTCCTGGAAAACAGCGTTTAAAACAAAACAGGGTTTGTATGAATGGCTTGTGATGCCTTTCGGGCTCTGTAATGCACCTGCTACTTTCATGCGGGTCATGAATGATGTCTTTCGTCCATTCATTGATGATTTTGTAATTATGTATCTGGATGATATCCTAGTGTTTAGCAAAACTTGGGAGGAACACATTTTTCATGTGAAAAAAGTTTTAGATGTACTGAGGAAGGAGAACCTTTATGTAAAAATGTCTAAATGTGAGTTTGCTAAAACTTCTTTAGTATATCCAGGCCATATTATTGGTGGAGGCCACCTGCGAGTGGACCCAGCCAAGGTTGCTTTCATTGTAAACTGGCCATGGCCTAACACCGTTACTGAAATCAGAAGTTTTTTGGGTGCGGTTCAATATTGGAGGAAATTCATCTATGGGTTTTCTTCCATTGCTGCTCCATTACATGCGTTGACAGGTGTTAAAGAAACTTTCCAGTGGGGAGGCAAGCATCAGAGAGCCTTCGACATTTTGAAGGAAAGGATTAGCACAGCACCAGTTCTGACGTTTCCATATTTGCAGCAGCCATTTGAGATCAAAACAGAATCCAGCGGGTTTGCCATGGGAGCTGTTTTGATGCAAGGGAGGAAGCCAGTCTGTTACCATTCAAAAACATTCTCTACTATAGTAAGTAACTATCCGACTTATGACAAAGAATTATATGCTTTCGTACAGAGTGTGAAGAATTGGAAACATTATATAATGGGAAAAGAAACAGTCATACATACTGATCATCAGTCACTTCAATATTTGCAATCTCAAACTAAAGTACAGCAAAGTAGGCATTTAAGATGGATGGGATTCTTGCAACAGTTTCATCTCGTAATTAAATACAAAAATGGAATTCATAATAAGGTAGAAGACATGTTATCGAGGCCACCTACCAACGCTTCAATCATTCTTCAAAATAGTTCATTAACACATGAAAGTTACATTGAACAATATGAAGAAGATGAAAATTTTAAGAACATATATGCATCACTGATACATGGTAAACAGGAAGAGAACTATTATGTGCATAATCAACTCCTGTATCATCTCGATAAACTCTGTATTCCAGAGAAAGAGAGAATGCATGTGAACCGAGAAGCACATAGCTCATTGATTGCAGGACATTTTGGTGTAAGTAAAACATTATCTGTATTGCATAATCATTGTTATTGGCCTCAGATGCCAGAAACTGTAGCTAAATATATACGAGGATGTGTTATGTGTGCAACAAGTAAGCCTAGCAATAGGAAATTGGGTTTGTACACACCTCTTCCAGTTTCTTCTCATCCCTGGGAAATCATTTCTATGGACTTTGTAGGAGGACTACCTATGTCTAGAAAAGGTCATGATTACCTATATGTGGTTGTGGACAGATTCAACAAAATGTGTATCTTAATGCCATGTAAAAAATAGATCACTACTGAACAAACAACTCAACTATTCTTTCAGAATGTTTGGGTACATTTTGGGCTACCCATGTCTATTGTATCTAATCGGGATTCCCGGTTCTTGGGAGAATTCTAGTCAACTTTATGGGAGCTTATGGATACTAAACTTAAGAAAAGTACAGCTTTTCATCCACAAACCGATGGGAAAACAGAGGTAGTAAACAGAACAGTGGTTCAGTTGCTCAGAGGATATTGTAGTAAACATCCTAAACTTTGGGATGAGCAGTTGCATTATATACAACATGCTTACAATCATGCAGTTCATTCTTCCATGAAAAGATGTCCTTTTGAAACTTGTTTTGGTTATCTTCCAAAAACAACGATGGACTTCTCTTTTCGAAAATATGCAGTGGATGGACATCATGATGCAGATAAATCTCTAAGATTCATTCAGAGAATCCAAGCGGTGTAGCAGGCAGTTTAGGAATAGTTGGAGAAGAGCTAGGAAAAGTACAAAGCTAGGCATGACAAGCATCGAGTTGATCATCAATTTCAGGTTGGTGACAGAGTTTGGTTACATATCACCAAAGAAAGAATGAAAGGTGAAGGTAAAAATATTAATCCTATCAGGTATGGTCCTTTTGAGATCTTGGAAAAGATCGATACTAATGCTTTTCGCTTGAATTTACCTCCATACATGCAAATTTATTCAGTTGTCAATGTTGAGAATCTTAAATTGTATGAGCCTCCTATGATCATGGATGAGGAAACTAACATACAAATTCCTTTAGTTGATGAGATGGCACCTGAATACATGAAAGAGCTGCAGGATGATGTTATTCTTGACAGAAATGTAAGGACTTCACGAAGGGGGAATGTTGAGTACCTTCGAGTAGGGCTTAAAGGCATGCATCCTAGCAAAGCAAGATGGAGCGAGATTGGAAAAGTGAGGGAGTTGTACCCTCACTTACTTGTAGAGTGACATAGGCTTTTGGTGGTCCAAAAGATCTCCAGTGGGGAGGAATGATCCGGTGGATTATTCATCTTCAAAAATTACACTGATCCAATATGGTACAATGGTTATTAATGGTTCAAATAACATAGCATTGCATGGTACGCGGTTTTACATAGCATCGCATGGTGCGCGGTTCGACATAGCATCACATGGCGTGCAGTTTGACATAGCATCGCATGGTGCACGGTTCGACATAGCATCACGTGGCGCGTGGTTCGAAATAGCATCGCATGGTGCATGGTTAGACATAGCATCACGTGGCACGCGGTTCGACATAACATCGCATGGTGCGCGGTTCGACATAGCATCGCGTGGTGCACGGTTCAACATAGCATCGCGTGGCACGCGGGTCGAAATAGCATCGCATGGTGCATGGTTAGACATAGCATCGCGTGGCACGTGGTTCAACATAACATCGCATGGTGCGTGGTTTGACATAGCATCGTGTGGCGCGCGGTTCGACATAACATCGCATGGTGCACGGTTCAACATAGCATCGCGTGGTTCAAATGGTCAAGTCTTACGGTTAAGACTTGGCATCTAACGATTTGTGCACCATCAAGAGGTAATATAAAATGGTTTGTAACATGCTCGCGTAGTTAATTGGCAACGTTCTGGAGGTCTTGTGCGCCGTCAGGGGGGAACCTCAAATGGTTCGTGGAAAGCCCGTGCGGTCAAGTGTATACCCTCTAGCGGTCTTGTGCACGGTTAAATGAGGGTGTGTGGTCATGTTTGTTGTGACATTTGTGGAGTCTCGTGATATGTTGCGACATCGGATCCGTTATATGGTGAAGTTCTCATATGAAACAGTTATATGCTGCGACAGCAGATATAACATTGTGGAATAGCTCTAAAATGTGATGGATATCTCTTGTATGGTAGGATAGCAATACTATATGGTATTAGAGGGAACCGCTATGACATTTGGCAGAACGAAAATGAATGTAACATACAGCCAGCTGAAACATTTTGAAGGAAATGATTGTGGATGGAATATGAAAAGATGGGTAATAGGCGAGTCAAGTCCATTACTTATCCTCCAACTGAATGCTTAAATAGAGGATTCGGGCCACATTGGAAGGGGGAGTTCATATTGCTGAGAGCATCGAGCATCACTTTTCTGTTATGAGAAGCACCGAGAGTTTTGCTGTGAATTTTCAGATGCTGTTTGTATGTAAAGTCGACTATACTCTGTTATGATTTGGCTTCTTTTCCTTTTGAAGGCCATTTTGTAATTTCCAGAGGAGAGGTCTTGAAGACTTTGTACAGCATTCTGTTTACAGTTGCTGAAGTTGATTCCAGGACCATTTTGTACCATTTTAAAAGATTAATTGGATCGATACCCATTGGAGAGGGACCCGGATAGGTAACCCAGTGGAGCGGGTGAACTCCGTTATCAACTTCTGTTTGTGACTCTCTGATTCTTTGTTTGTTTTTCCCACATCTGTTTATCAGTTTTTCTTTTCATTTCTGTTTAAGAATTCAATTTCTATCAATGCTGTTCCATGAATTAGACAAACTGATAAACACAATCTTTACAAACTTTTAATGCACTCAAGTTGAGGTCTGATAGATCAGAAGCTGGTTGGGGTTATTTAATTAAAATGCATAGTTACATGATGCCACAACTTAATATATGCCGTATGTCCCGATATACCATTGGTGACAATTCCAATCCGAAACATAGCGTAACCAAATCAATGGTGGGGCCTTTTCCTTTAGATCCACACCATGATTATTTACAATATATTTATCATGTATATGTAATGCAAATGGGGTCAAAACTGGGGTGTTACATTTCCACCAGCAAGTAGAGAAGGATCGTCAAAAGGCATGGCATGAATTCCATGTCAAGGAAAAGTACTTCCAGCACGGAGATATGGTTCTCTTATATGACAACAAGTTTATCAAGAACCTAGTTAAGCTACATATGCATTGGTTAGGACCCTATGTTATTCATTTCATCACTGACGGAGGTGCAATACAACTACAATAGTTAAACAAAGTATTTTTTTACCGAAACTAGTAAATGGTATTCAGCTAAAGTCGTATCGGGATATCCAGGTTCATAACCAATGTTGATAGACACCCAAATAAAATAAAGGAAAGGAAAATAAATTCGCAACAAAGTGTGTCGATAGAAAAGGAAAAAAAATTCACAGCAAAAGTTTGAATCTTGTTGATAGCAGATGAAGCGTGACATGGTCAAATTAAACAATAAATGAAACAATTAAACCTGATGGACAATGAAGCAAGTGGGAAAGAGATGCATTTATAGAAAATCAGGCCGTTATATTTACAGAATCAACGCTATATTTGGTCAGTCTTCGAGGAATTTGGAAATTATGGTCAAAATCCTTTGCACAAGACCAACAGAGAGTAAAAGAGACAGGAAGTAGTCATGTCACAAATTATTTCGAGCACCAACATGCAAGGATCACTGCTACATAATGTACCAGTCATGGAAAAGCAGCTAGAAATTCAAACTGTCTCAATGCAACTAACTAGGAAGAATAGGAGATTGAATCGTGCAATCTCTCCAGAATGACGGATCAAATCAACATGTAGTTCAACAAGGGAAGTAGAGGTAAAAGCTGGCCCATCGAGGATGGGAGGGAAGTACTCAACAATGCAAAAAAATGGTATATAGTAGATGATATCTCGGGGTACGATCCTCCAAGGAAGCCGAGAGCACCGATGATATGCATCAGTAAGAATAAAATAGATAACATCAAGATGCCGACAATGCTGACAGGAGTACATGTAATGATGAACATCATTCCACAGTTGCAAAGTTGCATTCCATTAAAAATTACATTTTGGCATATCCAGAACACACAACAGAGACATATGAACATAGACAGCAGGGTGACAAGGGTCCCATCACTAGAGAACTAGCGCAATGGACATTTGGATTGCAGTGGTTGGGGATGTTGGCCATCATCTGCATGCTACAGTTTGGGCACTCAATGAAGGTTAATCCCCATGTGAAGCAGTTGCTATTATTTTTTTATGTTGGGTATCTATTTTTGGATGAAAAGATCCTTGTTACAAATCATCGAATTGCTTAAGGTAGGGGTCGATCTGTCTCAATACTTTAGATGGAAGGACACCAACAAAAATATGGTGGTGAGTATATAAAAGAAGTACATTGTGATACATGACAAGAGAGTGTATGTCATTAACACCATCAATGACCATGGATTTTCAATTGCAACAAAGCTATTGGCCATGAAAATCATGTGAAAAAACAAGACAAACTAGTGCACATCAAGAGTTATTGCATGCACAGTAGGAGTTCAGGAATTTGGATTTATTTCTGCTCAAGCAGTTGATGGAAGATGTCATATTGGTGGAAGAGGGGAGAAGACCATTTTTATACTCTAGGATGCTAATACTTATTGCAGTTGTGGGTTGGATGGATTTAAAGTACTATCAAGGAATCGATATTGAAGCTATCAACATATGAAAAGGAGCGCGATACAAGAATATATGGGAGCTCAACAACAAAGAGAGACAAATGGACAAAAACATCAAGTTTATTTGTACCTAGATGGACAATGAAATGTAGAAAGAAAAATCTCATGGCTCATAACTGAGGTTGCAAAAAGTATATGAGGCTTGCATGATTAGAAATAGGCCTACATGCTATCCACATTCAGGAATGATAGGATCCAAAGAATCAGTGGTTAACAACACAGTACAAATTGACTAACGAATAGTTGAACGCCATCATCGACGAATGGTCGGTAGAGTGGAAATTTCACATCCATGTTGAAGAAATGTCGGACATAGAAACTGGACCACCACCAGATATTCAAATCAAGAAGGAAGAGACGAAGGAATAAGAAGAGGACTCATAAGAGGAATCGTTAGCAACTCTTATAGATTTGGAGATGGAGAAGTAATAAGAAGAAGCACGGTTGAAGCACTGGTTTAAACCAGGCTAAGGAAGTAGTACCACGAAGCTCTCAGATGAGCAAGTAAGAAAGATACTGGTTGAAATTACTATGATGACCTACGAAATCCAAGCCAAAGTTACACAACATGCCATAGGGTATTGCCACCAAGTGAAAGGGTTGTTGCAATCACTGACGAATGCAGTATTGAAGACAAGGTTATTACAAACAAATGAGATGCAAAGAACATTCAAGGTAAGTATTGGAAAGAAAGTGAGGATGATAGATATTTTGCTACAAGCACTTATGACAGGGGATAAAGATGTTGACCCCACCTTGCACCAATTTGACTTGATCATCCTAGACTTTAATGAGCTTCAGATGCATATGATGACCCACCTCCAGAATGAAGCAAGTCAAGAAATCAGATACCATGAAGCAATGGTGCATGATCAATTGGTAAAGTATTAAGAGAAATCAAAGAGCAAGGAAGTCGAGCTTCAACAACTGAAGACGAAGTAGGAGGAAATTGTCAATGAGAAGACCAAGTCTTTTGATGATAGGAAAATATTGGAGAGAGAAATATTGGTTGCATGCGAAGAGATTCCTGACATTACTCCATAAATGTTCGTCGAAGAAAAGGTGCTGCGACTGGGAAAAATAGTCATCGATCTGAGGAAAGAGAAAGAATATTTACAAGAATGACCAATACAAAGAACACAACCAGAGAAACTTGCAGAAAGAAAAAGATTCTTCGAGGATACCTTGATATAAATTACGGAAAGTGAGAAGGTAGTATGAAAAATTGCAGAGGAGATCACCAAGTATTGGGGGAATTTGGTGCAAGATGAGAAACTACACCAGCTAGAAGCACAACTAACTAAAGCATAATCACAATTTCTAGCTCCGCAATAGATGCGTATTCTACGACAGAATTTGTTTAATTGCGACATATATTGAAGCTTGATACAAAAATAGAAACTTGCAACACAATTGGAAACTTGCGATAAATATAGTATATAAAAGACTTCATTTTTTTCAAGAAATATATTTTCAGTCGAGAAAAGTATGACTATCCTAATAAGGTTTCACCCAACTTCCATTCATCAACCTGGCGAGGTGTGTACCATCTAATTTCTGTAACTCGACCGCACCTCCATCAGTGATATAGAGGACAATATATGGTCCCAACCAATACATTTGGAGCTTTCCAAGATGCTGCAAATATTTATTGTCATATAGGAGGACAAAATCACTGATTTGAAATTGCTTGAAATTGATATGGAGGTCATTCCAGTCCTTTTGTCGCTCCTTCTCAACACATTGATGATAACATGTGATGAAATGATCTTCCTCGAACTGTACTAGCTGCGAAAAAATTCTTCTACTGCGCCAACATCTGTCATCTAAGTAATCACAACTACTCTAAGACTAGGTACAATAAATTATAATGGCATGATGACCTCTTGGCCATAAACCAATCTTAATGGGGTTTGTCTTATCAACCTTTTCCATGTTGTGTGATAATCCCATAGTACTGCAGGTATCTTGTGATCCCAATCATCCCTCTGAACATTGCATATTTTAGTCAATTCATTCTCTAAGATCTTATTAAATTCTTCGACAATGTCATTTTCTTGTGGATCATACAGTGTTGTCTTTCGGTGCTAAATCTGAAATTCCTCAATTGTTTTTCAATTAGCTGATTAATAAAATGTGTACCTTGGTCACTTATCAAAAATTTTGGGCATCCAAATCTGGTCATGACATCGTCGAATAAAAATATTACAGCAGTCGCAGCATTACAATCTCTGACTGGTGCTACTTCGGACCATCTGGTTAAGTATTCTGGCGCAATGATTATATATCATGCACCCATCCATTTTCCTAGTGGGTTAATGGTACCCACAAATTCAATATCCCATTTATCATAATGCTTGCAAATTTACTTGTAGTACGAGTGACATTTCATCTCGTCGTGACAATTTTTTGGTTCGTTGACAACAATAACATGTGCGACAATAGTATCTAGTTTCTACATGCAATGTAGGCCACCATAATCCCGCTTGTAAAATATTTTGCACTATCACTTTTGTTGCATAGTTTCCTCCTGCGACACCAACATGTGTTTCATTCAACACCATCGGTCGCTCATGTTCCAAGACATAGCCATGGAGCATTTCACCTAGTCCCATGTTATACAATTTCCTAGTGAACAAAAAAATTTCATCTTTTACAACTAATTTCTAATTTTGTGTTGCACTAAATCCTTCAGGTGTATACCCTGTATTCAAGAGGTGTAAAATGTCTTTGTAGTGATCATGCATCATATTGACTACAAACAACTATTCGTCGAGAAGACTATCATTGAGACTAGTAGGATCTTCTCCAATTTCTAACCTCGACAAATGACCAAGTTTTAAATTCAGTTGGCCTGGCTTGGAATAGGATAAACCATTGACATATCTTCCCCCCTAACACTGGCTTATTAACCAAGTATTTTAATGCATAATAATCTGTATGCATCTTAAAATGAATGCCCAACAAATAATGTCGAAACATATTGAGAGAATACACCATTAGAAGTCCCTCCCTCTCAGTCATGGTGTAATATCCTTGATATGAATCAGATCTGAAATATTAAATCTTACTGCTATGACAAACAAAATCAAAGAACTAGTTGACAGGTGGGAAAATTTCTTAGTAAAAATTGGTAATTGTACTGGGATTGCAGAGGTTTAATGGGAGAAATCAAAAGATAGATATGGATACTGAAATATCATATTGCTAAGAACTTGTATGTTGGGCCCTTTTAGGTTTCAAGCATCATCCAGGTTGAAGTCTACAACTAGGATTCTGGGTGTCCCAACCAATGCAGACTGAGATCTTCACATTCAATTACAAGAAACCAAGACTAAGGAAATATTATGGGAGTTATAAGTCTCTATTTATGAATAAAATATCCATCTAAGCAGGTTCAAAATAGTCCTGTAACAATTTTGAAGAGTTTTAGGGTGTTTGGGAAAAACTAGGAATTTAGAATAGAGATTGTCTGAGCAAGGGAGGATTTACAAGCACTGTACAACCTTAACTAAATTAGTTTCTGTGATTTTTTTTGGGTTTTTTGGTGAGTGTATGACTTACATCAACTTAAATAATGAAATTTAAGAATAAATAACTTTCATGGCATGAGAAAGAGTAAAACTAGTCAATTTTAACTTGCTAATGAACGCAGGTAAGCAATAAAGGTAAATTTTACTACTGTAACTTATCATATATGAAAATAATTAATATAATAGATCTATAAGACTACATTAAACAACATCAAACTCATATATAAGTATTTTATGCATGGGATCACTGTCAATACATGAAAACTTACAAAAGAAGAATTAAATGAGCATAGAAATGACTATCTCACATAAAATTCACCATTATGACATACTTTAGTAGAAACCTAACTATATATCACATATCAAAAATATTATAAGAATATGAGAAGCTCAGAAAGAGCTTGGAGGATATTATCTCCCTCAATGGTGCCCAAACTGAAGATTTGAGGCTTGAAAAAAACACCCCACACCAATCTCACAATCCCAAGAGTGTAAGTGAAGTCTCCTTCACTAGAGCTCAATTTACCAGGCTGAAAGGATGATATATGAGTTTGTTCCTGGTCTTCAATGCCTTCTCCTTGGCTCTTTGTGTCTGCACTGAAGAATAAAAGACAATATAGAAGGGACTAGGATGGTTTGGGGTGCATCACCCAAGATAGTTGAGACACATCACTCAGAAAAGAAGTTATACTTCACTTAACATCAAAATAATAATGATAAAAATTTGTGAAATGGAGTTGGAATCATTATTTTATTGTTTTAGTGACCTGTTGAGAAAGTCACCTAACTATTAGAAAATAGGACCATGGAGCAATAATAGTTATACAGTTAAAACATTAAAGAAGATGACAAACACATTAAACACATTACATAGAGACACAGATATAATGTGGTTCACCCAAACGATGGGTTATGTCCACACAGAAATTTCCATTCCTTTTATTACCATCCAGAAAGATGAAGGGATACAACTCGCAAAAATACTATTGCACTTCCTCTTCACACTCTCACCGTCTCTATCACACAATCATAGAGATTGTTTACAATGCTACAATACAATACAATACCCTACCCAACCGTATTACATTTCTTTTCTTTTATAGGGGAAATACCATGGGAAAATACTACGGTTAACCAAATACCATGGGTCCGCAAAACTGTTGGCCAACACCAGTGGGGGAATGAGTTTAAAGTAAAACTGGGGTACAAACATAGCTGAATAATATATCTGGATCTGAAAGATCAAGCTCCATAACCAACAATGTCCCACTTGGATACTGATCACAACAACTCCACCGCTACTGCACTTTCTCAAATATGCTCTAGACCTTGGACTTGGCAAATTTCTTATTTCCACCTTCATGCTTGAAGGCCAATAGAAACCGAGCAGGAACTCAATTTCTCTATGGTTACTCCCTTTGTCAACATGTCTACAGGATTTTTGTAGTATGTATATTTTCTAGTTTTAACAGTTCTTCATCTAGAATTGATCTTATAAAGTGGTAATTGATCTATATATGTTTATTCTTTGAATGAAAGGCTGATTTCTTTGCAAGATGAATGGAACTCTGGCTATCAATGTATAGCCTTCTATTCTCATGCTTCTTACCCAATTCCTCCATGAACCTCTACAACCAAATCATCTCCTTACTAGCCTCTGTAGCAGCAACATACTCTACTTCCGTTGTTGAAAGTGAAACAACCTGTTGCATTTTTGAAATCCAAGTTACTGTTGTTCCACCCATAATAAAGACATACCATGTGGTGCTCCTCATGTTGTCTTTATCACCAACCATATCTGCATCAACATATCCATGTAGAACAGTGTCTGAACCCCCAAAAAATAATGCATGAGAAGTGGTACCTCTCAAATACTTGAGAATCCACTGTACTTCTTTCCAATTCTATTTAATTGGATTATTTATATACCTTCTCACAACTCCCACTTCATGTGCAATATATGGTATTTTGCAGACCATGGAATACATCAAGCTTCTAACCACTGATGAATATGGAATCCTGGACATGTAATCTATATCTTCTTGTGTCTCTGGAAACATCTCCTTACTTAGTTTAAAATGGTTGGCTAAAGGTGTACTAACTGGTTTTACATTCTTTTTTCTAACACTATACAACACTTTTTCTATGTACTCAGTTTGAGACAACGTCAATTTGTTATTTTTCCCATCTCTTGTTATTCTCATACCAAGTATTTTCTTTGCAGCATCCAAATCCTTCATCACAAATGATTTAGCTAGTTTTATTTTGAGCACATTTGTATCCTGCATGTTAGACCCTGCAACAAGCATGTCATCCACATACAATAACAAGATAATATATCCTTCATTATATATCCTCCTGAAATAAACACAGTGGTCAGAATGACATCTATCATAACCTTGTTCTATCATAAACTTATCAAATTTTAAATACCACTTCCTTGGAGCTTGCTTTAGGCCATACAAGCTCTTCTTCAACCTGCAAACCAAATTATCCTTCCCTTTTACCTCATACCCCTGTGGTTGCTGCATATAAATATCTTCCTCCAAATCCCCATGGATAAAGGATGTTTTCACATCTAATTATTCAAGATGAAAATATTATACTGCCACTAGACTTAAAATAGTTCTAATTGAAGTTATTTTAACAATAGGAGAAAATATTTGATCAAATTCTATACCTTTCTTTTGTGTAAACCCCTTTACAACAATTCTAGCCTTGTACCCTTCTTGCCTCCATCTTCTTCCTTCAACCTGTAAACCCATTTATTCTGCAATGCCCTTTTTTATGCAGGAAACTTAACCAAATCCCAAGTCTAGTTTCTTACCAATGAGTCCATCTCCTCATCCATTCCTTGCTCCTAGTTCTTTCTAGTTTCTACCTGTATTGTTTCTTCATAACATTCTGGTTCACCAGAATCAGTCATTAATAAATAATATAGTGAAGGAGAGAATCGTTCAGGGGGTCTACTTAACCTGGTAGATTTTTTTACATTTGCAGGATTTTTAGGTACTTGTTGCTGCTCTTGATTTTCTGGTGCCTTTGGAACTTAATTTTCTTTGATTTCATCAAGCACTGTGTACTCTATGTTTTCCTTTTCCACTTTATTTCTCTACAACTGATGTTTGTATATAACCTTTTCATTGAATACTACATCTCTACTCCTAATTATTTTGTCATTTTCAAAATCCCATAAGTGACAACCAAAATCATCAACCCCATATCCAATAAAGGTACATTTATTGGATTTAGCTTCAAGATTTTCTCTATCATCTTTATCAATATGGACAAATTCTTCACAACCAAAAGTTCTTAGAAATGAGTATTTTACATGTTTACCTGTCCATGCCTCCTCTGGAATCCCACCATCCAAAGCACTTGAAGGCCTTATGTTTATTAAATAAAAAATAGTGTTTATAGCATCAACCCAAAACTGTAAGGGAAACTCCGCATTCAATATCATACACTTTGCATGCTCCATAATCGTTCTGTTCATCCTTTCTGACACACCATTTTCTTGTGGTGTTCCATGGGCTATCTTCTCTTTGCGATTCCCATTGTGTGAACAGTAACTGTCAAAATCCTTGCTGCAGTATTCACCTCCATTATCATATCCGAGACATTTCAACCCTTTTCTTGTCTCATTATCAGCCAAAGATTTCCACTTCTTAAAAATATCAAACACATCATAATTCTGTCTAATGTAATAAACCCAAGTTTTTCTAGTTGCATCATCAATAAAAGTAACATATTAACGAGAGCCACCAAGATATTGTACCTGAGCTGGTACCCATACATCTGTATGGACAAGCTCTAACTTTTCATTCTTCTTATGTTTCTCAACCCTAATAAATCTAACTCTCTTTTATTTTCCATAAACATAGTTCTCATAGAATTCCAAACTTACCTACTTCAGATATGGAAGCAGTTTCCTTGAGTGGAGAATATGCATCCCCTTCTCACTCATGTGGTCAATCCTATGATGACAAAGTGCCACACCTATTTTTGTGGAAGCTACAAAGATAGAATAATCAGTATTATGAGGACATAAATATAGCGTACCTACCCTATCTCCTTTTTTTATTACCAGTGATCCTTTAGTGATCTTTCAACATGTTTCTCCAAATGTAGACAAACAACTGCTATCTACCAACTGCCCTCTTGAGATTATATTTCTTTTCATAGAAGGAATGTGCCTTACATCTTTTAGCATCCAGTCACTTTGATTATCTAACTTCTTCCGTACCTTACCCTTTCCAACAATTTTGCATGGTTCATCAGCCCCCAATCACAACAAAATTTGAGCCCAAAATCCGACAGATTCCATGTCTGAAATTTGATAGATACCTGTCTGTTATTCGAAAAAATAATTTTTTTTGTCATCGGTGGTATATCGTCGGATATTTGACCACATGTCAAAAATCGTCGACTTATCGACAGTGTATGAAGCTAATATGCCAAAGTATTTCACCATTAAGTCGTCGAATTTCTGACTCCTCCTTGTCAAACATCTGACTTCTCCTTGTCGAAGGTGGGCCACTTCCTTTGTAAAAATTCGAGTTTATGTCATCGATTTCGAGACGTCTGGTTGTCAAATTTCTGACTACCAGTTGTTGGATGTCCAACGTCTCCTTGTCATTTCCATGATGGCCGTCTTGTTGTATTTTCGATTGTCAGGAGTTGAATTGGCGATGACGACCTGTCGGAGTTGTTTGATGGTGTTTGACTTTATGTCGTTGATTTTTAGATGACTGGGTGTTGGATTTCTGACTTCGCGTTGTCATTTCTGCGATAACCATTTTGTCAGAGTTATGACGACTTCATCGGATGAGGGCCACATGATGGTGGATAAGCAATGGTTTTCTTGACTATTTTAGTTGGATTTCCAATGGAGACTTGTCAGAGATACAATGACACTCTCATCGGATCACTCTTGTCATAGTTATGGAGATGTTGTCAAATGAGGCCACATGGTGTCGGATAACCGACGGGGTTCTGTATATTTAAAAAAAAATCAATAGACGATGAACATCATGATAGCTTCATATTGTTTTTATGAATTATCAACTTATGCATGAATAATGCTAGACATCTTTTATCATGGATAAAGCAATGATTTCTTCCTCAAATATCATAATATATGGGGTGTCTAAAGATAAAATGTTCCTTTGTGTTCATCTTCTTAGGATGACACAACTAACTTAATTTCTCTATTTGTTGTATGTGGTGATCTAAGTTGGCCCACAAGTTAATAAACCTTAACTCATTGTGCAGAATATTGAGATCATGTGACAAATGGCATTGAATGTAGTTGGGACAACATTGATAACTTATTTTAGATGCATCAAATTATCACAATGGAAGGCCATCTCTTTTTCTGAGAGGAGGAGGTGATTAGGGGTTTCTAGTTAGTACTTAAAGGGAGGTAGGTGCTTAGTAAAAATGGTAATAGTATGAAGGAGTGAAGAGCCTTAGAGACCCAACATTGAATGTGTCCATATGGTACTAGGGAAGCAATCCTCTTTTAGGAGAAAATGGCCAAATATCTGTCTTCGAATGACTTCATCTCACTAGTAACCTTGTTAATATAGGCATTGAATCATATTTGGGTCTCCATTGCACATTTCTATACAAAAAAACCCACTGCTAGACCATCATAGAGTCTTAATTCTTTTTTTGACTTCTAATCCCAAATGGCATCCTTAGCTCTGCCACCCCTATCTCTTACAACAAAATCTTTGATCTAGGGCATCAAAGTCCAAGTTTATCACTTACATATTATAAGTATCCAAAACTGATTTATCAATGTATTTTATATGATTTTCAAAGGACTATGTCACTACTGGTTATACTGGAAGTAAACTCATGACGTTAAGCAACCTTACATACACCTTTTGTGTACACTATTTGTTGGGAATATCATTTCTAATTGACTACACTTTGGAGCAGATCATGAGATTATGCTTTATTTTATGAAGAAATGTATGTTGTACAATCACATCTTTCTAGTTCACTGTGTATAGATTGTACTACCTTCATTGCTTAGCTGTGAAAGAATGTTTTCCTGAAAGATGAGTATCATTGATCTCTAAATTTGTTCTGGTAAACTCACCATTTGAAGTCTTACAACTATAACTTCATATACTAGTTTTTGAGCCTGCATCTACTAAATTGGTTGGTTGTTATTTTATTTGTGCATGCCCTAGCCACTTTTAGGTATGCTAAAAATATGAAGCTATCATGATGTATATTTAAAAAAAAAATCAGCAAGGGTGGGCTGTAAATGTTTTTTGGTATTGTAACAAGCAACAATAAGCTATACTTATATTAGAAGGCCTAACCCTCTGACTTGGGTATTCATCATTTTTTCTTTCTTCTCAGATGTCATAGGAAATGTTTTTTCAGTCATGAATTCTACACATTCTAGAAAGTGATTATCTTGGGTTCTATCGAGTTGAAGTATTTTTAACCAAGGTGTGCCTTATTTCTAGAATTTGACCAATGGATTTACATTTTTTTTGCAAGAGATTGTGTTCATATACTTGCATATTAGAAAAAAGTGACTAGTTTCAAGAAAACTCCACATCATTGTAAGAGTGGGATGTTACTTGTGAGATTTGATACTTATGCATATCACCCAATCCACAGTAGAACATGGGAATCTAAAATGTATGATGGATCTATTGATCCCTAACTCTATCAATTTAAAAGCGAATCAACCAAGGAGAAAGAAGAGGAATTCAGAGCAGAATATAATCAACGCTCATTAATGTTGGTTATTAGCTAGAATAACCAAGGATTGTAATATAATATCAATAAAAATGGAGCATGTTCATTCATTCTAGAACACTTGCACCGAATGCATCTTTCATACACCATCATTGCACATATATATCCTTAGGACAGAAAAAACTTGTGGTGAGATTAATAAAATATGTATATCCTTTAAAATCTGTACGATATAATAAATTTTATAGTATTACTGTAGAGAAGTGGCCCCATCCAATCTTTCTCTAAAAAGCATAAGACCTTGTTCAGATATGGGATTACCATGCTTTACAACCATTTTAGTACCATCTTCTAGTTTTCCCTACTAAACATTGTAGAAGCCACCAACAAAAAAATTTAAAAAAAAAACATATCTATCCATGCACTCTACTCCCTTAAACCATGAATTTATTTCCTTATTGAAATTAGTTCCTCACACAACTCCAAACTTCTAGAAATCCTTAGGCTACAACCTATCCTCCTCCTTTGGTTTCTCCTGCACAAAAGTTCAATGCCAATAGGATTCCATACGAGCCTACAACACATGTTTAGCTATTGTCTTGTTCCTCTCATGGCCTTTTTGTCAAGATCCAAATACTCCCACTACATATCCTTCTAAATACCTATACAAATATTACTTGTTATTTGATACTTTTACCTACAACAAATATTTTCCTAGAGGCTACTTAGTAGTGTGCTGAGGCATGAGGTCATGAGATGGACAATGGCATGAGACTAAGAGTTGATCAATATTTCAAAGGTAGCTTGAGAATAAGGTATACATTTTTATATGGATATAGCCATAAGGAATATTAATAGGACTATGAGTTTTCATGCCCAAATACATGATTTTTACAAAACTAATAGGGAGTGTAGGTAAAATCCTTTATAGATTCCTTTTGTTTAGGTATTGAACTGGAGTTGGAAGGGGAAAGCATTGATTATGATGGTAAGTTCTTATCCATTGGAAATATTGTTGTTTACCCTAATTGAAGAAGTTAGTTTGATCCCAAAGAAAACACGACAGTATGAATGTTGCTTTATATGAGGCAATGAATAGGTATATTTTAATGGATTGCCAACAGTAAGGTTTTGTGTGAGGAATTCATGTGTGAAATCCATTATTGAAGGAATGGGATATCATGGATTGGAATACATGATTTGTATCCTATGGCATCTTATCTCTTTCCCTATGAAATCGACATATGAATTAATCCATAATACAATTCATGGACTAGTAATGACAAGCAAGTAATTTGCATAAAAGTTTATTGTTTGTATCCATTTTTCTAAAGATGGTTATTTTTGTAGATCTTTGAGGCTTAAAGTATTTGATTTATTGTAATTTTCAAATACCTACATGAAGCTTTGGTAGGATCATGATAGTTACATCAAGCATTGATGATGTTCTTCAAAGATAGATATTACACCCTTGGTCTAATGTGACCTAGATTTACTATCTTAGGGGATGGTGCAACCTTTGATTTTTATGTTGTAATTCAAATATTTCCATATAGTTGTAATTATTATAGTTTAGTTTAAAGGTTTCATTCATATATTTTAAATTTGCATCTAGTTCAATAAAATATGTTTTGGGTAGAAATTGTGGGGATAATGTTTTAATTTTTAATTTTTGATTATTATCTTGGTTACTTATGCATGCTTTTGAGATTCTAGTTTTATTATGGCCCTATATTCAAATTTGTTTTGATAGTTTTTGGTGATGATGGAAGGGTACACTTCCATTTCAGGTAGTTGAAATTTGATGTTGTCTCCTTTTGTTAGTTGCAATATTGAGAAAATATGTATGTACCATTCAAATTTTCTTTATATTTTTCAATTTCTTGAGTATTATAATTCCTAATGATGATATGATGATCATCCATGCTTGGTGGGATTAACTAGGATAGAGTCCTTCAGCTCAAATTATTATTGTATTTATGGGTCCTAATTATGCTACTATCCAAAGCATGTTATTGACTAGATTTGTATTTGATTCACTAAGTTTGCTTGAAGCATGAAAAATGCTAAAATACTTAAAACCAAAGCGAAAAATATTTAAATAAAAACATTATAAAACAAATACTTTTATCGTTGTGTTGGTTCATAGAGATAAGTTACTATACTTGAGGAAGTATAAGTTGTTTTGAACAAACGAGGGGTGTTTTTAGTTGGAATTAATGCTCCAAACACATTGCAACCACAATAGGATTTCAACCTAAAATCCGATGGCAGAATTCGACGTCATCCAATGTTTCATATGGATGTATCATATAACAATCATTGAAAAGTACAGCAATCAAGAATTTTTTTAGCGTCGTCGAATTTACGATAAGTTTGGTGTCTGTTTTGCAACCTCTAGGGTGTCGAATATTCGACACCACATAGTCAATTTTCGACGTCGATGTGTCGTATATTTGACACTTACCCCGTAGGTTTTTTGACACATTGGTGTTGGATGTCTGACATTAATTCGCAGGTTTTTTTGAAAGAAAATAATGTCAAATTTGAAATTGTTGGTCCCATATTTCTAACGGTAACTATGTTCAGGGTGTTGGATATCTGACAACCAGGCCATTATAAATTTAAAATTTTTTAAACATTCCAACATGTTTGTTGTAGAAGCAATGGACGATTTGTGAAAATTATTCATTCCTCGATGGACATTTTCAAGAATTGTTTTATTCTTCAACAGGAGGTTGCGAGAATTTTTTTTCTTTGACATACAGTTTGCCGAGATTTTTATATTCTTTGACAAAACTTCGTTCGATAAAATTGTGATGCATGGAACTTGATTTTTTAAGACAACTGGTTGTATTCATTCATGAAGTTTGTGACAAAATGTCAAATACAAATATTCTGGATCCAAACGAAAACAACCGACAATTGCTTGCTAGACTATGGGATGCAACGAAATGAAGGGGTGATGGAAAATGTTATTGTCTGTGTACTCAATGCAAGGGAATTTAAGAGGAGAAGAATATTGATCACAACGGCCATGAAAAATTCCAGGGAACATGGACACGCTGAGGGGGGGAATGAATATTGTGCATTTGTAGGTTTAGCATTATAAAGTTTTTTATATTCTTTGTTTTGGTAATTGTATGTATTATTTTAATATTTCATATATTAATGTATATCTATTGATGTTTCCATGTATTTATATTAAATGAAAGACACCCTATAACATATAGTCCATAGGTTGTTAAAATTGTCATCCAACGGGAAGGCGCCTTGGGGAAATCGCTGACCCCATCATCGATTGGAAGCTCGATCTGCAGGATTGGGCGCTGAAGGACACTGGTTGGTTGTGATATAAGTCTCCTTGATCTGCCCACGCTGTGCTGGATCTGCTGGTGGGCTCCCAGGAGTGCTACGCTGGCCACTCAGGCTCTGATTGGCCCCTTCTCGAAGGAAGCTTTGACCATGTGCTAAGTTTGGATCTGGTAGGGTAGGATGATGGCGCCAGAGGTGGATACCTCTGAGAGATCAGATGCTTTCAATCGGATTTTATCTTCTCAGTCCCAGAGATCCGGTAAAGGTGAACCCCCAAAATTTGTGAAAAGAATTGAAGACGTGCCAAAAGTGGCCCTGCCTCCGGAAGAAACCATCCGGGTTTCCCTCTCTCTGGTAGACCGAGCTCTGATCGGTCAATTCATAGGACTATGGCCCTCACTAAAACCAACGGAAAATTGGATCCAAAGAAATTGGAGACCACTGATCTCAAAATATGTGGCTTCATACTCTGTCGGAAGAGGCTACTTCCTCTTCGACTTCGAATATAAGGAGGATAAAGACCTAATATTTAGGAATGGGCCTTATTTCATGGGGCCGCAGGGCCTCTATCTCAATGGATGGTCCCCAGACTTTGATCCAGAGGAGGACATTCCCAAAGCTGTCCTAGTCTGGGTCAGACTCCCTAATCTCCCTATGCACTGCTGGAATTCCAAATCTCTCCGAGCCATTGGAAACATTTTGGGGAAATACATTGACACGGCTAGCCCCAAGGACCAATACTCCTGCACCCACATCTATGTGGAAGTGGACCTCGAAGCTGGACTCCCGAAAGCTATCAAATTAATAGTGGGGAACTGGGCTCACTTCCAAAATCTTGACTATGAATAGCTCCCATTCAAATGCAGAGGCTGTCACGAATATGGGCACTTCATTCACAACTGCCCTAAAAAGCCTGAGATCTAGCAAAACAAAGCGGAGGGATGGCATAGGGTGAACAGGGCTAAATCTAAAAATCACTCTGCTGAGGACCCAAAGAAGGGTGAGGGGATTAGATCCACTGCCCCCGTTGAAGGATCCCAAGAAATCCCCCCCCCAAAAAAAAAAAATCATTGAAGTAAGGGATGAGACAAATGAAATTGAAGAAAAATATAATAATGGAGATAGTAAGGAATCTGGAGCAGCCACTTCATATCACCAAAGGAAAGATCAAGATGAAGCCACAACAATGTTAAAAGAAGGAGATAGCATGGGGCAATCGGAGGAAGAGCTAGAGCCAGAAACGGATGAGGAGGAAGAGGAGGAAGGGGAAATCGAGTTGTCTACCCCTAAACGGACTAAAACCAAGGGAAGGAAATCTAAGAAAGAAGTAAGGGATCAAGCTACCTACAAGGACAAGATGCAAGGGTCCCAGTTAACCATCGAAAAGATGCTGAAGAACACTAGAAATACTCGCCACCAAGGGCATGCCCAGAAAGGGATGGCCTTAATCTCCAAAATTAAGTAATGAAGGTACTCTCCTGGAATTGCAGGGGTCTCGGTATCATCAACCGAACATCTTGTTGGTCCAGGAGACCAAAATGGAGGAAGACGTATTTCTCCAAGTAAGTCTGAAGTTTTGGAAAGAAAAAGGCAAAGCTGCAACTAGCTCAAGGGGTGCATCTGGCGGCATTGGCACCCTATGGGATGATAAGAAGTTTGAAGCCGTAAAAATCAAGCACAACACCTACTGGATCCTCACCCAGCTGAGGCAAATAGACTCCAATATCCTGGTAAGTATCTTCAATATTAATGCACCAAATTCGTATGCTGAAAAACAAATCTGTTGGAATCTCCTTCGTGAGGAAAGGAGTAATCTGGATGGAAACATTATCCTTACTGGGGATTTAAACATCATCTTGAACCAAGATGAAAAGAGAGGGGGATCTCTGGTCAGATACCCTATCAAAGAAATGGTGGATGACATCATTATGGACTGGAATTTAATGGACGTAAAGCCCTCTACCGATAAATATACCTGGAATAATAAAAGGATTGGGCCGGTGCACATCGCTGCCAGACTTGACCGCTTCTTGATCCAAGACTCTTTCCTCCTGCTCGGGCTGAACCTGTCCTCTAAAATATTACCATTTGGAGGCTCGGATCACAAGCCTATTCTACTAGAGATGGAGAATGGCAAGAATTTGGGCCCGATTCCGTTCAGATTTAACCATTTGTGGGCCAATCACCCTGAGTTCCTAAGAATTGTCACTAAATCATGGTCCCCACCGGTCACTGGGTCCTCCTTCTACATTTGGGAGCAGAAGTTGAGACGTTTAAAGAAATCTTTAAAATAATGGGCCAAGACCTCTGCCTGCTCAAGCTAAAACTCATGCTGCCCTTGCGTTGGAGCTCCATCAATCCAAAATTGAGGTGGATTCTGTAGATTATAAAGATCTTCAAGTGGAGGCCAAGATCCACTCAGACCTTCACGTTGCATGCTGGCAGGAATCTGAATGGTGGAGGCAAAAATCAAGGTGTAAATGGCTTAAAGATGGCGACCGGAACACCAGTTATTTTCATAAACAAGCAGTGGCCAGAAAGAATTTTAATTATGTAAATGAGATACAAGTCCAGGATAATTTGATTACCAATTTTGAAGATATTAAAAAGACAACGACTACTCATTTCGAGGATTTGTACACGGCCCAGCCCAATCTTGAAGACGATGACCTCCTTAATCTCGTTCCCAGAATAGTTAAGAAAAAGGATAATGAATTGCTGTTAAAGGCCATCACGTTGGAGAAAATTAAGAAATAAGTTGACGCTATGGAGGATGATCGAGCTCCGGGACCAGATGGTTATAATGTCAATTTTATAAAAATCTGTTGGGACATAGTAAAACATGATCTCTTTAAAATGATTTCTAAATCTCAGAGGTGCAGCAAAATTGGAGGTAGTACAAATTCTACGTTCTTGGCCCTCATCCCAAAAGAGAAGGATGCAAAGTCTTTTGATAGATTCAGGCCTATATCCTTGTGTAACATAGGGTATACAATAATTACAAAGATCATGGCCAGTAGATTAAAAAACATCCTACCTTATCTGGTTCTGGAGAATCAAGGAGGATTTGTTAAAGGTAGAAAGATTTGGGATAATGTCATCTTAGTCCAAGAGGCTATTCACTCTAGTCTGCAGAATGGGGAGAAATGAATGGTGGTCAAGCTCGATCTAGCCAATGATTTCGACAGGGTCAACCACACATTCTTATGTCAGGTAATGCAGAGATATGGATTCGCTCCATAATTTATCAGCTGGGTCACGGCCTGTATCAGTAAACCGTGGATAGCCCCTCTAGTCAACGGAAGAGCAGGCCCCTTCTTTCAAGCTACAAGAGGATTGAGGCAAGGGTGCCCACTCTCCCCCCTGATTTATGCCATTCAGGCTTTTGTCCTTAGCTATCAGCTGGAAAATTCCAGGCAAGAGCAGGACCTTCCAGGCATCAGAATGGCCATAGGTGTTAAAGATATTAATCATGCGCAATTTGCGGACGATACCATCCTTCTCGGAGGAGCTAGTCCAATCATTGCTATCCATTTCAAGAGTGAATTGACCCGTTACTGTCAAGCCTCTGGCAGTAAAATCAATCTAAGAAAGAGCCACATCTATGGCTGGAATATAAACCCTAGGGAAATGCTAGAGATCTCCTGGGTTCTTAACATGGAAGGATTTGTCTCCTGGGAGTCCTTCAAATACTTAGGAGTGCCTATCTTCAAAACTATGTACAACAGCTTAGCCTGGCAACCAATTGTGGATAAAATTAAAAGTAAAATCATGGGATGGGGGACAGCCTGGCTAAATTTGGCTGGGAAGGTAATTCTAATTAAGGCCATGTTGAATAGCTACTTACTATACCAATGTTCTCTGATTCTCACTCCGGTCAAAATTATTTCCCAAATTGAAGGACTGATGAGATCTTTTCTGTGGCAAGGTGGAGCTAATGGCAGTAAAAAATTTACTCTGGTAAATTGGAAAATTGTTAAAATGCCTAAATAGGAGGGTGGCCTCCATATCAGAGATTTGAGAATTCAAAATCTAACCATGGGATCTAAGCTGCTCTGCAGCATGCTAGACACCAATCCATCCTGGTGCAGCACTATGTTGAGATGTAAATATTTCCCAGGCCAGCGACTGAGATGCATAGATGAGGACAGTCACGCTAGCAGTGGTTCAGCCGTCTTCAATATTTGTAAGAAAGCACTGCCTCAATTCAGGGAGGCGTTGAATTGGATACCAAGAAATGGACAGTCCATTAATGTTTGGAAAGGCATGATCCTCCACAAAAATCCACCTCAGCTTCCACAATTTCAGCATTTGATGGAGTCAATGGGCCTCACGTCACTCTGGGATATTTCCTCATGGTAGATCGCTGAGCCAAATCGTTGGAGTGGTTGGGTTGTCCCAGCGTGCCCTGAGGAGATGGAGGAAGATAAAACTCGATTGCTTCAGCATTTGGCAGGGCTTGCTCCCATTTCTAAATTCAGGAAGGACAGGCGTGGATGGGGATCTAGCAATTATACAACTGTTGAAGGGTACCGACGTTTTGCAGCTAATTACAATGTGCCGGGAAACCCAAAGAAGTGGAACAATTTGTGGAAATGTAGCACGTTACCAAAGATTGAGCTGTTTACTTGGACATTGCTGCATGAGAGAATTCTCACGGGGGAGAACTTGGAGGAAAAGGGGTTTGTTGGGCAGTTTCGTTGTCCCCTATGCGCTGAAAATACCGAGAATATTAACCATCTTTTTTTAAACTGTCCTTATGCTATATCAGTTTGGAAGGATGTGATGAAGTGCTGGGGAGTTGGAATTTAGTTACCAGATAACATTCAAGATTGTTTTCTTAGTTGGGATAAATTTTATCAGGGAGAGCTGGCCAATAAAAAAGGTTTAAAGGCCTGCTAGATGAAACTCCCCAAAATATTTTGTTGGGGTCTTTGGATTGAAAGAAATCATAGAATTTTTAAAGAAAAAAACCAACCAGCATGGAAGACAGCCATAAAAATAATTGCTCTGTTTAAGGAGGTTGTCAGAATTTCAAAAATTCCAAAAAATAAAGTAAATCTGACTGTCAATGAAAAAAATTGGATGCATAGTCTTGACATCAAGACGGTAAATAATGTGGCTGTTAATAAGGTGGAGGATTGGGAGATCAGGTTAGACAAATCACAGTTTGAGAATTGGCTTAGAGAGAGGAAAATATTTAAACTTTTCTTTGACGGATCCTCCAAAGGGAATCCTGGAAGAACGGGAGGAGGTGGTGTTATCTTTGACCCAGGACGAAACAAGGTGGTAGAATACTTCTGGAATATCGGATATGATTCCAATAATATGGCTGAGGCATATGGGATTTGGAAGGGTCTTAAACAGTTAAAAGATAAAGGATTGGATGAAGTTAAGGTTTTTGGGGATTCCAGATTAATCATTCAGGAGCTGAATGGTGGTAGTAGGGGCAAGAAAGAGCGAATTGCAAGACTGATTAGGAGAATTAGTTACAAGTCTAAATCGTTCAGGAAGATTAATTTTTTCCATATTCTTAGAAATATTAATGATCTGGCAGATTCAGCAGCCAATAAGTCCATAGCTATTGGTCTTAACGAGCTAAATGTAAATTCTGTTGTATCCATTGATATTCCTCCCTAGCTCTGCTTCAGGATATCTGTCTGGTACAAGCTGAGTTTTGGATGTTGGTTGTAATGTGTACCTCTGATCAGTATCTTCCTTACTGAGATCTTCAAATATAATATAACTTCTCTTGTTAAAAAAAACATATAGTCTAGAGGAAGTGCTTTCAAAACAAGTTCATGATTAGGATCATGGAGTGTCTATGTTTAATGGAGAATAAGTGAATGATCATATTTAACAAGATGATCATATTGATAATGTAGTTGAAGATGATGGTACAAATACATTGATCGATGATTCATTTAATGTTAGAATGAATGATGACGATGACGATGATAATGAAAATGATGATGACTTTGATGATGTTCATGATATACCTCTTCTCAATAAGGCGTATGAACCCCTTTATGAAGGCTCCAAAACAAATATTCTCTCTGCTGTATCGTTGATAATGAACTTGAAGTTTATGAATGGTCTTTCAAACATTGCAATCACACGAATGCTAAGGTATGTAAAATAATCCATCACATATATAAGATCGTGATCAATTTTATCTGTATTCCTCTAATAATTTTATTGTTAACTCATTATTGATCATCGTATGGATGAAGCGTGTTTTGTTATTATTATTATTTATTTATTAAATTAACTCTCTTTTTTTTTCTTTCTGTAGGAGCTTGATAGATGAATTTTTGTTACCACCATCAAATATTTTACCTCACACATATCGAGATTTATCTTCCATCATGAAAGAGATTGGAATGTATTATGAAGCAATTCATGCATGCCTCGATAACCATGTTATATATTATAATCAACATGAATTTGCAACAGAATGTCCGAAATTTCATGCAAGTAGATATTGTACATATAAAGTAACAGAAAAGGTGCCTTAGAAGGTTCTTCGTTATATTCCCATCATTCCACGCTTGCAATGACTGTTCAGGTGCAAAAACATAGCCCAATTTATGGATTACTATGCCAAGAACAGAAGTCAAGATGATATTATCTGAATGCCTATAGATGGTTCTGATTTTAGAGATATGGAGGAAAAGTGGCCTCACTTTAAATAAGAACCACATAATATTAGGATTTCTTTGGTAGCAGATGGTGTTAATCCATTTGCATAGATGAAATCCATTTACACGGTGTGGCCTATTTTTGTTATCAACAATAACATTCCTCCATGGTTGTCAATAAAGAGGGAGCACATAATGTTGTTGATGATTATTCCATGTTTTTGTGTCTACAATTGTTTTATTTATAATGTAGTTGTGGCATCTCATTTGTCATATTATGTTTCCTAATTTCATATATATATCTTTTATTTTACTTTTGTGCATGGTTTATATATCTTAATGGTTCTCATAATGATATATTTTATATGTACTTCAAATCAATTAGGTAAGTTCCAAGTCAAATATATGAATGTATACATCGAACCTCTTATAGATGAGCTACTAAAGTTATGGAATGGCATCACTATGTATGACATATCTAGAACAATATGACAAAGTAAATTTCAATTCCATGCAATGGTTGTATGGACAATACACAATGCCCCTAAGTTAACTTCATTTTGTGGTTTGTATTTTTAAGTTCCACTTTAATTGCATTTAATTATATGGAGTATTAAAATAGTTTATATATGATTATAATTGACATAGATATTCCATATCTAAATATTGTAGGTCTTCATACAAAGGGTAAATTTGCATGTCCAGTTTGTGGTCCTAAGATAAAATCTTGTTGCTCAAAAAGCTTAAGGAAGGAGGTGTTTGATGAGTATAGGCATTTCCTCTCTAAGAATCATAGGTATAGAACAATCAAAAAAAATATTTTCAATGGGAAGTAGGAGACTGCATTAAAACCACAGAGAATGACACCTCACCTTTGGAAGATGCAATGCAATAGAAATCGTCATCATGGTACGTATGGATCATTGTATATGAATTGTTATGTATTTTAATTTTTATTGTGAGTTGTTTATTGTAGTGGCCATATTTGATTTATGATGTAATTTATTTATAAACTAATATTCATGCTGTCCATCATGATCATGAAGGAATTAATGGGATTCCACAAGGAATGAAAAGTTATCCTATTCAATTCAGCAGGTTTCCCTACTATGAGCACCTACAAATTGCTCATTTGTTTGATACAATGCATATTGGAAAGAATGTTACTGAAACATTATGGTGACTACTAGAGCTAAGGAGGGATAAAGATAAAGTTGTGAAAACTTGGAAAGACATTCAAGAAAGCAACCATGCAATGAAAGACGTCATCCAATTTCATAGCAATGAAGATCAAGTTAATATAAACTCAATTCCATGGATGTTTACGGAGCAACAAAGCTATGTTGTCAAAGAAGTAATGCGGAAAATTAAATTTCCCACTGCATTTTGTGTGAACTCGAAGAATATCATAACAAAAAAAGGTGATTTTGTGGGGGTCAAAACACATGATTTGCATGTCTTCATCAAGGTAATTATTATTGTTATTTCGATATAATTTTTTTTTTCATTTTACTTCGCATATTTTTTTTCTTGTTTGTATACTATTTATTTAATAAATGGCGTGGATTGTATATTGATACAGTATGTTCTACCTCTCTCTCTCCCGGACAACTTCGACAACAATGTCAAACAAGTTATATATAATTTTGGTAAATACATGAGGTAACTAGCGATTACTTGCATGTGCTTAGTGTTTCTTTAATTCTTCGTATAATTTATATTTGTTTTTTTGTGCACTAGTTAATCATACGTAATTTAATGTTTTTTTTGTTAAATGTCACTATTGGTTTGTGTCACTTGTAGATGGTTGAAATCTCAAGAAATACATAAAGAAGATATAAAGTATTGGAGGAGAGAAATTCCTTGTCTCATGTGTGAAATGCAGAAGCATCTACCTTTGACATTTTTCAATGCACAACAACACTACCTCATACACAAAGTTGAGGAGATTGAGTTGTGTGGACCTGTGCACTCAAGGTCCATGTGGATGGTTGAGAGGCAATTGAAATTTATGAAGGGTTTAGTGAGACAACGCGCACATGCTGAGGGTTCTATGATGGAAGGATATACGGTATACCAAAACATGTTGTATGTTAGTGAATATATTCCTATTTTAGCGTAAAAAATCAATTTACGTCGCATTTGTGATCCATACTCCAATAACAAATTTGAAGGGGAGCAACTGAAGGGGAAAGGTAGATTGAGGAAGCTAAAAGGCAATTAATATCTAGTGGATTTTTATTATATTGCTCATATTATAATTGTATTTTCTAGTTATTGCATCAATTAAGAGCATATACTTTGTTCAGGATATTTAAACCTATCTTTCATTTTAATGGTTATTGTCATCAAACAGTTGGTCGAGAATGGGATGCAATTCATTTATACATCATAAGTAATCTTGACTAGATGAAGGTATGGATTGGATGATGCAAAAAATCGAGTCATGGAATATCATGGGAAGGTGTGGCTTCATTATTAAAAGTAGCACAACGCAATGGAGATAGAAATCTAACAGAAACGGGAAATCGTTTTGGCATATGGTTTAAAAGATAAAATGGCAAGCATATTAATCAATACCTCTAAATCTTTTATTTTGCAAACTACATTTTGACGTACATGTTGTTCTTTTCCATGTATTGCTGCATAAGGATTGAATGGTTGTGTAATATTTTCATGTATTCCTTATTGCAGGTAAAACACCATAAGGCTATGGTCTGCAATGGAGGTAGATATCGGATCAAAAAATTGGATGAAACAAAGAAAACATCAGATTCTGGTATATCTATTGTCTTTAAGGTGACCAATGTTTCATCTAGAAGTGACAGACATCCAGAAGTCTCAAAAAATTGATACTATGGGTATTTGGAAGATATTATATAGTGTGACTTTAAATTCTTTAAGGTAGTTATATTCATTGTCAAATGGTACAGGTTACGATTAAATCAAGTGATCCCGATAGAACTATTATTGAACATGATAATGGATTTACCATGGTAAATACAAGGTTGTTTGATCTAGGAACAGACCCCTTTGTTTTTCCAAGCCAATGTGAACATGTATTTTACTCAAAGGTTTTGGGTAAAGTGGGATGGTCATTTGTTGTGAGACACGATCCAAGGGAAAGGCCGATAAAGTATAACCTAGACGATGCTAATGAAGAGGGTTCCCTGGAAGAAGAAGATGATGACAAAGAGCATGATCAACATGAGTTAAGAGATTATGATGATCCAACAGAAGATTTTTAAGAAATAGTTGAATCAGATGATGTAGCAAACAATTCCGATGAAGATTATACTGACGATGAAACGATGAGCATAACTGATGATGATGCCGATGATGATATGGCCAACCCTTACAATGTTGACTCTGGATCTGATGAAGAAGACGATGACATGGATGAAGAAGATGATGAAATATATTGAAAGTTAAATATTTAATTAGACCTATTATTTTATCTTATTTAAAAAAAAATATTTACTAACATCATTACCATCACCATCATCATTATGTTGATCATCATCGTCATCATCATCATCATATATAATCATCATCATAATCATCATCATCATAATCACCATCATCATCATCTTCATCATCATCGTCATCTTCATCATCATAACCATCATCATCGTCGTCGTCATCATCATCATCATCATCATCATCATCATAATCATCACGATCATCTTATTCATCATCATCATATTCATTATCATCATCATCGTCGTCGTCGTCTTCATCATCATGACCATCATCCTCATCGTTGTCATCATCATTGTCATCTTCATCAACATAATCATCACCATCATCATCATCGTCGTCAACATGATCATCGTCATCATCATCATCATTGTCATCGTCGTCATCATCATCATCATCGTCTTCATCATCTTCATCGTTATCATCATCACCATCATCATCATCATCATCATCATCATCATGATCTTATTATCATCATCATCATCATCATCATCATCATCGTCGTTGTCATTATCATCATCATCATCATAGACCTATTCTTTTATCTTATTTTCTTTTTAAAAGAGTTACAGCTAACATCATCACCATCATCATCATCATATATCATCATCATAATCATCATCATCATCATCATCATAATAATCATCATCATAATCACCATCATCATCATCATAATCATCATCATCATAATCACCATCATCATCATCTTCATCATCATCGTCATCGTCTTCATCGTCATCATCATCATCACCGTCTTCATCATCATCATCGAGGAATATCATCATCATCATCGACATCACACATCATCATCATCATCATCATCATCATCATCATAATCATCATCATCATAATTACCATCATCCTCATCATCATCATCATCATTGTCATCCTCATCAACATAATCATCACCATCATCATCGTCAGCATGATCATCATTATCCTCATGATCATTATCGTCATCATCATCATTTTAATTGTCATCATGATCATCATCATTGTCGTCATCATCTTCATCATCTTCATCATCACCATCATCATCATCATCATCTTATTATCATCATCATTGTCATAATCATAATCATCATCATCATCATCATCATCATCATCATCATTATCATAATCATCATCATCCTCATCATCATGACCATCATGCTCATTGTCATCATCATCATCGTCATCCTCATCAACATAATCATCACCATCATCATCACCGTCATCATCGTTGTCAGCATGCTAATCGTTATCCTCATGATCATCATCATCGTCATCATCATTGTCATCGTCGTCATCATCATCATCATCATCGTTGTCATCATAATCATCATATTCATCGTCATCATCATCATCATCATCGTCGTCATCATCATTATCATCATCATCATCAAGATCGTCATCATCGTCATCATCATCATCATTATCATGAACATCATCATCATCATCATTGTGAAAGTCATCATGAATTTCATCATCATCATTGTCAATAGAATCATCATCTTCATCATCATTATCGTTATCCCCATGATCATTATCATCATCATCATCCTCGTCTTCATCATCATCGTCGTCATCATCATCTTCATCCTCATGATCATTGTCATCATTATCATCGTCGTCACCATCAACGTCATCATCATCATCATCATCGACATCATCATCATCATTGTCATCGCCACCATCAACATCATAATCCTCATCATCATCGTCGTCAACATCATCGTCATCTTCATGATCATCAAAGCTAAGGGACATGAGTTAGGTAATTGTTTCACTTTATTTGGTTGATATTTTTAAATATCTTCATCTTTATGTCACAAACCATCAAATTAAATAGGAATATTTTTGTTGCAAGAGAAGATAAGAATGATAGAGTACTATGATGACTTATAATAATTATAATAGTTTTTAAGATATGATTTTATAATATTATAATGGAAAGCATTGAACTCGAACTTTTTGTGTAGCTAGGTTCTACCCTAGTTGTCACTAGCTCGACTCACATGCTCAACTTTTCAATCATCCTTCAAAGCTATATTTTCATTTATCCAAGATAGGGATGTGTCGTTATGTAGATGGTTCTCCCCTCATCAATGTGAAGGTTCATTATTCAAGTTAGGATGTTTTTCTTCCTCTTAGGTTTGCATCTCTATATTGAACATATATTTGGGACCCATAGTTCTAGAAGTCGAGGAATCTATTAGATATAAGAAATATTTCAAGGATACAAAAAATTCCTTTCCTTTTATTGGCTATATTCAACAATTTCCTTCTCATCACTTTTTGATTGAAAGGTTTGCTAGTATTATGCAATTTTTTTCGAAAATGAATATTTGAAGTAAACTAAGTTTTACTTATTCTTAATGTTGGTGGATTACAAAACAAGTATCTTTGAAGTACGGTAAGTTCTACTTATTTTTAATGTTGGTGAAAAGTTCATATCACTACCTATATATGGATGATGATGATAAAATAATATATAATAAAAAAACATAGTAAAAATAAAATACATATTATATAAAATAATAAAAATAAAATACATATAATATAAAATAATATATAATAAAAAAAACATAGTCTTTTTTGACATTGGTGCAACTAGTTTTGGATAGTTCTATGCAATTTGGACAGTTTCATGATTTTTTGCTCCCGTGTGTCATTTCCCACGGCTCAGGGTTGAGAATTAGAGCTCAAGGTTGAGAATTGGAGCTCAGGATTCAGAATTGGAGCTCAAAGTTGAGAATAGGAGCTCAGGGTTTCTATTTCGAGCTCAAGGTTTTGGCCATTTGGGGCTCACGGTTCACATTTGGAGCTCATGGATCTAATTTCGAGCTCATGGCTCAACGAGTAAGCATCACCTCATTTTTTTGGGCATGCTGCGACAAGGGTGTTTTGGAATGCAATTGGTTCATGGTTTTAGATTGGATGGGCATGCAACCGATTCAGGGTTTTAGTTTTTTTGGGCATGCTATAATGTTTTCTTTCTATTTGTGGGAAAACATCTACAACCACATCAATTCCAAACTGAAATTTTAGATGCCATAGATTGCCACATTACATTATGAAAGATGAGAGCTAGGGGAAACATTATCTCTTGGCTCACCATAGCCCACCCATCATCGGAGCTGCAAGGGAGTAGGGAGAAGTTCTATGTGAATACTCGACCTGAATAGAGCAGTGGTTTACCTTCAAAAGTAGTTCCCACCCTTATTGCGCGCCAAGTTTTTGTTACAAAAATTAGAAACCTGACTTGAATGAGATGAATCCCCCACCCCTATATGATTATAAAGGGTTTTTCAATGTTGGAATGAACTTGATTAACCACTCAGTTTCCAAAATTGATCTAACTCGGTTTATGGATGATTTGATTTTTTTTCGTGTCATTTAAAGCATCCAGTCTATATGTATCCGAGCTATGCATCAAATCAAATGGATAGCATATACAATAGGGGGGTTGTCCACTGGACAGGGGAAACACACGGATTACCAACATCAGGGAAATCCAACAAGTTTTGTTTGGTCTTATTAGGTCCTTAATTTTTAATTTTTAGAATAACATTTGTTTGGATGAGGTGGTGAGAGATGGAAGACATTTGGTTAGAGAAGGAGAGGATATAACAGGTAGTCCATCAAGACAAAGAGTGAAGAAAGACATTGGATATATAGGGTTTTGATTGGAACTCCCCACCCTTAAGAGAGGATATATTTTGTAAAGGTTTAGGCCAGGAAAAGGGTTGTTGGTACTGTTATTAATGATGTTGTTATAGTTGATAGCTAGTATAATATGGTTAAACAGTAGAAGGATGTTGCAGTTGCTTGAATTGTAAGGCTTTTGAGATAATAGTGGATACTCATTCTTGTAATATGATTTGTACTAGAATTGTTATATTTATCTTCTGATGATATATTTTATTATGACGAAAATTAATGGAATGAGACCCCCATTCCAAATATTTGGTTTGTTCCTTTTATATGCAAACTATGTGTTTCAAACTATGCAAACTATGACTTGGTATGAGAATGAGTTGCAGTTGAATGAATGGGGACTTGCATAAGTAAATAAAGGAACCCTATACGACGAAGAAAATGTTGGTCAAGATGTCCATGTTGCATTAGAGTCATATAGAATTTAGTGTCGTGTGATTCTTTGGGCTAGACCTTCCCCTCTCCAAGAACTAAATATGGCAATGCTTGGACTATAATAGACCACCTTTGTTGGACACTAATTCAAACATGTGTGTGAGTTTGAGCCAACATTTACATCCACTGTACAAGATCTCCAGAGAACTAACATCATTATTTGTCCATTACTATAAAGGTGATGTACTAGAAGATTTTCCTAGACTTATTGATTTCACCGTTAAGTTGAACCTAAATGATAAATAGAGAGGAGCACTAAGCAAGCTACAACACTTTCTAGGAAATAGAATGAGTAGAGATATATTGATCTTAGTTCTTGGAGATCCTATAGAGTGGACTCTTGGTTTCTCTATAGGTTCCAAATATTTAGGTTCCTCATTAGATGCTTCACTATATGAATCATATACGGGGTCCCCAAAACTATGATTATTGATTTCAAATATAACATCCAACTCTTCATGAAATGGATAAATGCATGCATTTTCCATCTCATCATCAAACGAGGGTTTGCTGAACAAAATATTCCTCATAAGAATATCAACAATATGGACCATTTAATTCATATTCTTGGGATGAGTTAGTATAAGAGGAGAATGGGTTCTTTCATAAATAGGGCCTTCTTTAAAGGAATCTTCATGGATTTTTTCGAGGGCTTAATTTTGTGGAGGGTAAACTGGATCCTCAACAGATTCCTCATCAATAATAGGATCCCATATCTTGTATAACAACTTGAGAATATTTACAATTGGGTATACACCCTTACTAGGAATCCATATATACCAATTTCTTATGTCACGTTTTTGCAAGTTAAGATATATATTAAACATATTCATCTTAATATCCTCAGGGCCACATTCAACCTTGGAAGGGATTCAATATGTAATTCCACATGATACCTAGCAGATTCGTATTGCCCATGGTATTTTGAATGCATTCCTCCCATCTATCATTATGAAATTGATTAGGATACCCCAATATGTCCAAGAAAACCATTAGAATCTTCTATGAAGTGCTAGGTTATGCACTACAGAGTAGCACTGAAGAGGTTAAAACATGCACTCTACAAGATCTCCAAGAACTAACATAATTATTTGTCCATTACTATAAAGAAGATGTACTAGAATATTTGCTTGGACTTGTTGATTTCACCGTTAATTTGAATCTAAATGATAAACATAGAGGAGAACTAAGCAAGCTACAACACTTTGTAGGAAATCGAATGAGTAGAGATATAATGTCTGCAGCAATCTGCATACATCCATAAGTTTAATTATGTTAGTTCTTGAAGATACTGTATAGTGGATGCTTGGTTGCTTCTTGGATTTTATAATTTTTTGTAAAGTACTGTACTTTCTCAGCATAATCCTTTAAGTTTTCATCAATAGAATTTAGACATGTAGAATTCAATAGAAGTCACAATATATTTTTGAATCCTAATATACATAATTCCGTGGACCTTTTCGGAGATAATTTTGCACGCTTTTAAATGGATAACAGCATGTTAATGATAATTCTAGGCAATGATAAAAATCATAAGACAGAAGTAAAACTTCAGCCTGGGCACTTTTAATCCCGGGCAATGATTAAGCATTTCAGGTGTGTCTAGATAGTCCATCCACCCTTTTCCCTAAGTCACTGTCTCAAATTAATTCTCAACAAACCACAAAAAAATTAATTTTGGGTGCAATCTTAGCATAAATAACATCATTCCTGGGTTTGTTGCAACCATGGAGAAGGCACCCTAGGCATAAAAAAGGGACTACTATGCACATTTAGGCAAATTGGAGCTACATATAATGATGAACATGCATGTAAGGTGATGAGCAGAAATTGGAGGATACCCTAATCAAGTCAGTCCTTCAACAATATACCTTAGGTAGGTCAGATCGTTGATGTATCTCAAGATACTGTCAACAACAATAACATCCACCTTCAACCATGTCACAAAGAATGTCAACCTTGTTTCAATACTAAAAAAAAGGTAGGTTGGATTGATTCTTTTATTATGAAAGAAGGTAGGTCCGATTGATGGTTGTACTCCTAAATTTTGTTGAAGATGTTAATCCAACAAAATGGCCATTTTGATTTTTCCACCACTTAGTTTAGGGTTCTTCCCCTCATCCTTTGAAAATTTTTTGATGCAATTTATGTAACTTTGATTCTTCAAATTCATGATATATCAAGCCTTGAGAATACACATTTTGTATGTACCTCAAATGATATATGGATTGTGCAATAAACTTGGCCCAATATCCTAATTCAACCGTGAGGTGCTTAATAATGTCAGGGCCACATTCAACCTTGGAAGATATTCAATATGTAATTCAACATGAAACATAGCAGATTGCTATTGCCCATGGAATTTCAGAATTCATTCCTCTCATCTATCATTATGAAATTGATTAGGATACCCCAAGATGTCCAAGAAAACCATTAGAATCTTCTTTGAAGTGTTGGGTTATGCACTACAGAGAAGCGCTAAAGAGGTTAAAACATCGACTCTACATGATCTCCAGAGAACTAACATCATTATTTGTCCATTACAATAAAATATATGTACTAGAATATTTTCTTGAACTCACTGATTTCACCGTTGAGTTGAACCTAAATGATAAATAGAGAGGAGCACTAAGCAAGCTACAACAATTTGTAGGAAATTGAATGAGTAGAGATATAATGATGTTAGTTCTTGGAGATCCTAAGAGTGGATGCTTGGTTGCTTTATAGGTTCCAAATATTTAGGTTCCTCATTAGATGATTCACTATATGAATCATATATGGGGTCCCCAAAACTATGATTATTGATTTCAAATATAACATCCAACTCTTCATGAAATGGATAAATGCATGCATTTTCCATCTCACCATAAAACAAGGGTTTGCCTACAAAATATTCCTCATCAGAATCTCAACAATATGGACCATTTAATTCAGATTCTTGGGATGAGGTAATATAACAAGAGAATGGGTTGTTTCATAAATAGGGCCTTCTTCGAAGGAATATTTATGGAGTTTTTCAAGGGCTTGATTTTGTGGAGGGTAAAAAGGATCCTCAACAGATTCCTCATCAAGAATAGGATCCCATATCTTGTATAACAACTTGAGAATATATACAATTGAGTATACACTCTTACTAGGAATCCATATATACCAATTTCTAATGTCACGTTTTTGCAAGTTAAGATATATATTGAACATATTCATCTTAATATCCTCAGGGACACATTCAAAATTGGAAGAGATTCAATATGTAATTCCACATGATACCTAGCAGATTCCTATTGCCCATGGAATTTCGGAATGCATTCCTCCCATCTATAATTATGAAATTGATTAGGATACCCCAATATGTCCAAGAAAACCATTAGAATCTTGTATAAAGTGTTGGGTTATGCACTACATAGTAGCACTGAAGAGGTTAAAACATCCACTCTACAGGATCTCCAAGAACTAACATAATTATTTGTCCATTACTATAAAGAAGATGTACTAGAATATTTGCCTGGACTTGTTGATTTCATCGTTAAGTTGAACCTAAATGATAAACAGAGAGGATCACTAAGAAAGCTACAACACTTTGTAGGAAATCGAATGAGTAGAGATATAATGTCTGCAGCAGTCTGCATACATCCATCCATTTAAGTATGTTAGTTCTTGAAGATCCTGTAGAGTGGATGCTTGGTTTCTCTATCGGTTGCTTCTTGGGATTTATTTATTTTTGTAAAGTACTGTAATTTCTTAGTATAATCCTTTAAGTTTTCATCAATAGAATCTAGACTTGTAGAATTCAATAGAAGTCACAACATCTTTTCAAAGCCTAATATACATAATTCCGTGGACCTTTTTAGAGATAATTTTGCACACTTTCAAATGGATAAAAACATGTTTTTGATCATTCTAGGCAGTGATAAAAATCATAAGACAAAAGTAAAACTTCACCCTGAGCACTTTTAATCTTGGGAAATTATTAATCATTTCATGTGTGTCTAGACAGTCCATCCACCCTTTGCCCTAAGTCACTGCCTCAAATTAATTCTCAACAAACCAGAAAAAAAAAAAAAATTGGGTGCAATCTCGGTATAAATAACATCATTCCTGGGGTTGTTGCAACCATGGAGAAGGAACGTTAGGCATAAAAAAGGGACTACTATGCACATTTAGGGAAATTGGAGCTGCATATAATGATGAACCTGCATGTAAGGTGATGAGCAGAAATTGGAGGCTACCCTAATCAAGTCAGTCTTTCAACAATATACCTTAGGTAGGTCGGATCATTGATGTATCTCAAGATACTTTCAACAACAATAACATCCACCTTCAACCTTGTCACAAAGAATGGCAACCTTGTTTCAATAGTGAAAAAAAGGTAGGTCAGATTGATTCTCTTATTATGAAAGAAGGTAGGTCAGATTGATGGTTGTACTCCTAAATTTTGTTGAAGATGTTAATCCAACAAAATGGTCATTTTGATTTTTCCACCACTTAATTTAGGGTTCTTCCCCTCGGGATTTGGATTTTTTTGATGCAATTTATGTAACTTCGATTATTCAAATTCATGATATAGAAAGCCTTGGGCATACACATTTTGTATGTACCTCAAATGATAGATGGATTGTGCAATAAACTTGGCCCAATATCCTGATTCGACCATGCGGTGCTTAGTTCACTGGAAATTGGGTTAGGTAATACTTGTCCATTAATGGACAATCATGAATCTTAAAGTTTATGCTTTGGGTCTTGAAGCAAGTACTAGGTATTTTGATGTCCTCCATTTATTATTTGAACATTTTATGTCAATTGTCACTGTGTCTGATTTTTGTTTTCCCCTCTTACATTTAACATGAGAATATGACCTTTGTGGTTTAGACAATTGGTTAGCTTTAGAATTATTCCTTGGGGTGAGTGATATTTGATGTTTCCTTGCCCTTTTTCCATCCCCTTGGTTTAGAAAATCAAACTGTTCTTCATATGTTTGTAGAAGATTTCTCTTGACTTGAATGAAGCTCCTAGTACATATAATAGAGTGTTCTCTTGGTAGAGACCGTTGAAGATTAAAAAGGTTCAATTTATCCCCATACAATTATAGTGAACCTATATGTCGTGTTGAAGAAGCTAACCTCAACCTATTTGATTATGGAGTAGAGAAGGACAAATTCAAGCTTCTCTTATTGAATCCTTCTGTATATGCTTAGTAATCTCAAGACAAACCAATTGATGCCTCTCTCAAAGAGTCTATAAGACTACAATTTGTTTCAAACCTCAAATTTGTGAAAGCGACAAGAATATATTACACAAATGATAAGAAATAATAAAACATCAACAAGCATTAGTGTCACTTGAAACATAGAGCATAGAATGTAATGATAAAGAAGATGATGGTGTTCTTGTTGATAACATTAGGTTAATCTATGCCTCCTTGATGAGTCATCACAAAAGGATAAGAACTTGGGTTGAAGTTGGAGGTGAACCAAACCATTTGCTAATTTTTCTCCAAGTGGAAAGAGAGGAAAGGTCCAAAATCCATTCAAGTTTAATATGGTTGGTTGGAGAAAAATACTTTGTCACATTGATCAAAGTAGAATGCAAGCCATTTAATGCCACCCTATTAGGAAATTGACAAGAGAATAGCACAAGATGAACTACATTAGCATCACTTGAAACATATATCATAGAAATTAATGATAAAGAGAAAATGAAACAATCTTTTTAGGTAAGTGTTTTGAGCCTTGTCTCACTATATTTAGAAGACATTTTCAAACGATTAATCAAATCATTGAGGAAGGAATGATACCGTTAATTTAAGAACCTTTTGATTTGTGCGAAATAGTATTTTTTGGTACTTTCTACTATGGGATTGCCTTAGGGTTGAAAATTAGTATAGGTAAACAAGTTAGCATTTCCTTAGGGTTGAAAATTAATATGGGAAAAAAAGCATCATCATGACAAGCTAAAAGGAATAAATCAACAAATATTACAGACTGATATAAATGTATTTTAAACATTGTTTTCATTCCTGAATGTGCCAAGTAGCAGATCTGGAAATGTCCACTCGTCACCACGATGGATTATATATATATATATATATATATATATATATATATATATATATATATATATGCGATTGTTGTAGGTTACCACTAGGAAATATGCCTCCAAGTGTTAGGATATTTAGACACTTAGGAGTTAGTTAAGATCAACTTGTGTAATATATCTGTTAGGTAAAGTTTGTTTATTTAGTATGCATTAGTATGCATTTGTAAATATTATAATCCTTTGGTCACGATATTTTCTAGAGATAAAGTGATCCGACGGTTCAAATTCTCTTAGATCATACCTACCATTGATCTGTGGCTTAACACCCGATTGGTCCATGATCTCTATTTAAAGAGATAGAGGGTCCTTGGCTAGTTGATCGATTATGAGAAGCTCATGTAACATTCTTTCTTTTGCATAATAAATTTCTCCAAGTAGATATTTGGCTAGGGCCATGGACTATTTCCCTCTCAAGGGTTTTAACCACGTGACAAACATCGGTGTATTGATCTATGATTCATTTGTGTGAAGTGGTTTCTCTAGGTGTTCGTTCATTTGGGAGTACCCTGTGTACCCAAACACTAAGAATGCTTGTAGCAGCTGGTCTAATTTCTTCCATTATTATGGTGGTACCTATTTGAAATATCCCAAGTCTGTTTAAGTTAGTGTTGCCTTAGGGTTGAAAATTAATATGTTAATGTTATAAAATAAATTACTATCTAATATTGTATTAAATTTGGGATGGAACATTGTAAAATCATATTTCCAAATCAACACTACCTTCTAGGGTTACATATTCATCTACAAGGAAGAACTTGTGACATGAAGATACATACTAGATCGACATAAAACTATGTTGCTTTGAGCAGTATGGGTGAAAAATAGAAGACTACAAATTAATGATAAGTTAGGGATAATCTTCATTATAAAAGGACCTTTGGGTAGGCAGAATAGGGCATTAATTCATCCTCCATTGGAGTCCTTCAACCATTCATCTCTCTCCCCTTCGTTCATAGGTCTCAAAATATTTACTTTGGGAACAAAGTACTTATACAGTTCGATCAAAACCATCAACTGTGTAAGATGCTGAAAGTAAGGATATTGTTTCATGTTTCACTTTTGTTGTCAGAAGGAAGTATGAAAATTTAGGAAGTACTAAATCTAGACATTATGTGCACGTGGACTTAATGAAGGGAGAGAAGTCATGTCTACTTTTTTGTTCTTTTGTTCTTGACTGGGAGCAATGATGAAACCACAATAGTGGTTTATAGATGGATATTTAATAACCATGGGAATATTCATTAGTTAGTCATAAGACATTCCAGTGTATTGTTGATTAAATATGCAAATATTATTGTTGAAAGGGGGTTAGGCCAGTAATAAGAACACCTACATATCCAAATACACAACCACCATAATCACTCCAACATTCTACATGTCATCATACTTGCTATATGTGATGTATATTTCTAACATATTTCTAGAGATGTGAAAGCATTGGTGACCAAGCATAGTTCCGATCCATGTATATTTCCAAATCCTTTAGGAACACACATTTATAATACATTATATAAATATTTGTGAGCATACCATAGTGCCCATGTATAACATGATATTTTTTTAGCCTACACAATACATGTTAGGAAAAGGCAATGCAAGCAATAAGTGAGAATGGAGACTTGTATGTAACTAAAAGAGGGGCATACATTAGATTTTTTTAGAATTTCTAGTGTACTGTTGTAGGATTGCCACTATACAAATAAGGCATTCACTTGATAGTCACAATCCCATTAGTATGATAAATTATGGGAGAGAGAAAAACATCCCTACACAAATATTAACCGATAAGTATGGTTTTGGTGTATCATTTGGAGAATAACATCCTCTAATAATGGTTGTTATTATGAATCTTAAAGGGTCCTACATGAGATCTAGGCACGTTTAGGCCCTCGAGCTTTCAATATTAAGAATCCATAAACAACAAGTATGTGGACCCTAGCAATGATGGAAAATATCATAAAATATATTAGGTAAAATGGATAATCATCTACAACATCACAACAATATTCATGGGAAAACTAAAAACCACTTACAACCATCAAAAGCAAGGGTTACAACAACAACGAGTGTAGAGAAAGGAGAGAAGAGTGGCCAAGAAAATGAATAATCGGGCCAATGTAGAGTGGAGAAGTGACCTAGAAGTTTGGAAGAAGAGATTAACCAAGTTTCCTTGAAAAAGGAACTCATGTAAAAGATGCTTTTTGGGGGAAGTGACCAACATAACAACTCCGTATCACTTCTATGCGAAGTAAATGTAGATGAATGTGAAGATATGTTATTTCAAGGAGATAGTTCATTAAAGGAGAACCTCCAGGCCTTGTAAAGACATATATTATCATAAATTGCATTGTTATATTTGTTGCATATGCATAACAGTTTGTATCAATCTTGACAACGTTGAAAGGCCAAATTCCAATGGGGACAAGCATACATATGAAGTTTGTGAATGGACAAAGGGAATTTGGAACTCTCTGAATTAGGTTTGTGTATTGTTTGTTGTTATGGATTACATAGACCTATGCATTGGCTCCTTGAATGTAATGAGGACCAAGAGCATTAGACATAGACTCATTAAATCTGCAAATATTATTGTTGAAATGGGGTTAGGCCAGTAATAAGAACACCTGCATAGCCAAATACAAAACCACCATAATCACTCCAACATTCTACATGTAATCATACTTGCTATATGTGATGTATGTTTTTAACATATTTCTAGAGACATGAAAGCATTGGTGACCAAGCATAGTGCCCATCCATGTATATTTCCAAATCCTTTAGGAACACACATTTATAATACATTATATAAATATTTGTTAGCATATCATAGTGCCCATGTATAACATGATATTTTATGATCCTACCCAATACATGTTAGGAAAAGGCAATGCAAGCAATAAGTGACAATGGAGACTTGTATGTAAGTAAAAGAGGGGCATAAATTAGAATTTTTAGGGCTACCAAATTCCCACACCTATTACACAAACTCATTCTTGTCAAGATTTTTCTTTAGGAAGTAGGAAACTTTTACAATTTTTTTGCTTATAAGTCTTTCCAAGTTTTTTGTTGGTATTTTGCTATGTTTTTGCCAAATTTGTTTCGGCCATGGTGCAGGTAGAACCAAACAGGTATTTGTCAGACTTGTCTTCCTCCAATGGAGGGATTTTGGGAATGATAGAGGAAAGTGAGACATCCAATAGGTCTACAAGGGCTAGATCAACTAGATGTCAGAAGATCAGAACAAAATTCAATAAATGCATGAAATTGTTTCTCAAAGGAGGGGGGTCATGTTCTTATGATGCTGAGAAAGTGGGATACATCAAGGTGCCCTCAAGGTACAAACACCTAGTGAAACAATGAGTGCCTAGGTATCTTCCTCAAGTAAACACTGATTTTTTTGTGAATGAGAGGATATATAGAATTGCACCATCATCATTTCATGGACTGGGGTTGTTTTGCATGGATGACATAAAGGTTGGACACGATAGATGTACATAATTGATGGAGTATGTTGGACCCTCTTACAACTACAGTGATTGGATACGCCTGGTCCAATATACACAAAGTATGTGTAGATATGGGTTGTCAACGAATTATATACAACTAAAAGACAAAGATCAAAATAAAGGAGCAAAGTTGTACATGGACAGAAGGACAAAAACAGCTGGTAATATTGCGGGGTTTATAAACAATACACAACTGGGGTCTACACTTAAGCAAACCAACTGCATATTTGAGTCGTGTGAAGGAAACCATGCCTTTGTATGTGCAATTAAGTCAATAGCTGCTGGAAAAGAACTGCTTATTAATTACAATTTGAATCGTGTAAATACAAACACGGTTAGTATGGCTGTGGTACATCCAACAATTTAACCAACATTTTATTAATTATTTTAACATCTATAGGATTTTTTGTTACCATATAATTGTAATTTTCTACTTTTCTCATTTCGTTAGGTAATTTTTAGTATTTTTTTGATGCAGGGTTCTCTCAGGGGAACCTCCCTCTTCGTAGATGTTTGTCGACTTGAGTTAAGGTGTCAGGTATACATCAATATTTCCAATGTAATAAATTTAGGATGGCCATACATATACATTTTTATGTATTTTCATTAGTATATTCGGTTTGTTTATATAATCTATCTATTTTCCATGAGAGTGTTGATTAGGGAAGCCAACCAGCTATTGATCAGCCGACTACAACATTGGGGCAATAGGAAAACATGAATGTAATTCTCCATTTCAAATACTTTAAAATCATAAACATGTATATTGTGTAGCATAATCTTTATTTTGTTATGTATTTTTTTGTTTTTATGTTTGCGTTCATGATGATAATGTTGTCTACATTTTTTGGAGATTAACCAGGGAAAGTTTCCAACTGTTGATTAGACGAATGGAGCCTCGAGGGAACCAGTAAACCTAAAAGTAATTCAACATTCTAAATACTTAAAAAATGTACATATATAAAACATGTAGCATGGTGTTTATTTTTGTTCTGTATTTGTTAGCTTTTACATATTGAATTCATTGTGATAATGTTCTCTACTTTTTTTGCAAGTGGCTGATCGAGGTAAGTCCCCAGCTATTGATCAGACCACACCCTCATCCAAGCATCAAGTAATCCTACATGTAATCTTATGAATCTATCATGATAGAATTTTTTGTTAGTATAATTGTTTGCGCATTCTATTGCTTCAAAGACTAAGAAATTTTTTATATATTTATGTTCCAGATAGGGGATTCAGTTTATGAAACACTGCCTTAGCACTCTTTACAGAATGAGGTCTCCCAATTGATGAGATATAGTGAAATTAGAGGGACTGCAGACTCGTTGAGGGTTCTACAAATGACCAAGAAAAAAAAAATGAGGAACTAATTCTTCTTACATTGACAGTTCCACAAACATAGGAGATCGAAAAAATGATTCAATTGTTGTTATAGCAATGTAAAAAATTGGAAGTAAGTTCTCGAATAATAATGTAAATTCATTTATAAGAACTTTCTAATATTTAATTTTATCTGCTATTGAACTTATAATACAATGGTTTGAATTTACAGCATATTATGGAGATTATCAGAGGTGCTCAAGGAAATGTTGGTCCCATTGATCAAACCACTCCACGTACACCACATATTGCTCCCATATCATCCAATGAACAGTCGACAACACGCTCTATGACACCCCCAAGTCCAGCAAAGGGTGCAGCTGATGCTTCCCCACCCAGAACAGATGCTGCAGAAGAAGGGGTGGATGCAGGGTTAGATAGAGATATGGATGCATTTCCTGGATCTTCTCATGTCACTAGCACTGGTTCAATAGTGTGTACATTTTTGGTGAATGAAGAACTGGTTCCAATAAAGATAGAGAGGATTCCTGGTGATTATAGATTATTCAATTTAGTTTTTATAATTTGTGTCTAATATACCGATATTATTTTTTAATGTTGACTAATGATGGCATTAATGTTTTACAGGAAATGATATATTTTATAAACATATGAATGATTTGGCCTTGGAGATCTTCGGGCCCACCATCCACATGATGTGTAACAAGAAGCAAAAAGCTTTAAAGGATGATCTGACTAATCGCTTGGTTGGTCTATTTGGAAAAGATACCATCGATACATTGAAGGTCCTATAGAAGGCTGGAAAACATCTGAAGATTGTGCGAGACCAGTATAGGGTTCACGTAGAAAATAACCCTAGGTATGAGTGCCATCCAATGATTGCATATATGGAGTGGAAAGCCCTGGTGGAAGATGGAAAAGAGAAGGGCTTGAGAAAATCAGGAAAGGTACCACCAGTTGGAACAAGGAGGTATGCAATACATTCCAAAATGTAGTGGTAAGCCTTATTATTACTAGTTTTTATATCAAATTTGGTACATCGACTAACGTATTTAAAAACTTGATTAGGCTCTTGGACACATCTAAGGCCACCAAGGAAATTTTTTTAAAAATTGGCTAACACAAGCTTGGGCCTAGTGGTTACTAAAACTTGGCGGCCCGATATGTAAGTATCACAAAACCTGAATCTGCATCCAAATATCATACAGATAATTATTTTTGTTTTGTTTGGGAAAAAAAATGTAAAATTAATGACATCATGCAAATATGAAGGCCGACCAGTTCAAATAATTGCCCAATGCATATTACATGAATCTTGGCTTCGAATAGGGATTTGATGCTGTTGTTGAACACCAGAGAAGCTTGTCTGGGCATCCTACACGATCTTCTGCTGATCCATCTCATGTGCAAGTATGTAAAAACTGTATAGTTTAATGATAATTTATTAATGCTCATGCAATTTATTCCTTATAAATAAATTAACATAAATTATTTATTCCTTTTTGAGTAGGAAAGTAATGATCCCGTTCATGCAAAGGATGTACATGACCAACCAGACGAAGATCATGCTTCGATTCCTGGTAATGAATTTATTAATGTGCTACTATTTTTTATAGACCATTGTAGATGATGAACATTAATTCTAATTCTACACAATTCAACTGCAGAGCATGTAGATGCAGATCACATTGAATAGGTTGGGCCTATACAATATAATGTTAAACATACTGATATTCCCATGGCAGGTAAAAACACACATTCGTAATTTTTTTAAAAATGAATTACTCGTATTTATCAAAATATAAATACATTAATGAAATATTTTGACATTATTGCAGAAATTCATCGCCCCTCGTCGAAATTTCAACCTTGCGAGCAAACTAGTAGGGAGACCGAGGATCATATTCCAGAATATGTGACTCTAACTAAATATTTAAAGAGAATAAAATTAAAAAGGAAGTGACTAAACAAATTTTTATTAATTCTTATTTATAATAAAAAAAACTTCATGGGTTTTTCCTCTGTTTCATGAATGAATGTTTAAATGAATGCTTTAATGAATGGTTTACTGATTTTTTTATCTTCGATTGACTAAATGAATGGTTTTTTCATCTTTTGAATGATTGAATGGTTTAATGAATGATTTAAAGAATGATTTAATGAAAGCATCTTTCAACTATTGAGTGAAATAATTTGCAGTAGATGCATTGTTATTTGGATTGTGAAATAGTGAACTAAATTGTTATTTGCAAGTAGATGCATTGGGTTTGGGGAGTTGAGAGTGATGTGAGGGGGGGGGAGGGGCCATAAGATCTTCCACCATCACGTGGTTGGTCCTGTTTAGTAAAGAATATTAAATTATTCTCGAAACAAAGAGGATATCAATGAATAGTAAGGAAGAATGTAATGTCCCAAATTTTTCATTTGGTCACAATGGACAAATCATATTTTTCCATATTCATCAATGTTGTCAAAGGGATGCTAAAAGTCAAATAATTTCCAAGGAGGAAAATCACTAGTTTCCTAGGTTGGGGGTGGAAGCTTTGAGATTTGGAATAAGGGGGATAATAAATGATATTTAGACATTAGAAGGGGATAAATATTTAATAATTTATATTATTAAATAAATACAAGAGAAAATTTAAGTGGCAATGGATCATGAAGATACATGGAGACTATAGGGCCCACACTAGCTAGAATTCCTATGTTAAATGGTATCTTTCTCTTGCAAATTCGAATATATGGGAAGCCTAATGTTTTTGGATGGATTATAAGGCTAATATACTTTTCCATATACTTCATAGGTCTAATTTGGGATGGATTGTAACTTACATGGGAGAGGAAGAGCCAAATGGGAGTTTCATGGACACTTCGCTAGATTCCCCTTACATTTATGACATCTATGACACCAATGATGGAGATTCTATCACAGTTATGACAAAAGTTAGATATGAAGGATGAAATACTGATATACTGACATGTTAGTATTGAATAGAGCATATTAGAGGTCGAAATTGGGATTTGGAGAAGGCCAAGAGGCTCCTACTCAAATTTGGTAGAAGAGGGAAGGTGAAGAGAGAGGCCACATGGCATAGCATGATCCGCCACACCAATTCGACTTGGATTTGGTTTATGGATGTATTTGGAACTTTAGAATACCAATAATTTGTATAAAATACAGGGATCATCCATGAGAAGAATTTTTTTCTCATTTGTGAAATTGTCATTTGTGAATTGTGAGAGCTAGTGGATGACTAGTTTTCTTGCTTAAGCCAATTTCGAGGGTGAAAGATTCCCATCCTAGTTGGTGTTTGGAGAGGCCACTCAATTATTTCATGGAGATTTAATGGATTCTTATTTTCAGGTGTAATATACAATAAATCATGTGTATTATTCTATTACAGCACTCTCTCTCAACTATTTCCAGTTTTCACACCATATTCATGCCAATGGAGGGATTGCACTTTGGGTGAGCTATTGATCTCTTTGGGGAATATTATAATGCCCATTATATTATGTTATGATTTATATCCTATTTATTTCACATTTATAATACTCTCATTTTGAAATATCCAAAATAATTCATGTAAAAATGTTGAACAATGAAGAAATAGTGTCATTTCCCCACTATCGTGTTGTGAACCATTGTAATGCTGATGATTTCAAATTGGGAGAGAATTTAATTGTCCATTTATTATTGGAATCAATTAAATATTCTATTTTATTAATTATTATAAATTTTCAAGTCTAAATTCCCAAGAGTTGTATGTCAAAACAACTTTTAATGAGCAAACAATGACCATTTCCACTCTATTTTGATATATGCCATGGTAATGCTTATTATTTCGAATGGAGGAATGCATCTAGGATACATGTATGATGAATGGACTGTAATTAATGTTTATTTCAAGTCTCAGGTTCATAAATTAATCATTGGAATCCATTTTACTCATTTTTATTGCATTGGGAAATGATTTGGTGCATTTTCCCCAAGGGTCGAAATTGTGACTTGGGAGTTGTTTTGGAAAGAGTCACAAAAGACTGTATAAAATGAACCATGATGCATATGTGAATTTTAAAAGGTCCCTTACACATAACCAGCCTCTGTTAATAAATTCAAGTGACTTTGGGGTCATTTGTGAAGCCATTTCCGGCAATTACCTGGGGGGGATTGGAGCCCCAATTTTCTAGTAAAGGCTCCTACTTTGAACAGAACATTAAACAAGTTTGTAGATGTAATTGGGAGGTAAAAAAACATACATGAGCATTATATTTAATTTATATTATCATTCATGTAACTTCAGAGAAAATTTGGAAGCATTTGGGTCAATTTGGAGGTCTAGACATCAAAACTAGTTAAGGTCAAAATTGGGGAAAAAGTGAAAATTTGGTCATTTAATAAAATTCCAAAAAAGGGACATTACAGTGGTATCAGAGCATGGTATTGGTACCTATTGAATTTATGGATGGTATATATGAATTGAATAAATTCATTAAGCCATGTGGTGATGATATGTGCAGGCAAGTTAAAGAAGCATTCAAATTGGCACATAAAACTATTCATTGTGAAGACCTTAATGATTGGTTGAAGGAATTTATAAAAAATAATTCAAATAAGAACTCATTAAGGAATAGTAATCAATACACAAGTAGGGAGGAGACCAAGGAGCTACAAATTTCTGTCGGTGGTGAAGAAGAAAAGGAATTACATGAAGAGGATCGAAATTCACTCCCAAATTACTTTGAAAAAGATGAGGAAACATCACATGAGAAGGAACAAGAGTACCTTGAAACTATTGAATATCATTCTAAAACAAATTCTACTATGGACATGGACCAAAGAGAATCTACTGATGGATGCTTGAACTATGAAGGAGTACCTACTAATGGGTGCTCACACCTCTATGTTGGTGACATAGAGATCAATTTTGAAAGTGTTGCTGCAATCCAAACTTCCATTAAACCTGAAAATGAATAGCTTGTAGCAGTTGAAGAAGAAATAATATCAACTTCCCCATCACCACTTGAGCTTCATGAAGTTGGTACAAGCAAGAAGGAAGAATATGATGAGGTTCATTTGCAAGAGCCTCATTTTCTTGAAGGGTCCTTAAAGATGAATGAAAAGAATATACGAGAGGCCCTTAGCATACTCCATGACACTCAAGAATTGGTATCAAATTCTTGTTGGAGAGGTGCTTCCTTGGAGGATCCATCCTTCCTTGAATACATGGAGAAGATCCAAAGAGCAATGTGCAACATCAAAGGTAATTTCATGTCTTTTATTTTTGATAGAAAAAATTTCATTGAGCTTATTGAATGGTTACATGAATCCTACTTGAAGAATAATTAAGTCATTCATAAGCTCACAATTCAAATTGAGCAACTTCTTGAAAAGTTGCAAGACACTTGTTTTTCCTCCTATGTTTCAGATTGTCAAATGGTAGATTGTTTGGAGGATTCTCATGACATGGTGGAACATAAGAAATTTGGAAATTTGAATGTACTTGATGCATTTAAATATGTACTTGAAGAGATCCAAACACTTGATGTGGTTGAAGAGGAACTTGAACTGTCTCTTGATGAAGGGTATGCAATTTTTAAAGAAGAACATGATTCCTCTACATTGGGACCAATCTATGACAAAGGTTTCACACTCTTGAAGGAGATGCATAATCCTACCCCTATGGATCCTTCACATTATGACAATTTTGCACTTACTTATCATTTGGGTGAGTTGGTTCTTTCTCCTACATCCTACACTTATAAATTTTGCAGCAGACATCCTAATGAAGTATGGGCAAAAGGTTTCTTTTTTATGGTGCCACATGAAGAGCATGGACATTATATTTCTCCTTTTGATGATGTAATTATTAGAAAACCATCTTATTTACATTTGCATAAGAATCCTTGTTTACATTATGATTATACACATCTACATGGGTGCACCTATGATGTTCACTTGAGTCACTTGGAAACTCATGATTTTCCTTGCTCCTTTCCTAGTCTATTTGAAGTTGGAGGAAATTCATCCCACACTTGGGTGAAGAGTTATATGATTGAAGAAAATTATTATTGGAAGCAACATCCTCTGATGTTACATGATGATAAACATATTCATGAGTGTATTGATGAGACTTCTTTGATCCACTTGAAGTCTTCATGTTTTCTTTGCTTATTATTTGGCTCAGATTTTGGTGGAGGTTCTTCATTCACTCCTTGGATGAAAGAACATGTGGCTGATTATATTGATTCACATTATATATATTTGGAGCAGAATAATGGGACATGGGATCCTCACCTATGTCATTGGAGCAGATTTTATTGGTCACTTGAAGCTTGTATGCACTTGGCAAATGGTAGTCTACTCATTGGGAGGTATAAGCACTTTCATGATTTCTTGGTGAGGTACCTCCTTGATGTACATTATTATTATGTTTTTATATACTTTGATGATATATATTATTCAATCATGATGTTCGGAAGAATTCATACAAGAAAATGGGATCCAGGAATTCTCTTTCCAAATGGAATGGGTTGGAGAGCACTCTTAATTATTGGAGTACAATGCAAGAAATGGGACCCTGGTATAGTTTTTAGTTCGATTGATTTCAAATTATTTGGGAAACAAGTAGTATGGGAGATGGATTCCCCAATTAATAAGGTGATGTTAATTAGATTAGTGCAGCAGCAAGCATGGTGGTTTCTCTCTGAAATCTTCATGGAATCTCAAAGACTCAAAGTGGGAAGCTTAGTGTCAATTTCAAAGAATCATACACAAAGCAGGTTCTTCAACAACCATGTTTGAAATTGCTTGAGGACAAGAAATATTGGGAAGGGAGGATTTTTAATGTCCCAAATTTTTCATTGGGTCACAATGGACAAATCATATTTTTCCATATTCATCAAATTTGTCAAAGGGATGCTAAAAGTCAAATAATTTCCAAGGAGGAAAATCACTAGTTTCCTAGGTTGGGGGTGGAAGATTTGAGATTTGGAATAAGGGGGATAATAAATTATATTTAGACATTAAAAGGGGATAAATATTTAATAATTTATATTATTAAATAAATACAAGAGAAAATGGAAGTGGCAATGGAGAATGAAGACACATGGAGACTATGGGGCCCACACTAGCTAGAATTCCTATTTTAAATGGTATCTTTCTCTTGTAAATTTGAATATATGGGCAGCATAATTTTTTTGGATGGATTATAAGGATAATATAATTGTCAATATACTTCATAGGTCGAATTTGGGATGGATTGTAACTTACATGGGACAGGAAGAGCCAAATGGGAGTTTCATGGACACTTGGCTAGATGCCCCTTACATTTATGACATCTATGGCACCAATGATGGAGATTCTATGACATTTATGACAAAAGTTAGATATTAAGGATGAAATAATAACATAATAACATTTTAGGACTGAATATAGCATATTAGAGGTTGAAATTGGGAGTTGGAGAAGGCCAAGAGGCTCCTACTCAAATTTGGGAGAAGAGGGAAGGTGAAGAGAGAGGCCACATGGCATAGCATGACACGCCACACCAATTCGACTTGGATTTGGTTTATGGATGGATTTGGAACCTTATAATACCAATAATGTTTATAAAATATAGGTATAAGCCATGAGAATAAATTTTTTCTCATTTGTGAAATTGTCATTTGTGAATTGTGAGAGCTAGTGGATGACTAGTTTTCTTGCTTAAGCCAATTTCGAGGGTGAAAGATTCCTGTCGTAGTTGGTGTTTGGAGAGGACAGTAAGGTATTTAATGGAGATTTAATGGAGTCTTATTTTCATTTTTAAGCTACAATAAATCATGTAAATTCTTCTATTGCAGCACTCTCTCTCAACTATTTCCAGTTTTCACACCATATTCATGCCAATGGAGGGATTGCACTTTGGGTGAGCTATTGATATCTTTGGGGAAGATTATAAGTCCATTTATTTTATTTTATGATGTATATCCTATTTATTTCACGTTCAGAATACTCTCAGGTCGAAATACCCAAAAGAATTCATGTAAAAATGTTGAAGAATGAAGAAATAGTGTCATTTCCCCACTATCGTGTTGTGAACCATTGTAATGCTGATGATTTTGAATTGGGAGAGAATTTAACTATCCATTTATGATTGGAATCAGTTAAATAGTCTCTTTTATTCATTATCAAAAAATTTCAAGTTGAAATTCCCAAGATTTGTATGTCAAAATGACTTTTAATGAGCAAACAATGACCATTTCCACTCTATTTTGATATATGCCATGGTAATGCTTACTATTTCGAATTGAGGAATATATATATGATAAATGTATGATGGATGGATTGAAATTAATGTTTATTTCAAGTCTCATTTTCATTACTTAAGCATTGGAATCCATTTTACTCATTTTTTTTGCATTGGGAGAAGATTTTGTGCATTTTCCCCAAGGGTCGAAATTGTGACTTGGGAGTTGTTTTGGAAAGAGTCATAATAGAATATATAAACTGAAACATGATGCATATGATACTTTTAAAAGGTACATTACACATAACCGGCCTCTTTTAATAAATTCAAGTGACTTTGGGATCATTTGTGAAGCCATTTTCGGTAATTACCCGGGGGGGATTGGAGCCCCAATTTGCTAGTAAAGGCTCCTACTTTGAGCAGAACATTAAAAAAGTTTGTAGATGTAATTGGGAGGTATAAAAACATACATTATAATTATATTTAATTTATATTATCATTCATGTAACTTCAGATAAAATTTGGAAGCATTTGGGTCAATTTGGAGGTCTAGACATCAAAACTAGTTAAGGTCAAAATTGGGGAAAAAGTGAAAAATTGGTCATTTAATAAAATTCCAAAAATGGGTGATTCAATGTTCAAAAATTGACACATTCATTTTAGTGTAAAATATTTCTATTTGACTCCTCCATTGGAACTTGTTACATATAGATTTGAGAAACATTTCCATAGTTAAGAGGCAAGAAATGGTGTTTTGATGAGATCTATTTCCTTATATACATAGTGTTTTTGGTTATCCATGTTTTATCAGGTGATCTATTATTAACAATTAATTTACTTGAATATTTGAATAGTATTGTAAGTTACATTGTAATAGTATTGTATTTATTTAGATTGTTTTTTATTTTATTTTCATAAACAAACATAAATTTATTTGATGGGTCCTAACATGAAACTATTGCAATAGGACAAAATATGAAGTATGTTGAATGATGTTTTGAAAGGTAAATCATAATAAGACAGTCTGAAGCTTAAAAAATCAAGGTATAATTATGTTTTCTTTTGTTTGATTGAGCTATGTATTGGGTATTTATGCATGTGCACACACATACATTTCGTTGATGATGATGATTACCATACATTGAGGTGAACTTTGTTCTATCTGATCTAAACAATTACCTTAAATAGTTTGATTTATCAGGATAACTGCCCCCCTTGGTAATACTTTACCAATTCTTTCATATAGCTATGAATTCCATATGTACATGAAAATATATGGGAAATGGCCATTTGTTGTCGAAAATATGGCTATGAATTAAATTTTATTCATTTGTCATATTGTTTGAACATTGAATCACCCAAGTAAAACTTATATGAATGTGGATGGCATTGAATTGAAGGATCATAAGAGGGAACACTATTTTCTTTGTGGCTGAGTCCTGTTTTCTTTCTTTTATTTTAAATCTAAATTCTAAATAAGAACTTATTTTTGGATTTCAAATTACACCAAGATATATTCCACTTGTAAAAACCTCCTCCATAAAGCAATGATGGATGGTGACAAGTAGAAGCAAACCCCAACCTCCAAAATCCCATCAGATGCAATGTTTCACCTTGTCCACAAAAGTGTCCAAGAGAAGGACTCTCCAAACTGGAAGGAAACCTAAACTTATGTTGTGTCTCCCCTAAGTCACCTTCAAGAAATATGCCCCTCCAATAACATACATATAGAAACAAAAAAAACAACTTCTAAGAGATATCGGTCTCTATATATCCAATGGAGTGATCTAATACTCAATTAATATAGAAACAAGGCCTTCCTTCAGTGAAAAGTATCCTCCAAGGCCGAGCGCTTGCTAAAAGAAGACTTTCAATGGTGTCCTCAATCCTATGTAGACATATTTGAAATACCTCATAAATGGAACTGGATTCCTCTAAGGATGAATTATGTGGATTGGATGAACATTTTTAAGCCTGATGTGATATATATAGGAGCCTTTATAACACATCAATGTTGCCATACTTCTTCACTGCTGAGTTTTTTTTTCCTAGATTGTACCTTCATTATGCTAGGAAAGGTGCACAAAACTCTTGAAACATGAGTCAAAGCTGGATTATCCCTTAATGAAATTCAAGACAAGCAAGTAGGGCCAACACTTCTGAAAACCTCACCCTACAGTGCTTAAAAATCAACATAATATCCCATGTGAGCTTATTAAAAATGATAATGTTGAAGTGCTACTGTTGATTCGATGCCAAGAGATAGTTCTTTGCTACTACAATATGCCCAAGGACACTTTTATGCTATTGTTATTTACACATATCTCACCCAAACATGGTATTTTGAAACCTATTATTGTGTTATACCCATTAAGTTTCCCTAGATTTCAAGGTTAGATCCATTCTCATCAATACATCTTCCCAAAAGTGGATTACCGCTCACTAGGAGGTCAAATAGGGTTGAGAAATGATTTTAAGGACCAATATGTGCCCAACAACATGGATATTTAGGGTCATTATTGTTGTTCATTACACCATAATTCCCATAGACATGGATTTACTTCTCTAATATCCACAAACTCTACCCAGAACAAGCTCAAAGTCATATCAGACTTTCTAGATATCATTGTTTACTACTGATACTTATTATAAAAAGTTCCCAGGTCTAATTTTTATCCACTTTACGTAGGTTTCCAACCGTGGTAATACTACAAACATAAATATAATTAATTAGAATTAATTTAATAGTCAAAAAACTAAGCTTAGCATCAAATGTAAATTTAAGGGAAAAATTTATTAGCTAGAATAGCTTTGGTACCAATGTAGCAACGAAAATGCTAAATTAACATAAATTAACATATTAAGTGCCTTTCTCTTCCTTGAGATCTGCCATTTCCTTATCTTCATTTATCTTAATTAGTATTCTCAACCTTGAGACCTACCATTTGCATGCCATTGTAGACTCTCTGAGTAGGAATATACCATTCTATTAGCTTTCCCAGCCTCTACACTTGGCTACAACCATCTACCTCTCATGTAGTATTTCAATCCATTTTCTGAATACCCTCTCAAACACTATGAAACTACTTTGTCTAGATGTATATGTAAATCCTCTGCTTGTTAGTCCAAACTTAATATTTTTGACAATATGTGTTTGTATGTAAACACTATACTGAGTATGTTCCCTACTTGTTTCAAAGGTATTATTGGTATGCTTGATTAGGAAGTGATTCTTTACTAGTTATTTAATTAACAAACATCATTTCAAGTTACTGAGCAGTTAGTCATGAAAAATGAAGCTTCAAGATAGGACCTTGAGTTTCCTCTATTGTATCATGCATTTATTCCAGAAACTGTACTCTTAATTTCCTATATGCAAGTTCTCTTCAGTTTCATATCGCTCTCTTATTAGGGTTACAGTTTGTATGCATGGTCAAAGGGAGTTGGTTGGTCACCTCACTCACATTCCATCCAATGAAAAACCTATGAACCGAATCGCCCAATTGAATTAATTGAAGGGACTCAAGAGTGAAATGAGTTTTCATGAATACTGCAAGCTTGATTAAACTATAATATTATAACCCCTACAAAACTTTGGACTGTAAATATTCGTGTCAAGACCTCATGCTAGCTAAATATATAGTCTTACAAGCCTCATCCTCCATAGATCCTACCGATCAATTTCCGATTAAAACTGGGCATTTTAGTATCCTTTCCTAATCATCATTCAGATTCCACATGCCAAGTCTTCCATTTGATTAAATATTATAGTGAGAAGTTTTGAAGCTATCATAGTTAAAGACAAGGACCACTCTCAATCAATGGAAAACCTCATAGTGGTAAGGGTCTTGAAGATCTTCATTCTTATTGCGTATTTATTTTTGTGCTTGTGATGAGTTGAGCTCTATTTTCATCCCCTTTTTAGACCCATAATCCGTTGTTGGTATTTTTATTTAACTTTGATGCTAGAAAAGGTAAATTGGGTAGAGTTCATCACCATGATCCTACTTCAAGTGCTTCATTTCTATCCTATTGGTGATCAAGTGTGCTCATCACCTTTATTTGTAGTTCCCCAAGTGTTTGCTTAGGCTGTATGTAGTATATCTTTGAAATATGAGAACAATGCTCACAGATTCCTGAGATTCATACAATTCTAGAGGCCTTAAAATAAATTTCAAAATCCCTCATGGACGTGTACCCCTTGGTAAATCAATTCCTTGGTCAATCATAAACATAATGCTTGGGTACCATTTGTTTAGGCTGTTTCTTGTCCTCTGCCTACAGTGGATTTTAAGCATTCCATTTTATATCTCCTAGTTGTTCTTCATGTGTATAGAATTAGATGGGTTTTAGTGTCTGATGCAAATAGCCTGGCTTCGAGGTTCTTTCCCAAGGAAAAAATGTTTTTATTGAAGAAAGGCCATTTGCAGCCATGACTTTTAAGTTTTGATAATGTTGTGAGCTATAATAGGAAATTAGCTGAAATTTTGACGTTTTACATCTATTTAAATAGAATTGTAGTCTGAATTAATTCCTTGCTTGGTTGGTTCTGATATCCTTATGAGTTTATCTGCATTCCATTTCGCAAGCTTAGGAAAGACTAAGAAGGTTACATGGATTATCATCAAATAATGCTTTCTTGAGGTTTCTGACTAATTGTTCATCTGGGTAGTTACCTGGAAGCTGAGAGTAATATACACTAAACATAATATATTGTTTGTGAAATGCTCTCAGTACAGGTATCTACAAGAAGTGAGATTTATTCTACTGTGATGGTTTTCAAAACTACCTGTTTCAGCTATGTTGTCTAGACTCTATACTGGTAACAATATTTTTATCCTTGTTTGTGATTGTAAATTAAAATTATAATGTAGTATTTTGAACTTTTGAACATTATATACTTGTAACATAGAGTAACATCCAATCAGTTTACAATACAATAATGCTGAGATGTAAGCAATCTTAGCCAATGTTTTTCCTTTGTGTATAATTTCATGACTATTCTAAATGTTGGTATTATGTAAAGAAAGGGATTTCATAATTTTCAACACCTTATCATTTGTGTTGAAATCCTAAGAACAAGAGGTAAACCATGCTCCTACCCTGTATTACTCTAATTTTATGTCATTGGTTGTGATCTACTTAGAGATGAAAATATCAATAATCATGTGTATTTTTCAAGTTGTAGTTTAACATCCACAAAAGGCATAAATACACAGTCACTAAATGAGAATGGTTAGCAATCATGCATAACATTTAAAAATTCTAATATTATTTGCTTCCTAGTCCTAAGACCTTTTGAACTACCATTTTAGAACCTGGAAATCATGTTCAAGTTAGTGTTGAGTTATTTGAGTTATGTTGAGTTATGTTGAGTTGTTTGAGTTAAGATCATTCAATTCATTCATAAAGTCAGTCTATTTAAAGATTGACATAGTAAAATACCTAACATTATAAGAGATTCAATAATGTAATAGTTAAAACTTAGGTTATCTAAGGTTGAATATCACATTTTTTCAGAGCCTTGCAATAAGACATTGAAATTATTAGACAAAAACATTTGAAATCAAAGGGTAAACTAATTACTGAATGGAAACCTTTCAAATGAAATATTTTTTTGAAATACATTGGAGAGCTTGACTGCTGAGTTTTGAATAGGTCATTCATTCTATCAATTGAAATATTTTTTCTGTATGAACAAGGATATCAAACTGTTAGGTTTGGAATATGCTCGTGGGAATATACACCTTTCTAGATCTCCCTAGGGTGCAAACAAACAAATTAGTGCAATGTGCACTAACAACTCTTTAATATTCATACCGTTAAAAAATAATTGAGCTCTTAGATATGTGTCATAAGGTATCTCACCATTATGATTATGTCAGTCATGCATGTATTGGTGAGGTTTTTATTCAAGAGCACCTTCTACGAAATTTTCACACTCAAGTATAGACTCTAGAGTAGTCAGTGATGCATGTATTGTTGAGTTTGTTCTTTAGGAGAATCTTCTAGGAATTGTTGACACTCTAGTATAGAGTATTCATTGCTTCATACATTTTGTTAGCCTATTTTCCTACAACATGAGGGATTAGGTGGCACTTCATTGAATCCATAATTATCATCCTTGATTTCTTTTTCTCATATTGACCCAATCTTTGGGGATTCAAGTAGGGTGCTCTTGATGATTCAGGAAGGAGGAGAGAAAATATTTGGTGGTGTTGATCCTAATCACTTCAAGGGTAAACATCAATATGCTTCTGTTACCCGAAAGGGTTACTAGAAGGTATGTAATAGAATCACGTTAGTTTTCTAGGTTTAAGATTGACTGTATTTAAGGATAAACACATGCATACCATGTTCTTTGTATGAGTCATAGTTACTAGTAGGTCTGTCATGGGATTATTTTACTCTAATAAATTAATGTTGTTATTTCCTTCAGTTTGATATGGGAGACTTCCTCATTGATGATCAATCAACAGGTCTGCATACAATCCATGTTCTTCAATTGGGCACATGATTGATTCTTAAGGAATCTTATGAAAATATTGATGGCATTTTATGAACATTTAGTTGCATGTTTCTGTGTTGGACGTTGTGTTTCTATTGCAGATTCTGGAACTTATTTGCTAGCTGGTCCATCGATAAAGCTTGTAAACATTTGATCTTTCAGAAATTTCTTGTATAAGGTACTAGTGTTTGCTAGGTCTGTGCACAATAAAATAATATAAACCACAAGGGTTTGGCACATATGATGCTTGTATGCTCAATAAATCAATGAATTCTCAATAATGCTAATTTGATAAATTGATATGCTATCTTTGTAGTATGAAAGATATATAGTTGAACCGATTTTAATAATTTTCTCAGTATCAAGGACTGAAGGGAGATAATTTTCTTTGTTTGTTTTATTACATTATTTAAGCCAAGCATGTCTAGATGTTGTTGTAATTTGCTATACAAGGCAGACTCTTCACTTTGTTACTTCTATGCATTGTTTTGTTAAACTTCCACCTTAGCAATATATGCAATTCTTTATAAATCATGTGTTGCTTTTATACTGAGAAAATGTACAGAGGATAATTCCCAAAATTTTCAAGATGGCACAAGATATGTGAATTGAACTGCACTATATATTTTTACTAAAGGAACTATGTAGGGGCCTGTTACATGTGTCTTGCGTAGTGTGTACATAATAACCGCCACAATGATTTTCCTGGGTACTAATATTGTTCTATTGATGGATAAATGAAGTAAGTTCACAAGATTGGTTCAACTAAATCTAGGGTCTCTCTTAAGCTTGTTCTAGTTAGGCTAGAAGCATTCAAAGGACAATAGGCCACCTTTTATGTATTGAATTTACCAGTCATTTGGAAAAAAAGGACACTGCATAAAATTTAAATGGTACAACTCTGACAGCTTTGTAACTAATGGCACAAATCAGCTTCAGCCAGCCTCGTAACCTAGTTTCTAATTTAGAAACTATCTTATATACTAACACATTGCAACTCTATCAGCTTTCCAACTAATAGTGCAAATTAGCTTCAGCTAGCCTCGTAACCTAGTTTCTAATTTAGAAACTATCTTATAACCTAATACATTGCTAATAAAAAAAGGAACAATTTATTAAAACTATTTAAACATATACATAATGTTTACATAAGGCAGTCATGACTTGTTGTCTTTAGTGACCTCTCTTGTTTGATTAGGCTTCCTTGTGTATTTCTAGTCTTCCTTCGTTATTTTATCGGAGTTTAAGGCATTGTTTCATGTTGCATTCCCTTAGACTAGTTCTTGTTCCAATATGATTGATTAACTTGAAGGGAAGTTTAATATCAGATCTTTGGTTGTTCCCAAGTGGCTATAGGTTTCCCTCTCTACTTGTTTTCATTTTGGAGTTGCAAAATCCTTTTTACATCATAGTGAATTCTTTTTAAAATCCTTCTTTTAGTAACTTGCAAGACTATATGGAGGGTTTGATATAAGTGTTAAAAGAGTATGGTGTAGTGACTAAGTTCATTACCATGCCTATCATACTCTACAATAAATAGATGACATGAATCCTGCCATGTCAAATCACACTAGGTGATAGACATCATGGTGATACAATGTACAATCTTACTAAGAGATGGTTAATCCAAGCCGATTCATAAAAAACATGGTAATATAAGTTATGCATTAACTTACGGTTTAAATACATGGCTAGGATTCCCGTATATTAGGATTATATTAGACATTAACCCACATGTGTAAAATTGAGTGTTCATGTTATATGACAAGGTATCGTCATGTACATTTTGAAAGTAGGTGTGTAAAAAATGCCAACGAAAACAATATATACCCAAAGTGCATTGATTTCATAAGAATGAATATAGTTAAACATATAAATTCTAGTTCTTTAAAAATTACTTTAATCTAGAAAATCAAAGATCCTTGGTAAATAACACAACCGCTACACTTATGCAAATAATAGATCACCTTGCCATCATACAACATTATTGTAACCATATTCCTTTAGTAGATTTCAGATTTTGAATAATTCAGAGATGTGAAATAATCTTTGTTGAAAATTGAATAGTATTCAAAACCCTAGTCAATAAAAAGAATATTGTGTCTTCATAAATGAGAATTCAAACCTTGTCAAAAGGATTTGATGGAAACATGTAAAATAGTAGAATTTCACCTCATGAATGATGAGTTTGGATATATAATTAAGCCAAGATCATAGCCCACAATTATGTAATGTATGTAATAATGAATAGTCATGAACTTTATTAGCTGCAAAATTAAGTTCACTTATAATATGAAAATAGATCACAAGGAAAAGGTTCATCATGGAATCATCATAAAATAATGTATCTAGACATGTTTGAAAATAAAAATCTTTGGGATACTCATGCCAACTGTTTCATTTTCTATTGGAAATAAAACATTCAGACTTACTCCAGATCAGGTTTAGTTTAGTCCCAAATAAACAAATGCTATTTGTTGTCCAATTCACCCTGCAATATTGATGTCTTGTCTATCATCTATGGTTTGATGTTTGTAATCTTAGTTTGTTTTAAAATAGGTTTTTGGGAATTCAGCATTGTAGGATATATGTAGAAGAAAGGAATTTATGTTAAAAATGTGCATTTGAATAGAATTTGCATACAACTTTCTATAGAGAACATACAACTATTTAGTAATTTTAGTTTTTTTTTTCTATACTTTGATTCCGAAATTTGCATTGTACTTTCTTGAATTGTAAGTAAACAAATCAAATATCCTTATTACATAATAACATGAGAAGAGGTTGTTAATAGGTTTCAAATTAATTTTAAACCTAATTTAAGTTGTCATGTGATCCATTGTTTTCAGATGAGGTTTTGATTATCGTAAACTAATCCTAAAGATAATTTGCATAACTGCAATTTTGAAGCAAAATATACATTGTGTTTTGCAATATTCGTGGGTATCCATTGGTGGAAATTAGTAAGTAGAATTGCTCTCGTTCCCCTTTGGAGTTGTATAATACACAATGATCTGAAATGGATGTATGTTTGTTTTTCAAGCTAGAGTGAATTTTTTTTTCTTACAATTAGAACACATTTGAGGGTTTGTTTATATAATGTTACGGTTTAAATCATGAAGCTACTACTTATTTTTGGACTTGAATAACAAGTTCTTTTCGTGGGATTTGAATAGATATTTAAGGGTTGGAAATGGAAACCAACTTGTTAGGGATCCAAAGACAATAAGTCATGCCCTAGATAGTGAGAAATTTAGATGGAGTTTACAGACTACCAGGTGTCATTTGGCTAAAAAACAACATTATTTCTAGTTTTTAACAAGATTTGGAAAATGCAATGAGGGAGGTAAATGTCCTTACATTCATGATTGAAAAAAGGTAGATATATACACTAAGTTCCTAAAAGGTATATGCTCCAATGTCGATTGTGAGTTGAATCACAAGGTATAGTAAAACATTAACTCCATACACTAGACATGGAGATGTCTAGATAAAAGAAAAATGATGTAGTTTCTAGGATCTTATGGTAGGATTTATTATGTTTTATCTTACTTGTTCTATTTATTTTTGTGCAAAAATTAGTCTAGAGTGCATGTAATATTGCTCATATTTTCTACAGCGTGAGTTAATCTGACATTTTTTGTATTACGCTATCAGAATTTGTTGAATCTTGGTAGCCTATATAATATATTGTTTTTTTATTTTGACATGTTATTACACCAAGGATAATTTCCCTTAAAATCATGTGAATGTTCACCCAAAAACTTTATTTTTTGATGGATTTCTCAAAGTCTATTGTGTTGAAGGTGATAAAGTATTGTCTGTTTCATAGTGGAAATTGCATTTTGTAATTTTTTGATATGTTTATTTCTATTCTTGTTGTATGTAGTCCTTGTGTGTTATATCAATTATATAGTGTATGTTTGTGTATTGAAATTTACTATGTATGGTTTTTCGAAATGCAAGGATGAGTTAAGATGAAAAGTGCATAAATTTTTTATTAAATGATCGAAACATATATGTCAAAGTACAAAGAATCATCCAATTTTTCTAATAAATTGTATCCTGCCACTTTAAAGTTATTACACGCTAACTCCAAGATGGTACACTTCATAAATTACACTTCTATATTTGAAATCGAAGGGTAAATTAACTGGTGACTAGAAACCTTTCAATTTTGTTTTTGTTAATTACACAACTAGGTGTCGAATTTCTGACGACCATTGGAGGATGTTCGATGCATTTGTTGAAGATCCGACACTTATAGCCAACGAGAATGCCATGCCTTCAATAGCCACTCCCATCGGAATTTCAACACCCTCCCAAAGACATCCGATGGGAATGCCAGGCCTTCAACAACCAATCCCGTCGGACTTCCAACACCCCACCCATCGAAAAACCTACTCTTAAATGTCGGAAATGCGATGATATATGCAAGTTTTTTGCGACACTATCAGACAGCAGAATGTCGAATATTCAATGCCGTGGTGTCATCCAATCTTCGACAGGTATTGAAAAGGAGTCGAATATTCAATGTTATTCCATCGATGGAAAAAAAAATCTGCATATGCCGAATCACCGATAGGGCATTGTCAAATTTTAGACATGCAAGCCATTGGATTTTGGGATCAATTTCTGTTGTGAACTATTAAATCATCCTTGAAATAATTAAAAAATGTAGAAAAAAAATTATTTGTTTCCTACAATGACACAAGACTAGGATTTCCATTAACAACGACTTTATCTCCATAAGAGAGGTATATCCACATTGGTCAAACAAACAAAAAATGAAAAAAAACACTTTACAATGAAAATATTACACAAAAGCTTGAAGATACTCTAACCCTTCTGCCATGTCCATGACAATCTGTTCCAAGTTAGAACTCAAATCCCCAACACAACACATGATCTTGCACCATGGATCCAGTTTCCAAGCTACCCATTTTCCACGAACTCAAAGAGGAGATACAAGTACTGGTTTAAAATATTAATTTTTAAGCCTGAACTTTAAGATCCAATAAAAGTAAAAATCCCTGATTTAGTGTTCTCAATAAATTTAAGGTATGTGGGGAATTTAAGATGAAATATAAAGCATTATGAAAACCATTAAACTTAGCATTAACCCTCCCCTTGACTGCTGCCCTGCCTAATATTCACAACTCAGGAACAATATCCTATCTAGAACACTGGGTAGATTACCAATAATAGTCATTATAAAGGAAAACATATGAACATTAGAATCATATTTGGCAGAGGTCCTAACACAGTAAAATCCTCTTATAAGTCCACAAACAAACCAATAAGTATGTCAACCTAGAATAGGGTATCATGGACAGCGAAAGAAATAAGAAATAAACATTACAGAAAAATCAGAAAACAATGGGAAAACAACAAACTTAAAAACACTTTATCCATTTTAGGACTAAGCCAAGGAAAAAAATCTTGCCATTCATTAAAAAACACTACCAATTCCCATGAAGTGAAAGAAGAGAATTAATGTGCATACCTTGGAAGCTTCAACTCATTTGTTATCTATGAATTCGAGATGGGGGTGCAGTTTGGCATGATTAAATATCATCTCTTCTTTTGTGTGCAAGAAGTATATTATATACTCATGATTATTAAGGACCTTTGTGAACACACCCATAATTCTCATAAGCATCAACTTCCTTAGAAAAAATTCATATTTTCCCTAGTCCAATGGTCACAAACACTAAAAGGTAAAATGAAACATCCATAAGATATATCAATCAACATTACCATTATACACTATGTAAAAATAGTAAAGTGCATCGTAAACTTTCATCCTTTTAAAACTTAGGAAAATTTTGTCATGAAGAAAGCTACCTCAAAAGTTGAAATTAAGCATTGAAGTAAACATAATAGAGGCTAAAGATCAGTTCTAAACTTTCTTCAAATTTGGTTTAAATTAGGATCACATGTTTTTTAATTCCACAGAACTCAATATCACCATGATGAAGAGATGGTGTAACCGCATTTATTAAGCATGCATTGTTCTATTTTAAAATGGATATCCACTTTCTATCATGTCATATTTACATGTACAAACTCCATCTCAAAGGAATTCCATTGTTAAAGAATGGTAGGAAGAAATTATTTCCTTCACCGAGTTTACTCTTCTTACAAAATTAGTTGTAGTTTTAAATTCATGTATAAATTCTGACAGAGTTTTGTGCTTTCTATTGGGAAAATGAAGTAGAAGTGAACTTGCATAGGTGTATTCATTTTTGAAATTAACATGTAGGAGAGGGGTGTCTGACTTGTTCCTGCATCACAACAATAACTAGGATATATGGCAGCCTAGGAATCTATGTTTCATCACAATGATAACTTGGATATATGGCAACCTTGTTATCATAAACATTGGACAATTTTTTGGCATTTACTAAGCGTCATTATTAAACTTATATTATGCATCATTTGGTGGATTCTTCAAATCCATATCTCAAAAAACAATTCTTGGCATAATAACGACCCTAAAACATAAATTTCGGTTAGTCCTAAGTCATGTTTGGGCATTGAATCGTAAGTTTTGGGAAACCTTGGGCATAAAAAACCCTAGAAAAGGAATATATGGGCATAATGTCAGCCCTACACAGTGGTAATGTTCAATAGTTACAACCCTTAAAGGAGGACGACAAGGACTAATACATATCATGATATGAGGTTTTCATAGCTTATGGTCATCACTAAAAAAACTCTAGAAGACTTATGGGTTTCTTTCTTGGAGAATATGGTGCCGATCTAGCCTAATGCAAAGTGGTTATTTATTCTAATTTTTTCTTGAGTATGACATAGTGCACATTTTTGGTAAGTTCCCTAGTTTATGGATGAATCTTTCCTATTAATGAAGCCATAGCAACTTGGATTTAGTCAACCTATAGATTCATTAACAAAGATTTGATTTGGGTAGGAATTCCAATCTTTTGTTCGAATATTGGAATGGGATACCCTTACCACAATTGGTAACAACCTGGGAAATTTTATTATTATGGACCTAGAAACAATAAGGAAGTATACTACATCTATGGATTGAATTTGCATTTACTTAGATTTAAGTTAAGGTATCCTTGGAACAATTGTGTTGGGGTGCCAAAATCATAGTTTGAAATAACTTTTGGACTGTAAAACCATCGTGTTTTTTTGCAAAATTTCCTTTGAGTGTGAGCTCATGGAGATTCCATGTTCAAAGCCAAAAGTATCCCAAGTCAAAAAGTGGTCAAATAGTAACCCACATGGTAGAAGGAATATTTCCTTGGATATTTAGTAAATGACTCCATCCCAACCCTTAAGGTGGGAATTGTGGACAATGATACATATTCCTAAAGAGTCCAATATGCTACTATGAGTGTCCATGTAATTAACTTATTAACTGAAAGGACAAAGGGGAGTTATAATTGGATTATTCAAATTAATAAAGGGGATCAATATCTTTCATCAAACTAGAAAATGCATTTTAAATAGGTTTATTAGAAATCCAACATTTCACAATCAACATATTAGGTGGACTACAATTTGAAAAAAAAACTAGAACATAGTTAATAATGGAAGGATGAGATATTTTTTTTCTCACAAAAACAGTAAGATTGAATTAACAAAATCATCTACCAAGTAGATTCTATAAGTTTTTACATGTTGAAATCATCTCCTGATTTATACAAAAATATTTGAGAGAAAATAGAGAAATTAGAGTCCTTTATTGTCTTACTAAAACAGAGAATTTTATTGGCCAATATTTGATAAAATAATCCTAATATTAGAAATATTTTGCAAAACATATGTAATACTTTATAGATTGATTATTGGTCTTCTTTCGAGGATTGTTGAATTTTGAAATTTCCATGATTCCTTGAGAATTTGAATCTAAGAAGAAGTGTCTGGATACATCAACAGTCCTGGTTGTATCTTCATAACAATGTAATATATTCCCCAATAGAAAACCTTTTGTAGCAACAATTTGGCATCATTTGAAGGTTCTAGAGATAAAGTATGTTGTAGATGTCCTGAAATGACCCTCTTGTGGAGTTGTAATAGACGTGGGAAGACTTGGAGAAGGATCTCATACTCATTTTGAGAGAACCAGCCTATTACAACATAAAACCAACGCATAAATCCGGCTTGTGGAGTTGTAATAGATGTGGGAAGACTTGGAGAAGGATCTCATACTCATTTTGTGAAAACCAACCTATTACAACATAAAACCAACACATAAATCCAGAAGAAATTGAGCATGGTGATAAATGGAGTGAGCCAAATGGAAGCAAAAGAGAGTAGGATTTTTGTGTTAATGATGAAAAATAAGGAATCACCTGATATCCATAATAGTCCATTCGAATCTTGACATGGTACTTTATAAATGAGGTGGTCCAAAATTTAGAAATTCATATTCACGTTCTATTTTTCTGACCATCCTTTTTGAACTAATTGTTTTGGAACTTATTGTGGTCAAATTGACGACTCAAATTAGATTCCAAGATCATGAGCAACGAGGTATTGAATTTATTTGTATTTATATATTAGGGGGCTATACAACCCTTATGATACCCATTAGGTTTTCCATTGAATTGCAATACTATCAACCGAATAGTTGCACAAATATTTATGGCTATTCAAACCAAATTTGCACAACTCATAGGATACAGAAAGTATGATCATGTAACATATTACAAATATGTCTAGTGAGCTAGCATCCACAAAGTGTGAAATATTTATTATCTAATGGTTGTGCAACTATGTAGCATGGTTGTTTGGTGGGTAGTTGTGTAATGCATGGCTTGCCTATGTTTTGGTCATGAAACTTTGATGTGTACCTATGTGATGGAAAACTATTTAGCACATGGATTGAATTCATTTTAGCCACACAACTATGGTAGTTTGTACAACATTCAAGTAACTTGCTTGATTATTTTGTGAAATAATGCACAACCTACATGATAGTTTTCTTTATTCCCACACACACCACTTCTTTTTTTAGTATTTTTGTTTGTGTAACAAACCTATTTCTAGGATAGTAATGTCAATCTCTTGGCATGAGTGAGATTGTGCCAATATTTTGGAGGAGGAACAAACTAACTGCATTACACATGATGATCTCACCTCCTATGGATTAATCAAATACTTATTACACTTCAAAGGGTCAAAGGTCATCCATTATTTATATGAAAAGGAGGGTTTTAGGTAGGTTTGGTTGTATTTGTGTATAGACCATGTCTGGAAACTTCAACAGCAGCCTCTAGAGGTGCCAAACAACAAATATGAACAATTTTGAGGTCATAGTAGTATCAAATCATCTCTTCTTGGAGTTTTAGGGACTCTAGCTCTGAAAATAAACCTTGTTAAGAAATCTAGGCAGTTTTGAAGTTCATGGTAGTATTAAAATTGTGGAAACTTAGACATGTAGCATCCTTAAAACAATCCTATAGCGATGTATTAAAATTTAAAAACAGATTTTGATGGTAGTTTTCATATATTATTTTAGGTAGGATCTAGAAGGTTAAAATTGCAATGATTTATTAGTATTGGTATCTTGAAGTTTGAGTTATTTTATGGAAACCTACAGATAAAGATAAGATAATATAATAATATTAATTTCTAACAAGTGACCACAAAAGTAGGTCAATGGGACTGAGTGGTGAAAACTGAATACAAGAACAAAGAACAAAATATTCAAAGGAAACACTCTCTCTCATTGGGATGGGATGGGGGTTTCCCACAGTAAATTGGTAAAGGATATGCGATTTAGGAAATGTGCAGGGTTCAAGTCTCTTACCCCATGTTAAATTAGTTTTGTATTGCATCCAAAATGGATCTACTTAGTTACCATATTTATTTATGGATGCTATAGAATGGAGAATATGGAATTTGGGACTTATAGGGTGCACTTTGGATAAAATCCCCCCAAAAAAATGTCAACTAACCAAATACAATAATAAAATATATTTTGAACAGTAAAGAAACATTTCTATGAGACTACAGTCCCATCCTAATAAATTGTATCTTGTTCCATTAATCAATACAACTGATTGTAGTATAATTTCAGGCTTCAACATGATGCTAGAAAAAAGGCTAATGAAACAACACAAAGGCTTAATTTTTTCTTATCCTTTGAGACCTAAAATTCATTTATGGAATACAACCCACATTTCTTCTTTTAACATTCTAGAATTAATGAAAATACACAAATTAACTCTAATGCTACTACTGGAATGACATAAAGAAAAGGTTATTTATTTACATTATAAAAGTACTCTCTTGGACTTCTTGTCCTACAAATACATTAGATCTATTTTTAAAAATATTTGTGAAAATAATGGATTTTACAACTTACTAACTCATAAAAATCAGAAGTTTCTTTTCCAAGTGATTCAATCATAGAAACAACTTGATAAATCAAACTAATTAAGTTATGTTTATAGATAAAATAGAACAAAGTTAACTTGAATGTATGGTAAACATCATCACAACTATATGTGCGTGTGTGCACATGCATAAATACCCAATACACAGTTCAATCAAATAAAGAAAAACATAATTATACCTTGATTTGTGGAGCTTCGCACTGCCTTATTCTTCTTTACCTTTCAAAACATCATTCAACATACTTCAATTTTTTTCTTGTTGCAATAATTTCATGTTAGGACCCATCAAATAAAATTTTTCCTGCTTATGAAAATAACAAAACCAATCTAAATAAGTACAATACTATTACAATGTAAAGTACACTACTGTTCAACTATTCAAGTAAAGTAATTGATAGTAAGAGATCACCTAAGGAAACATGGAGAACCACAACACTATCTATATAAGGCCATTGATCACAACAAAAACGCAATTTTTTTCCTCTAAACTATTAAAATGTTTCCCAACACTATCTATAGCAAGTTCCAATGGATGAGTCAAATAGCAATAGTAAAATTTAAACGCTAAAATTATACAAATAATTGTTTTTAATGTACATACTTCCTTATCATTAATTGATCTCCTCTCTCTTTCGATAATAATTTAATATTTTCTATTGAACAGGACCAACCACGTGAAGGTGGAAGATCTTATGGCCCCCCCCCCCCCCCCCCCCTTACATCACTCTCAATTCCCCAAACCCAATCCATCTACTTGCAAATAACAATTTACTGCAAATTAATTCACTCAATAGCTGAAATAAAACTTTCATTAAACCATTCATTAAATCATTCAACAAACCATTCAAGCATTCAATAGATGGAAAAAAAATTCATTAAACCATTCATTAAAGCATTCATTTAACCATTCATTCATGAAATAGTGGAAAAAACCATCTAAATTTTCTTATTATAAATAATAATTACTCAAAATTTCTTCAATCGCTTCCTTTTTACTTTCTTCTCTTTACATATTTAGCAAGAAGCGCATCTTCCAGAATCTTCTCATCGGTCTCCCTAGTAGACTGCTTGCAAGGTTGAACTTGCAGTGAGGGGCTTGTAATTATTGCAATATTGTCAAATTGTTTCATTAATTATTTTTTGTGTTTCTAAAAATACAAGTAATTCATTTAAAAAAGCATTATAAAGGTGTTTTTTACTTGTCATTGGCACATCAACATGTTCATCATTATCCTGTATAGGATCAACATGTTTAGTGTTACCTGCATCTACATGCTCTGGAGTTGAATTGTGGAGAATTAGAATTATTGGTCATCATCTATAATTATCTATATGAAACAGTAGCATATTAATAAATTCATTACCAAGAGTCTAAGCATGAGCTTCGAATGACTGGTGTACATCCTCGACATTAACGAGATCATTACTTTCTTGCTCAAGATAGAATAAATAATTTATGTTCATTTTTATAGCGAATAAATTGCATGAGAATTACTAAATTTTCATTAAACTATATATTTTTTATATACCTATGCACTAGATGGATCAGCAGAAGATCGTGTAGTATGACCAAACAAGCTTATTTGTCATTCAACAATGGATTCAAAGCTATGTTTGAATCCAAGCTTCATTTCTTCCTCAATGGGAAATTCTTTGACTAGGAAACTATAAAGATTAGTGAGTTAGTGTTTCATAAACCGAATCCCCTGTCTGCAATAGAAATATATATAACATTGCTTAGTTTTTGAAGCAATAGTCTGTGCAAAAAGTTGTATTAACAAAAAATTTCTATCATGATAGATTCCTAGAATTACATCTAGGTTTACATGATTCCTATACGAGGGTGTGGTTTGATCAACAGCTGGGTACTTTCCTCGATCATCCACCTGCAAAAAAAGTATAGAACAATATCATAATGAATATAATATGTAAAAACTCCAAAATACATAACAAAATAAACAGTATGCTACATGTTTTATATGTGTACAATTTTGAAGTATTTAGAATGTAGAATTACATTTGTTTTACCTATTTCCTCGAGGATCCAGTCATCTGATCAATAGCTAGGGACTTTCCTCGATCATCAACCTGCAAAAAAAGTAGACAACATTATTATAATGAACGCAAACATAAAAATGAAAAAATACAAACAAAATAAACATTATGCTACATGTTATACATGTGTACAGTATTTAAAATGAAGAATTACATTCATGTTTACTTGTTGCCCCGATGGTGCAGTTGTCTAGTCAATTTTCAGTTGGCTTCCCTGATCAACAGTCTACATGGAAAATAGATCATATTATATAAATGAACCGAATATACTATTGAAAATACATAACGATAGATCTGTTTGTCCTTCCTAAATTTTTACAATGGCAATTTTGATGTATACCTGTCGCCTTGAGGTAGGTCTAATAAAAATCAACTGTGAGGGATGTTCCTCGAATAAAAGAACCCCGCATAAAAAAAATACTTTAAATTACATAATGAAACAAAAAACTCATTCAAACAATTTTAAAACATAACATTTTAATGTATACTTGTTTCCTCGTGGATCTCACCTTCTGCTGGGGTGATGCACCCCCCATCACCTCCCTGCGAATTCAACATAGAAAATTTAATAAAAAATTATATTATACACATCCACAAAGATTTTATATTATATTATATTTAAAAATCCTAAAGATTTTAAAATATTTAATAAAAGGTTGGGTAAATTGTTGGATGTACCACATCCATACTAACCGTGTTTGTATCTACTCGATTCAAATTGTAATTAATAAGCGGTTCTTCTCCAACAACTATTGATTTAATAGCACATACACAGACATAGTTACCTTCATGTGCCTCAAATATGCAGTTGGGTTTCTTAAGTGTAGAAACGGGTTGTGTACTATTTATAAACCCCATAATATTCCCAGTTATTTTTGGCCTTCCATCAATGTACAATGTTGCTCCTTTATTTTGATCTTTGTCTTTCAATTGTGTATAATTTGCTGACAACCCATATCTATTCATACTTTGTATTTATTGGACCAGTCACATCCAATCATTTTATTTGTAAGAGGGCCCAACATACTCCATCAATTCTGTACATTTGTCATATCCAAGCTTTATTCCATCCATGCAAAACAACACCAATCCATGTAATGATGATGGTGCAATTCTATATATACTCTCATTCACACAAAATTCAGTGTTTACTTGAGGAATATCCCTAGGCACCCATTGTTTCACTAGGTTTTTGTACCTTAAGGGCACCTCGATGTCTCCTACTGTCTTGTCATCATAGGAACATCACCCCCCTTCTCTGAGAAAAAATTCAATGTGTTTATTGAATTTTCTTCCGATATTATGAAATGTAGTTGATCTAGCCCTTATATACCAACTTGATGTCTCATTTTCCTGTAGCCTTCCCAAACTCCCCTCGCTGGAGGAAGACAGGTCTGGCAAATACCTGTTTGGTTCTACATGCACCATGCCCAGAAAAAATTTTGGAAAATAATAGTAAAAAACATGGAAAGACTTATAAGCATGACATAATGGTGATATAATTATCTTGAATAATATCAATAATTCCCTATTATAACATTTCATCACATAGTCCTTTAACACAATATAGATAACAAGTCATTCCATAGAAAATGCTTCAGCCAATTTATCTCAAAATATAAACTTTGTTTTTTACAATATTCTTAGGTGTACCTATTTTAATTTAGTTTGTTTCCTCACCCAAAAATATTAAAGACCCAATTTACGGATCTCAATATATGTGATAAAATCATTTGCAAATATTCAGTAACTTTTTTTCAGAAGAAAAATAGGCGTTCCATGATATTCAATAGTGAAAAAAAAGGTAACTTTTACATAGTCCTGACAATAAGTTAGTCCATTAACGAGTGGAGATCATAAGTATCAAAAAATTTCCCAAGGGGAGGGATGGAACCCACAAGCCCAAGATGACTGAAGTAGCAATACCACATGGAGAACAGAAGGAACCCAAACATCTTATCCAAGGAGGCATCGAGGGTGGAGAAAACACACCCCTGAGGGGATGAAAACAAACTCTATATCCCCAGCTAAAATAAGAAATATGCTGATGTATCCCATAGTAGAAAGAACCAAAAAATACTATGCCACAGAAATCAAAAAATATTAAATTAACTCTATCATGCCTTCCTCAATGATTTCTCCTTCTAAAATTTACGAGAAGGAGAGGATGCCAGCCTTAATATTCAATGCTTCCTTGGATAAACAGTCTGCACTCATATTGTGCTCCTTGTATACATGGCTAAAGTCATATAACAAACGAATTGAAGATGTCGGTAGTATATTATATATGTTGGATATTCGATGAAATGCATTACTTTCTCCAACCTCTATAGATGAGTTCACATTCTGAATGCTTCTATCACTACATCAACCTGATCACACAACTTCTAGGTCACTTCTCCACTCTACATTTTCTTGATTATTCATTTTCTTGGACACTCCTCTCTTCTTACTATACACACGTAGTCTTACATATAACTTAGATAAACTTCTGACTCCTCACAACAAACTCCTAAAGTGAATGTTATAAAATTGTAACAAATGTTTAATAATAGATTCAACCCTGCATCCAATGAACTAAATAACTCAATCCTTATCTATTCATTTTTTCATTAACTATTTTCTTGATATTTACACAAGTGTCTACGAAGATCGTATATTTGTGCATGGTTTTACGCTTCCTATTTTTAGTGTTTACCCCTGTATCCAATGAACCAAATAACTCAATGCACACATCTCAGATGTTACTCTTTGGACTATACCTCTTTTTTTCATTAAGCATGATCATTTTCAGTCATTAAAGAACATTTTTCAAATAAGGGTACTTAATAATGTTGAACAAATCCTTCATATGGTAGATGTGGATAATCAAGGCTGAACACTTGTTTAAAAACAAACTAGGGTTTTATGTTGATCTACAACTTGTACAAGTGAGACTCAGGTTGGGAGGCCCAGGGAGTCCTTTTATATTTAGACATTGTATCTACCCAACCCTAAGTCGAGGTCCTATGAATTTAACAAATAAACCCCAATTCTAGGTCCTGATTTAAATGGAAAATTCTAGTACGAGCACCGAAGGGTTTAGGAACAATGGCTCTAGAAGATATGGGATGCGTTTCTCCACTCTAAGTGTAATTCAAGTGCCATTATCTGCTCTGCTGGAGTATATAGGGATTTTTAGGGGTCAACCACATTATCATAAAATTGATGGTATAGGTGGCCGGGGCTCCGTTAAAGAGATTGATCTTTGATAGGAAATCATGAACTGAAAATATAAACATTGTGTTGATCCTAGATTTGTTACCATTTTTGGTAGATAAATTACTCATTTAACCACATATTTTATTATCTTTTGTATATTTTATGACACGTAGATCATTATTCAACCTCATGTATGAGTCTTTTTAAGGTTTATATAAAATTATTTTATTATTATCATTTTTATGGTTTTATTAATTAAAAATAACATTATTAAAACATATTTGATGTATTAATTGGTTTGTATAATTGTTTGTAGGTTTTACAATATTTTTGGGCCAAGTTAATATGTAAAATGCATTCATCTTGCTTTTCTCACAACATGTCCAACTCGACGTCCAGCTCGTCATTCATCCTGTTTCATGAAACTCACTGGTGGTTTGATAGATGTCTAAAGGTGTTGTTGTAGACTCCAGTCCTGAAGCATGCCAACAGATAGACAATCTGTTCACCCTAGATCAATTCCCAGTGTATCCATCTCATGTCCCATCCTTTCGTTCAACACTCTGTCCAGGTATCCCATTAGACTGCACGCTACTGAGAATTAATCCCGGGCATTTAAAATGTGAAACAGCTGCAAACCATTTTTTTGTCCATGCGCCCAAGTGATAGCATGATCATTATTCTAGAAGGATCATCAGTGCGTTGATTTCTCCCAACACCAAGCAGTTCACTTCCCATGTGTCAAAGGATGGAGCATCTTTGGTCTAGAAGGATCGCTCGTGGTCTCCTCTACCTGACTCCAAACTACCACCAGTCTGCACATGTAAAGAATAGAACAACCTGCATTCTAGAAGACCCACTATGTATGTTTCCCTTTCTCACTATCACTCCATAATTGCACAGAAGAAGGAGTCTTGCGCCACATCTGAAGACCCGATGTGCTATAAAAGTGAACATGTCCGTATGTTGTCCAGTGAAAAGAACCAGACTCACAATGAAGAAGGAAGATGCTTATGTTCTCGCCTTTGATCAGTTAAACGCCATTATAGTCGAATAAATTTAGAGAGCATTCGACCACTAAAGGGTCGAATTGCTCGTCCATTTAAATCATTATATAAATCATCCTCTGTGAGAGAGCTTAGTTAGCTAGAAAATCAGTTAGTTAGTAGAGTTAGGAGAAGAGTTCTTGCTATGATTTACTCTTGAACTTTGTATTTCTGTTCCATCATCTGAATAAAGGTCTGTATGCATTGTTGTTGAAGATTGATTGCGTTTAAGTAGAAGTTAGTCAGTCATCACCCCTGATTACTGAGAGGGTCCCTCATCAACCAGAGGTTCATTTTCTTTGTTTAGCTTAGTTTCTTTTTTTGTTTTAGCTAGTGTAGTTTAATTTCTAGTTTGCTTCCATTAGATTATAGTAAGTGTTATTCTGTTTGTTTTCTGTAATACATTAACTTAGTTTTATTTCGAAATTGAATTAGTTAGATGCGCACATAGCTTGTTTTCAGTTATTTTCTTTCAGTCATTTGGTTTCTAGTTATTTTCATTTTCAGCATTACTTTCAGTCTTTGTTTTCAAGAATATAGAATAAGTTGTTTTCATGAATTTAGAATAGATTCAATTCTGTTATTTATTTTCCTGTTTTGAATTTATGCAAGTTAATTCTCAATTTATTTATTAATTTAATATGCAATGATCCCTTTTGTTCATGAATTAGTTTAAGGTTAATTTGTTGTTTAATAGGTTTATTTACTGTTTCGATGCATTAGAATTACATATGCATGGCTTCAGCTCAAGATTAGCCTATTTAGGTTAGTTTTTACTATTTTAACTATGCATACTGTCATTCGGGCAGCCTGTTTAGTTTGTTATTTAGCCACCCCTTTCAAACCCTTAGTTCAGTCTATCATTCAGCCCTTAGTTATGTTTTTAGTGTTTTTTAGTGTTTTAAGTGTTTTTAGTTTTGTTTTGTGAATGTCTAAATTATGTTTTGACTGTAATAGTTAGATGACAGTTTTGTTTAACATTAGAGTTAAAGTTTAGTTGTTTTGAATTATTTATTTAAGTTTTATCATCTTCCTTACTTCTTTTACCTTGAACGAAGTTTAAGTTATTCATAAGTTCTGTTTTTTATTTTGTTTTGTTGTTGTATGGTTTTGTGTTTATTCCTTTTGAATTGATTTATTTGTTTGTATGCAAGATTTAGTGTGATATGTGTTTTCCTTCATATGTTTCTAGGTTGTCTATTTTATGTTGTGTTATTGTTGGAAGAACTTGTAGGATAGAACCTAAAGTTTTCTTTATTAAGTTTTCTACTTGCTTCTTTTATTAAGTTTTCTAGTTGCTTATAAGTTAAGCTTTCCTTGTACCCTAGTTTCACATTTGAATAGTTCATTGTTAATTGTACTTCAGTTTAACACTTATTTTCAATTGTTTAGTTTATTAGTCTACCTAAGTTTAAATACTTTAATAATTGCATTTTTAGGAGTTTGACTCAGTTTTTCATTTTGAAATATCTTTCGATCTTTTGTTTGTTAAAAAATTTACACGACACCCTCTACCTTCGCATATATTTTGTGTCAACTCTAAGCTTACCAACCCCAGTTGATAATTAAAGAATAGGTGGATTGATTTAGACATAATAAAACACCCAACACATTACTGCTCAAGCATTGAAAGAAATGCATACCCCTTGTTGATTTGGTGCTGGAAAGTGGGTCTCATGTTGAATCTAGGGTTTGTGAATTTGACACCCATACATGTATTTTTTTATTTTCTACAACAAGGACATAATTTAGAGCAATCATCATCATCATAAGTGTTCTCCTTAATGTGTGCTTATAACTCATCAATGTAAATTGCAAATAATCATCATAAACCTTAATCATCAATGCAAATTAGGATATTTTTATGCCAAAAATGGGTTGGTATAGTGTGATTTCTCTTGTATTTTGTAGGTTTTAAACAAATACAAGAAGGATGTAGGGGTGATTCCATGAAGTTGGGTAACACTTTTTGGCCAAATTTGGTGATGAAAACCTGATTTTTTACTCATGTGCTAGATAGAAGCCCTCGAAATGCATATATGCCATGTGAATTTCGACTTGCAATAAAAAAAGAAATTGTAGAATATTATGTTGGCTTCATAATGATATTTTTTTTAAAATATTTGGATGTCATTTAATGTGTGAAATCCTTCATTTAATGAATTGTGTGACCTTAAAAATTTGAAGAAGTTAATAATTGGCTCATGTCCATCCCCAATAATTCAATCTGACATTAATAATTTTTTCTAGAAAAATATAAGAGCATGATCTACACAAAATGTACTATGGTTTGCATATTTTTTTGTTAATTCATTTCGCAATATACAATTATTTATTATTTTTGGAAAGTGACCACATCTAATTTCAAGATCATTTTATACACATGTGTCCATCCCAGCTTCTTTTTCACTGTTTTCAAAAATTGAAAAACCAAAGATACCATTTTGAAGAGGACATGTCGATGTGCGGGCTGCCCATTTTTAAGAAATTTTTGGATGTGTATATTTTACCCTGTGGATTTTTCTTTGAGCTGCTTCGAAGTTGTTGTCTAGTTTTCTAAGTGTAAGTTTTAAAAATAATAAAAAAAAAACCCATATGAATGCCAAAATGAATGCATGATATCTCAATGGATAGAGGATTTGGTGATGAATCTATTGGTATGAACTCCACTCAGTCATATGCCATGAATGGAAGGGTTTATACCCCTAGAAGACACAAATAAACATTGATTTTCCTATAAGAGGGTTAATTCTCTGTTTTCAGGCCCTTAATCGAGGTATTAGCTTGATCAAGGTATTGACATCCCTCTATCGAGGTTTTCAAAGAAGCTCGATCGAGGTTTTTAAATAAGCTCGATCGAGGTTTTATTAAACCCTCAATCGAGCTATCGGTTAAACCTCTTTTTATAATTGTTTTTGCACAAGGACCTCGATCGTAGCCTTAAAACCTCGATTGAGGTTTTCTTAAAACCTAGATCGATGTCTTAAAACCTAGATTGATATTTTTTTAAAACCTAGATAGAGTTTTTTTTAAAACCTAGATTGAGGTCTTAATACCTAGATCGAGGTATTTAATAAAACCTAAATCGAGGTTTTGTTAAGCCCTCTATTGAGGTGTTATGACCTCGATCAAGGGTTTAAAAATTGCTCGATCGAGGTACATTTTTGTGTTTTTTCCGAAAGCGCCTTGCTAAAAAGTGTAACCCAACTCCATGGATGCACCCTCAGGTATGGAAACAATTAAAATATATCTGTAGAATAGTTTGTTGGGATTGAATCTATAATTCTAGTTTTCCATTAGTAAGGCCATAACGTCTTGGATCATAGGCACCTAATTTCATTTTCAAATATCTTAGAGACTCAATTGTACTTCCATTGCAGAAGATTCCAGTATTTGTAGATTTCTCAAGAATTTGCCAAAATTGATCCAAAACCTTTAAAACCCTAACAATTTCTATTGTTGTGGGTGTGATTGCTATGATATGTGAATCGATCATGGAAATAATTTTCATATTCTTATGGTTTCAAAGATGAAAATAGAATATTAGCATTTCTTATGAGACAAAAAACAATAGACTAAGTACTGATAATTAAAGGATTTTGGAAGGAAATCTCTCAGTCCATTGATTTTTCTTGAGTACTCAAATGGCTAGAATCATTTGGAAGATGAAGAGACATGATGTGAATGCTTCTAGAGCTTTATATTTAACCTTAAATAAATTGAATCTGCAACATAGTATTTCTCTGAAAATAATCTATTGGGAAAAAAAAACTAATATCGTGTTGCTTACAAGGGAGTATTGAGACACAGGTCTTTTTTAGTCATCAAAAGCATAAATAAGATGAGTTTCAATACAAAGAAATTTGGAATTCCAAACGGTTCTCATTAGAGGAAATTTCAACTCAAAATGGGGCTCCTAAAAAAAATTAATAAATAATATTTATTAATTTTGGAGGAAGAAAAGAAAAAAACTACTTTTTGTTTGTATTTTCGACATATCTCCCCGTGTTTTTACTCAAATTTAGATCAGGAGAGCTCATTCGATGCGGAATTAAATTCCACATCCAAGGAGTATCTACTTAGCATACTTTTGATGGACCTCGCTACCCCCAAAACAAGAAATACCTGAAAAAACATGATGATGATGTCATCATCACATTTTTTTAGGTATTTCTTGTTTTTGGGGTAGAGGGGTCTATCAAAAGTATGCCAAGTGGGTACTCATTGGACGCGGAATTTAATTCTACATCCAACAAGCTCTCCCAATCTAAATTTGAGTAAAAACACGGGGAGATATGTGGAAAATACAAACAAAAAAAGTAGTTTATTTTATGATACCTATCCCCAAATTTATATTAAAAAAGTGTTTAAGACCTATACAGTATTTCAAATTTAAATCAATTTCATTGGCTAACACATGATGACATTGAATTTGAATTAAAGTTAAAAGGCCTATTTTGAGTTGAAATTTCCTCTAATGAAAGACTTTATCATTACTTCGGCATGAAAATGTGTTTATGTTAAGAGGATTTTTATGTTCCAAAGGAAGAGGTGAGTGATTTCTTGTGTATTATTTTGCACCTAAAGGAAATCTATTGCAGTTTCTTGATGCAAATTTTGGAAGTGTACTCAATTGGCTTGCTAGATTAAGGATTGCACATGGTGTTGCAAAAGTTAAGACTTAAACACTTCTTCCTAGTGGATTTCCTTGTTGGTGTTCACTTTTGGTTTTGTTTCAAATGTCGGTACATATATTAACCATGCACACATTTTGTCAACACAAATATCTTCAACAAAATTCACCAACATAGATCTATCTTAACCCTAGTATGATATGCATCTTGAGGTTTCCCAAGGTTATGTATTATGTCCTAATATTTTACATATAGGCCATTTTTTCAAATTCAATGCATCTAATGCATTATATAAATTCTGTAGATTAATGTACACAAAAATGCACAAGATTTATGGATCAATCCTAGTCTTATTATAACTGACCTTCGATCGCTAGTTTGTTGTCTAGATTTAATACAACGATACTACATGCACACATAGAATTACAAAGGATTGATGGATCACTCCATTCTTAGGTTTAAAATTATTTATTGAATCTCTAGGTATGACTTGAAACTAGCATAGGTTCATCTCTAACTCTAGGTCCAATTTTCCCCTTGAGGTTGTATATTTTGTGCCAAGTTGTCAAGTTGAGAGAAATATCCTCGATCTTCACAACCCTAAGTTGCACATCTAACTTGGGTTTAAATGGGTATATGCTAGTGTCCAAATCTAATGCTTTTTTAAATTCAATTATCTATTGCACAAAGGTACACACAAATAGGAAGATTTAATGAGTCACCCGACACTCGCCCAAGTTGTGGGATTAATTGCCCTTATCTGGGTGCAATCAACTAATAAAAATAACCTTTGGTAAAATGCATAATCTACAAATGGGTTTCTTTGATCACAAAAAGAATAATTAGAGGAATGTTATACAAAATTCCCCTAACAGAGAGAAGCAAGTAGATGATGATGCATCATCATATAAACATATTGAACCAAAACATATCAGCTAAGAATATTCTTCTTGATCAACACTTAAATATTATTATTTCATATTGTGGTATGCATAGAAATTTAGCAGAGACAGTGTGTATTCAATCCTGAAATATTCTGCAGGCATGGGATATTTGCCTTCAGAATACACCAATGTTGTTCGTCTTACATAGAAAAGTTATGTGTATTCCTTTGAAACATAATGTTCCAGCTTCTTACTTGAGAAACAAAAGACAGCGAAAGAGACATTTAAGATGAGACCTATTTTAAGATCATGAAAGAGATCTTTCATAGTATTTAGACTACAGGTCGGATCATGCAATGTTAATTTTTAAGTGTCTTTTCCCACCTTGGTTTCAAGTCTCTTTCTCATTGTTTAATTCCCAACCCAATAAAAATTTCTCTTGTAGATGAATTGATTTCTCATAAACAACTTGTACATGAAACACTAGAAAATTTCACTAATATATGAAGCAAAAAATTACTGGCAGTCACACATAGGAAAAAATATAGAAATCGTATTTTTTGAAAATTTCCCACGAAAAACCCACAAAGGGAAAACATGTTTGAGAGATATTTTTATTATATCTTCAGCAAAATAATACAACAACAGTATGCACTTATCTCAACCAGTAGAAGACAAATTCAACGCATTGAATATTGTGCATCCAAATTATGGAAATTCCTTCCAATCTCATGATTCTATGAATTTTATAGAAGATCTTTGAATTGCATGCCAAAAACACCCTTCTATATTGGTCTAAAAGAAAGTAGGAAATATTCTCTAAAATGGGGTAACGAAGGAGAAGAACGGAAGCAAAGAAAGAAGATAAAGAATAAAGAGTACAGACTATGGATAAATGAAGACAAAGACCCTGTTATGATTAAGTAGGTTTAGTACTATTTGTTTTGGTTCACATTAGACAGGGATTAATGTTTATATGGATTCCTTCTAGGAATGTTTAGCAGATTAGGGATTATACTTCTTGTAGTTTTTATTTGTTTTATTAAGGGCATAAGATCAGACCTTTAAGAGGTCAAGGTTTTCTAGTCTTAAGAATGTGTATATACTGGTAACAAAGACAAATTGATAACTATTATGTATCAATCCTATTAGGACTAATTATGAACTAATATTAAGCTCATTTGAGGATGGTATACGGGCTTCCTATTGAACTGAATTGTGGTTGTTTTTTATCTTATGAAGATTTGACGACTGTGGTTAAACTGTGCAAATTCCTGTTTGTTGAGGATGAATTCTAAGACATGTGAAGGGATGTTAAAAAGGAAATTGAAGGATAGATTGAGATCATTTTAAGGACATTTTTTGTGGATTATCAAAAGGATGATTTAGACCTAATTGTAAGTATATCTTGATGAACTATCCTTGAAGAAGGTTATCTTGGAATAATTTTGTAAGGGATATGAGCAGGAATAAATTTTTTTGAATAAACATTCCATAATTAAATAGGAAGATGAGATTTTGAACAAACACTGCGGAAAAAAATTGTTATAGTTTGAGAAAAGAATTATACTTGTTGTGACTGGGTATAAAACAAATTTACATTTGAGTTAGAAGCAGAGTATTTGAGACAAAATTGATTCAGTCCAAGAGCATATTTGGTTTGAATAAACAACAGGGTTATGGGAATTTCTTCGATTAGCTTTAAATATTGAGGAAATATTTGTACATCATTTGGATAATTTCCTGAGTCCTGGATGTGAATGATGAGTCTCTAGTTCATAGAACTAAGAGAAAAACTATGGTTTTGAAGAAACATTCTCATTGAACTGACCTTCATGATAAGGAGAGACATGTGGCGAAGAGAATTGAATGTATACTCCTTATTTGGATAGTCTTAGAAAATCCTAAAGAGTCCTAGCATCCCAATGATGAACTGAAAATGCTTATGGATGGCTTAAGAAAAATATTGAAGTTATTTGAAGAGCTACTTGAAGAAGACATTGAATTAATGTAGATGAGTGAGTAAAGCATGTGAAAGACCAACAAATTCTTGTATCCTATGCAGACTAAAGTTTTGGTATATTTATCCCTCAACGAGACATATTTTAATATCATGAAAGATATCTCTCCTAGTCTTTAAACTAGAGTCTCAAAGTTAGAACCATTACTATGAGTACTATGATGAAAAAAAGGTTGAATCCCAAACCAAAAAGGTATAAGGTATTTAACATTTAATGGAAAAAATTGTATATATGTAGTGCACACATCTATTTATAGGAATGTAAAATAATGGAAACTTTCATAAATCCCAATTGTTTGACTACTTGGAGGCAGGGGATCCTACCCCCATGTAATTTAGATGACTGTGTGGTTTTGGACATGTTTTCCAACCACAGTTAGTTATTTTCTTCCAAAAATAACAAGAATGTGTTGATCTAAAGCCATTTTGTTGTTTATGTTACCACATGCATCCCAATGATGCACGTGATCATAAGTGTGGTGATCCAATGTATTTTGAGGTATGAGAAGGTTAGCTTGGACCAAAGTTGCTAAGATTGATTGGGAGTAGTATGTGGTGGAAAAGGCATTCAATTTTTTATATTTATATCGAGAAATATGATAGTATTCCATTATTCTATGACTACGTGTGCTCAGATAAGATGTCTTCTCAGCCACATCCCAATCAATTTTAGCAATACATATCAATAATATTTAGTCCAACATATCATATTTTTAGCATACCTAAAAGTGGCTAGGGCATGCACAAATAAAATAACAACCAACCAATTCAGTAGATGGCTCATAAACTAGTATCTGAAGCTATAGTAGTAAGGCTTCAAATGGTGAGTTTACCTGAACAAATTTAGAGAGCAATGATACTTGGCTTTCAGGAAAACATTCTTTCACACCTGAGCAATGAAGGTAGTGAAATATATACACAGTGAACTAGAAATATGGGATTGTACAACATACATTTATTCATAAAATAAAGCATAATCTCATGATCCGCTCCAAAGTGTAGTCAATTAGAAATTATATTCCCAACAAATTGTGTACACAAAAGGTTTATGTAATGTTTCTTAATGTCATGAGTTTACTTCCAGTATAACCAGTAGTGACATAGTCCTTTGAAAACCATATAAAATACATTGATAAATCAGTTTTGGATACTTATAATGTGTAAGTGATAAACTTGGACATTAATTCCCTAGATCATAGATTTTGTTGTAAGAGATAGGGGTGGAATAACTAAGGATGCCATTTCGGATAAAAAGTCACAACAAGCATTAAGACTCTATGATGGTCTAGGATTGGAATTTTTGGATAGGCATGTGCAATGGAGACCCAAATATGATTCAATTCCTATATTAACAAGGTTACTATTGAGATGGCATCATTCGAAGACCCATATTTGGCCATTTTCTATTCAAAGAGGATTGCTTCCCTAGTACCACCTAGACACATTCAATGTTGGGTCTCTAAGGCTCTTTACTCCTTTATTCTATTAGCATTTTTACTAAGCACTTGCCTCCCTTTAAGTACTCACTAGAAACCCCTGATCACCTCCTCCTCTCAGAAAAAGAGATGGCCTTCCATTGTGAGAATTTGATGCAGCTACAAGCTGTTATCAATGTTGTGCCAACTATATTCAGTGCCATTTGTCACATGATCTCAATATTCTACACAATGAGTTAGGGTTTGTTAACTTGTGGGCCAATTTAGATCACCACATACAACAAATAGAGAAAATAAGCTAGTTGTTCCATCCTAAGAAGATGAACACAAAGTAACATTTTATCTTTAGATACCCCATATATTATGATATTTGAGGAAGAAATAATTTTTTTATCCATGATAAGAGATGTCTAGCTATATGCATGAATAAGTTGATCATTCATAAACAAAATATCTTGAGGGACCTTTCCATATCCTAATCCATTAGGTTCACCACCTTGTTTTTGGCCTATCTCAATGACTGTAAGAACTGAACACTATGCAAATTTCTCATCCACGAACATATGGATGGTATGATGATACAATGCCCTCCATATTGGGTTGTGAAATGCATATCTGAGCACTATTAATTATGTTCTAAATGTATCAGAGTTATTACTAACTATTTTCAATTTGCGCTAATAAACTAAATATTACTTCCACCATATAAACCTTAATCCAAACTGGGATCTCTCTAATAATCCTCCTCTACATCCCTCTCTTGAATTTTTAGGGTTTTAGCTTGACTATTGGGATGTTTTGATTAAATTGGGGCTAGTATCTTGTTAAGGGTCTGTTTTTATTAGGTAATAATGAATATGGAAGTGGGGATGTTCATCCTTCTTCTGTATGCTGGTGTCACTGATATATTTTGGAGACATACCCTCACATTTCCAAATCTCTGGACTATTAGGAATGTAAGAAACTTAGTCCCATCCTCCCTAATTTATTTTTAGTAATTCCAAGAAAGTGTGTGCTGGGGTAAATAAATATGAAGTGTATCTAGTAAGGTCAAGACAGATCAAGTGTTACCGAGAAATCAAAAAAGAAAAACCCTCTCTTAAGAGCTCCCAAATAATAAGGCTCATAATCTCTTAAGGACTTAGAAAATTACCTCATCACAACATACCTCTATCAGGAAACAACATGAAACCTATACAACTTTCTAAGGAACATAAATCATTCTTACCATTTCAAACCAACACCATAAATAATTATGTTTTTACTTACTAAGCACATATCTTGTATCTATTATTAGGAACATTAGCACATTAGCAGGTTAGGATCATTACTAACACATTAGGATATTTAATTTGGAACAACATCTGAAAATCTATAAGTTAGATTAGGAACATGAATACATTACATCAGGTTATAAAAAAATCAATCTATTATTTTGATGAGATAAGGAATCTATCCTATAACAGGTCTATTTCCATCTCTATCTCTAGACTAGCTATTCTACTAGTTCTATTCTACTGTGTACAACCATGAGCAATAGTTGTTGCTACTAGCCGCAATAATTGTTTAGTAATCTCTTATTTATCCAACCATTAACCTCTTATTTTTTCTTTAAGGAAAGGAAATACTATTGAGGCCGGTTCTAACATTTATAGTAATTTTCATGTACATATTTCTGTATTATTGTCTTACAAAATAGAGACTGATAGGACTATGAATTTAGTTGTCTCAATTACAATGAATTCTTAGGTGTCCATGTGTAATTTATATTCGTACTCTCAATGGGGGTTACAAGCTATGGAGCATTTGGCATGATATTACCTTCTTCACCTTGTTTTCTTTCTGATTCTAAGTTGTTTTTGCCTGAAAAAATAGCCTAATTTGAAACCTATTTATCTCAAATTCCCTAGCTCTGTTGGGGAAAATAAGTGCATTCTACTATGCAACATTGAAATTCAAAACCCTAGTATGCCCAAAGAATTTCCAAACCCACAATCACACACAAAAAAAGTGAAATTCAGTATACAGTGAAGGAATTAATGCATTTGTCAAATAGCCCTAGTGATCTATGCAATGCATTTCTATGAAGTTAAGTAATTTTCATTTTTATGTTCTTTGCAGAGAATCAATTTTCAAAGATTATTTTTTTTGGTTTATGTTTTAAATTACTAAAGACATCTCGGTCTCCTTTCTGGTGGTCTTGATTTCCTCTTGTGGCAGAACTGGGCATAGAACTGGGCACAGGACCGGGTCTCCTCTAAGCGAACAAGCACAAGGGATCTCTTCTTCTGTAATTCATGGGTCTCCTCCTCTTCTGTCGTGTGGTCTTGAATGGTGCGGGGATATCCTCTGGTTCAGAGATCCTTCTCCTCTAATTCATGCATTTTGCTTCAACTATGTCGTAGTTTATCCTTCTTGCTTCACACATATAAAGGGTTCACACTTATCAACCACTTAGTTTAAATGTAATATATATTTTTTAATGAGGTTATTATGGTATAGTTATAGCAAATTAGATCTTAGATTGAATCTAGAGGTGGTTTGAATCATACTCCTATTCATATCTTGATCAAAAATAAAAATAATAGAGGTAATAGTTATTGCGAATTAGTTTTGTTTTAGAAGAGGATAACCATATCCTTATGGATTAAGTCTCAGGATGAACTATAGATTGTTCTTGTATCCTTTAAAAAATATTAGTATAGGACTACATATGTATATTATGTAATTGTATTTATGTTTTTATGATCTCTTGGAGGAGGATTTTATTAGGGTTACTATGAAAACAAAGAGCTCGTGCAAAGTTTCAATTTATTTAAATTATTTTTTGTTTTAATTACAAAAAGTACAAGCATTATTCCTTTGATATATTCTAACATATTTATTTATGTAATTGTCTATATAAAATAATCTCAAAAATTCTTACCTTCAAGGTCAAAAAAATATTCTCTAATGGCATATCCAAAGAACAATTTGGGTTCTTGGATGAAAGACAAATATATGAGGCAATATGAGAAACTCAAGAATACATTCACATTAGATTAAAATTAAGAAATTCCCAAGTTTTAGTTGTGAAATTATATTCGTCAAAGGAATATGACAAAGATTAGTTGACTTTATCTTAGATCATGCTTATGTTAAATTTAGTCATCTAGTTGTGATATGGATTATGGGATATGTTTGTTTTGCTTATTTTGATATCTCAATAAATAGCTTGGATTCAAACTTTTTAAAGTGGACAAAATTTTAAAGACATGGATTCCTTTATCCCCTTTTATTTTCTTGTAGTGGTTGAAGGACATAATAAGGCTATCAAGGAAGCCAAAATACTTGGTGTCAAAATGGGGAGATGTTTATTATTAACACATTCATTTTCATTTATGATGTTCAGTTTTTTATCAATGGAAGTGAAATGGAAACTAATAAATGAACATCATGATGGTGAAGACGATGATGATGATGATGATGACAATGATGATCAGCATGATGATGATGATGAAGATGACGGTGATGATCATGACAATGATGATGATGATCAAGATGACGATGATGAACATCATGATAATGATGATGATGATGATGATGATGATGATGATGATGAAGACGACGACGATGATGATGATGATGATGATGACGATGACGACAATGATGATGATGATGAGGGTCATGATGATGAAGATGATGATGATGAACATCAACATGATGATGATGATAATGATGATCGTGATGATGATTATCATGATGATCAACATGATGAAGATGATGGTGATGATGGTGATGATGAATATGAAGATGATGATGATGAATATGACGACGACGACGATGATGAAGATGATGATGATGAAGATGATGATGATGATGAAGATGATGATGATGTTGATGATTATGATGATTATGATGATGATGATGATGATGATGATGATGATGATTATGATGATTATGATGATGATGATGATGATGATTATGATGATTATTGTGATGATGATGATGATGAGGGTCGTGATGACGATGATGATCAACATGATGATAACGATGATGATCAACATCATGATGATGATGAAGATGATGGTGATGATCAAGATGACAATGATGAACATCATGATAATGACAATCGTGATCATGTTGATGAAGATGATGACGATGATGATGATGATGATTATGATGAGGTTCATGATGATGAAGATGATTATTATGATGATGATGATCATCATCATCATCACCATCACAATGATGAAGACGATGATGATGAATGTCGACATGTGATGATGATAATGATGATCATGATGATGAATACGATGATGATGAATGTTGACATGTGATGATGATAATGATGATCATGATGATGAATACGATGATGATCAACATGATGAAGATGACGGTGATGATGGTGATGATGGTGATGATGACGACGAAGAAGATGATGATGATGATGATGATGATGATGATGATGATGATTATGATTATTACGATGATTACGATGATTATGATGATGATGATGATGATGATGATGATTATTGTGATGATGATGAAGATGACGATGATGATGATGATGACGATGATGATCAACATGATGATGAAAATGATGAACATGATGATGATGTTGATGATCAACATGATGATGATGATGATGATGACGATGAACATCATGATGATCAAGACGATGATGATGAACATCAAGATAATGATGATGGTGGTGATGATCATGATCACTATCATGATGATGATAATGATCACAATCATGATGATGAAGACAATGATGATCAACATAATGGTGATGATCATGATGATGATTACCATGATGATGAATATGATGATGATCAACATGATGAAGATGATGGTGATGATAATGATGATGGTGATGACGATGAAGATGATGATGATGAAGATGACGACGATGACGACGATGATGACGATGATGATGAAGATGATGATGTCGATGATTACGAGGGTCATGATGATGATGATGATGAGGGTCATGATGATCATGATGATCATGAAGAGGGCCATGATGTTGAAGACGATGATGATGACCATCATCATCATCATCATCATCATCAAGATGATAACGATGACGATGAAAATGATGGTGAAGACGATGATAATGAAGATGATGACGATGATTATGATGATAATGATGATTAGTATGATGAAGACGATAATGATGATGATGACGATGATGATGATAATGATGATGATGATGATAATGATGATGATGATGAAGGTGATGATGATGATGCTGATGATGATGATAATGATGATCATGATCATGATTATCATGATGATGAAGATGATGATGATCAACATGATGATGATGATGAAGATGATGGTGATGATGGTGATGATGATGATGAAGAAGATGATGTTGATGATGGTGATGGTGATGATGAACATCATGATGTTGAAGACAATGATGATGAACATCATGAGAATGATGATGACGATGATGATCAACATCATCATCATGATGATGACGATGATGATGACGATGATGGTGATGATGATGATGATGATGATGATGATGATGATGATGATGATGATGATGATGATGATGATGATGGTGGTGGTGATGATTATCTTAATGATGATGATGATGACAACGATGAAGATGAGGATGGTGATGATGAAGATGAAGAAGATGATGATGCTGCTGATGATGATGATGAATAAGAAGACAATGATGATGATGATGACGATGATGAAAATGAATATTATGACAATGATGACGATGATGATGGTGTTGACTATGATGAAGATTATTTTAACCTCTTTTGTTCTCCTATCTGTAAATATATGATATCATTAATGTTAGTATCTCTTTTTTTTAAATAAGATAAAAGAATAGGTCTAATTAAATATTTACGTTTTGAAATATATTTCATCATCTTCTTCATCCAAGTCATCATCTATATCATTAGATACAGAGTCAACATTGTTAGATTTTTATCATTCAAGCTAGCATTATCTTAGGATCTCTAACTGAGAGAATAATAAGCACATCAATAAAACATAAGAGACAATGAACAGAAATTGTTTCCTCGGGGAAACCATAAAGGAGAAAACCCCACAACTTCCTCAAAGATAGAATCAGCACCAAAAACAAAACCCAAAAAATAGTAAGATGATCTCCCGACAGTAGTAGTCTCTCTCTCTCTTATCCCACAAACTTCTTCTCTCTTAGTTATGTGCTAAAACTGAGTTAATGTGTGATACATAGAGAGGCTCGCTCTCTATTTATACTAATTCCTGACTTGATAATAACTCACTAGGGCCGAATTCTCTAGGAGAGTCTAATAACCCTAGGGCCCAACAACTACGGAGACTTTAACCCTTGATCAATAGGAGGGTTACTGAAAATGACTTTACATGACTTGTTTACATTATTGAATCTCTCGATAGGAACATCGGGGCATGACATGGCTCAAATACATTAAAGACACTTCCTGAAATAAAAATCGGGGTACAATACATAAGATATACAAGTGAATACATTCTAAAGTTACAAATACATAAACACTCCCTCTTAACTAGCAAGGTATTCTCTCAACACAATTTATCAGCACAAGTCTTCTTCTCTATATCATCTGTATTATCTTCATCTTCAAGTCATCTTCATCACTGGATCTGAATCATTACTGGATCATCATTACTGCATCTGGATCATCACTAGATCATCACTGGTCATCATCACGGGTGATATCTCTCGATTCTTCTTGTCACAGGAATTTCTACAGAGCTATCCCTTTTTCATGCTGGTTGTATGCCTAGACTCCATGTAGGTCTTCATCTTCTTCAGCACTTATATCTGACCATGGTTAGAAACACATCACAACTATGTCAGAAAGGCCCGCCCAGCACACACATCTAACCATGGTAGGAAAATCATTACACATCATGTCAGAAAGGCTCTGCACTTACATCTGACCATGATAGGAAACTCATCACACATCATGTCAGAAGGGCTCTACACTTATATCTAACCATGATAGGAAAATCATCACACATCATGTCAGAAAGGCTATGCACTTATATCTTACCATGATAGGAAAATCATCACACATCATGTCATAAAGGATCTGCACTTATATTTGACCATGATATGAAACTCATCACACATCATTTTAGAAAGGATCTGCACTTATATCTAACCATGATAGGAAACTCATCACACATTATGTTAGAAATGCACTGCACTTATATCTGCTCATGTGGGATGAACACATCACCATAGTCACATCATAATGTCTCTCAACCATAGGCTGAGTGTCAGTCCCAGACTGAGAAAATTCCTGGTAACTAAGTAGGTGCCTCCATTCTCCTAGAGAATTGCCTTCTGCACTTACATATGATCATGTGGGAACACATCCCATAGTCACCTCAGAATGGCTTAGGACTTACATCTGACCATGGAAGGAACCAATCCTCTCACCATGTCAGAATGGCTCTCCGACTCATCACTTCCCCTTGGATTGAACCTCGATCTGGAGAACACCGGTATTCTCCCTAAAGTACTCAAATTTATCTCTGGCCAATGGCTTAGTCAACACATCAGCTATATGTTCATCCATTGCAACATACTGGCACTTCACTGCTCCTCTCTACCCATATCCCTGATATAGTGATATTTGATCTTGATATGCTTTGAATTGTCATGGAACACCAGGTTCTCAGACAAATTCACACAACTTTGGTTGTCGCAATATATACTAGGATCCAACTGGAGATAAACTAAATTAGACAGTAGCTTCCTTAGCCATACTGCCTCACAACTAGCTAAACAAGCTATGACATACTTTGCTTCAGTTGTACTCAGTGCCATGCAAGACTCTTTCCTGCTAAACTAAGAGATCACACCTCATCCCATACTGAAGCAGCATCCTAAAGTGCTCTTTCTATCGATGGCACTACTTGCCCAATCTGAGTCAACATAACCTTCCAAGTTAATATTCTGATCAGCCTTACACTTGAGACCATAATCAACTGTACCCTTTAGGTACCTCAGAATATGCTTTGCAGCAATCAAGTGAACATGTCTTAGATCTTTCACGAACTCACTCAAGGTGTTCACATCAGAGCAAATATTTGGTCTTGTATTTGTCAGGTACATCAAGGACCCGATCATCTAACAATACATCGTGGCATCAATCGACTTGGATGAAGCATCACTCAATAGCTTCAGGTTCGATGCCATAGGTGTGGTCACTGCATTGCAGTCCATCCTACCGAATATCTTCAGGATCTCTATTGCATACTTCCCTTGTCCTAGGGAGATTCCATCCACATTCTACCACACCTCCATGCCTACAAAGTAATGCATCATACCCAAGTTCTTCATCTCGAACTTAGCAGCAAGCTTCCTCTTCGTGTCATTAATCAACCCATCTGCACCTGTTAGGAACAGGTCATCTACATACAGTAGGAGAAAAACTAGCTTTATTCTTCAACCTTGTAGTAAAGTTTGGGATCTGCTTTACTCTCGGTAAATCCCAAACTTGTCAGGAAGATGTCAATTCTGTCGTACCATGTCCTGGGTGCCTATTTTAAACCGTATAGGGCTTTCTTCAATTTGCACACATGAGTCTCTTTTTCATGTGTCTCAAAACCAAGTGGTTGCTCCAGATACACTTCCTCTTCCACTACACCATTCAATAAAGTAGTCTTGACATCCATATGGTGTATCTTCCATTTCATCACTACAACCAGAGCAAGTACCGATCTGAAGGAAGTGTATCTAGCTCCAGGTGAAAAAGTTTCTTCATAATCTATTCCTTCTTTCTGGGAGAATCCATGAGCCAAAAATCTTGCTTTATATTTTTCTATGCTACCATTTGTAGCATGCTTGATCTTGTAGATCCATTTGGAAGTTACAACAGACTTCCCTTCTGGTCTTGGGACAATATCCTAGACATCATTCTTCATGATCGATTGATACTTTGATCATAGCATCCTTCAATTCTTTCCTTTCCGTCACTTCTTCATAGTTAGAAGGTTCTTTATCAATGAAGTCACATAATAAGGCTACATAACCAGAGCAGGACCTGGTTCTGGTTCTTTTCCTTTCTCTGTGATTTTCTTCTGGAGCCCTATATCTTTCTAGACATTAGATAGCTTCTTGTACCCAAGAAAGTTTCCTTTTGTGAGGATTCTTCTCCAGAGGTGGATTTACAGGTTCTTTAGGTTCTTCTATTTCTCGATCTTCTTCTTGGATTTCTTCGTTCATGGTTGTGTCATGAATTCCAGGTACTTCTGTTTCTTCGGGTTCTTCAACAGGTCTCTTTCTGGATTTGTTGTAAGCTGAGTCTTCATCAAATGTTACATCCCTACTGATGTCGATCTTCTTGAATCCTAGGAATTATATTTTGTAAGCCTTTGAGCTTTCAGAGTATCCCATAAATATACCCTTCCTTCCTGAAGGATCTAACATTTTCCTCTTTTCTTTCGGAATGTGTATGTACACTAGATAGCTGAATATTCTGAGATGGCTAACTTCTGGTTTCTTGCCAGAAAAGACTTCTTCAGGTGTCTTGTTCTCTAGTACCTTGTGTGGAATATGGTTATGTACATACATCGTTGTTTTGGAAGCTTTTTCCCATAGATACATGGGCATATCTTTATCATGAAGCATGGCCCTTGTAGCTTCCATGATACTTCTATTATTCCTTTCGTGACCCCATTGTGTTGTGGATTATATGGAGTAGTTAACTCCCTCTTAATTCCTGAATATTTGCATAATTCTTTGAATTCATTTGATGTGAATTCTCTGCCATTATCTGATCTAAAGTTCTTGATCTTATTTTCTATGTGGTTCTCAATCAAGGCTTTTAATTCCTTGAACTTTCTAAATACTTCATCTTTGTTCTTTAATAAGTATATCCATGTCTTCCTAGAAAAGTCATAAATAAAAGAAACATAGTATACATACCGACTTAATGAACTGGATGAGATCGGACCACATACATCGTAGTGGATGACTTACATGACTTGTTTACATGATTGAATCTCTAGATAGGAACATCGGGGCATGACATGACTCAAATACATTACAGACACTTCCTGGAATAAATATCATGGTACAATACATAAGGTGTACAAGTGAATACATTCTGAAGTTACAAATACATCAACACTCCCTGTTAACTAAGAAGGTATTCTCTCGACACAATTTATCAGCACAAGTCTTCTTCTCTATATCATCTAGATCATCTTCATCACTGGATCTGAATCATCACTCTATCTGGATCATTACTGGATCATCATTACTGGATCTAGATCGTCACTGGATCATCATTGCTAGACCATCACTAGTTATCATCATGGGTGCTATCTCTTGATTCTTCTCATTACAAGAAGCTCTACAAAGCCAACCCTTTTTCATGCTAGTTGTAGGCCTAGCGTCCATGTAGGTCTTCATCTTCTTCAACGCTTATATTTGACCATGGTCGGAAACACATCATAACTATGTCAGAAAGGCTTGCCCAACACTCACATCTGACCATGGTAGGAAAATCATCGCACATCATGTCAGAAAGGATCTGCACTTACATCTGACCATGATAGGAAACTCATCACACATCATGTTAGAAGGGCTCTGCACTTATACCTAACCATGATAGGAAACTCATCACACATCATGTCAGAAAGGCTATGCACTTATATCTGAGCATGATAGGAAACTCATCACACATCATGTCAAAAAGGATCTACACTTATATCTGACCATGATAGGAAACTCATCACACATCATGTCAGAAAGGCTCTGGACTTATATCTGACCATGATAGGAAACTCATCACACAACATGTCAAAAAGGCACTACACTTATATCTGATTGTGTGGGATAAACACATCACCACAGTCACATCAGAATGGGTCTCAATCCTAGGCTGAGTGTTAGTCCCAGACTGAACAAATTCCTGGTCATTGATTAGGTGTCTCCATTCTCCTAGAGAATGGCCTTCTGAACTTACATCTAATCATATTGGAATAGATCCCAGAGTCACCTCACAATGGCTCACCACTTACATCTGACCATGGAAGGAAGCAATCCTCTCACCATGTTAGAATGGCTCTCGAACTCATCACTTCCCCTTGGAGGGAACCTTGATCTGGAGAACACAAAGCTTCTCCCTGAAGTACTCAAACTTCACTCTGGCCAATGCCTTAATCAACACATCAGCTATTTGTTTTTCCATCGCAACATATTGGCACTTCACTGCTCCTCTCTGCACCATATCCCTGATATAGTGATATTTGATCTCTTTATGTGTCGACTTGTCATGGAATAACGGGTTCTCAAACAACTTCACACAACTCTGGTTGTCGCAATATATACAAGTAGCATCCAAATGGAGATCAAATAAATTAGAAAATATCTTCCTAATCCATCCTATTCATAACTAGCTGAACAAGATTCAACTGTATTTAGTGCCAAGCAATACTGTTTCTTGCTAAACCAAGAGATCGCACTTAATCCCATACTAAAGTAGCATCCTAAAGTGCTCTTTCTATCGATGGCACTGCCTTCCCAATCTGAGTCAACATAACCTTCCACGTTAATCTTCTGATCAACCTTATACTTGAGCCCATAATCAACTATACCCTTTAGGTACCTCAGAATATGCTTTGCAGCAATCAAGTGAAGATGTCTCGGATCTGTCAAGAACTGGCTTGAGGTGTTCATGGAAAAGCAAATATATGGTCTCATATTTTTCAGGTACATCAAGGAACCAATCATCTGACAATACATCATGGAATCAACCGAATCGGATGAAGCATCACTCAATAGCTTCAGGTTCAATGCCATAGGTGTGGTCATGGCCTTGTAGTCCATCATCCCGAATCTCTTTAGGATCTCTATTGCATACTTCCCTTGTCCTAGGGAGATTCCATTCACATTATGCCACACCTCCATGCCTACAAAGTAATGCATCATACCCAAGTCCTTCATCTCAAACTCAACATCAAGCTTCCTCTTCGTGTCAACAATCAACACATCTACACCTATTAGGAATAGGTCCTCTACATACAGTAGGAGCAACACTAGGTTTCCTTCTTCAACCTTGTAGTAAAGGTTGGGATTTTCTTTACTCTTGGTAAAGCCCAAACTTGTCAGGAAGCTGTCAATTCTTCCATACCATGTCATGGGTTCCTATTTTAAACCGTACAATGGTTTCTTCAATTTGCACACATGAGTCTCCTTGTCATGTGTCTCAAAACCGAGTGGCTGCTCCACATACACTTCCTCTTCCACTACACCATTCAAGAAAGCAGTCTTGACATCCATCAAGTGTATCTTCCATTTCATCACTACATCCAGAGAAAGTACTGATATGATGGAAGTGTATCTGGATACAGCTGCAAAATTTTCTTCATAATCTATTCCATCTTACTCGGAGAAGCCATGAGTCACAAATCTTGCTTTATATTTCTTTATGCTGCCATTTACAGCATGCTTTATCTTGTAGATCCATTTGGAAGTTACAACAGACTTCCCTTCTGGTCTTGGGACAATATCCCAGAAATCATTCTTCATGATCGATTGATACTCTTATATCATAGCATCCTTCCATTTTTTCCTTTCTGTCACTTCTTCATAGTTGGAAGGTTCTTTATCGATGAAGTCACATAATAAGGCTACATAACCGAAGTAGGACTGGTTCTTTTCCTTTCTTTGTGATTTTCTTCTGGAGCCCCATATCTTTCTGCACCTTGGATAGCTTCTCGTACCCAAGCAGGTTTCCTTTTGTGAGGATTCTTCTCCTGAGGTGGATCTATAGGTTCTTGAGTTTCTTCTATTTCTCGATCTTCTTCTTGAATTTCTTCATTCATGGTTGTGTCATGAATTCTAGGTACTTCTGTTTCTTCGGGTTCTTCAGCGGGTCTCTTTCTGGATTTGTTGTAAGATAAAACTTTGTCAAATGTTATGTCCTTGCTAATGTTGATATTCTTGAATCCTGGGAAGTATATTCTGTAATCCTTCGAGCTTTCAGAGTATCCCACAAATATACCCTTCATTCTTGAAGGATCTAACTTTTTCCTCTTTTCTTTCGGAATGTGTATGTACACTAGACAGCCGAATATTCTGAGATGGCTAACTTCTGGTTTATTGCCAGAAAAGACTTCTTCAGATGTCTTGTTCTCTAGTACTCTGTGTGGAATACGGTTCTGTACATACACTGGTGTTCTGGCTACTTTTTCCCATAGATGCATTGGAAGATATTGATCATGAAGCATGGCCCTTGCAACTTCCATGATCATTCTATTCTTCCTTTCTGCAACCCAATTCTATTGTCGATTATATGGAGTGGTTAACCCCATCTTAATCCCTGAATCTTTGCATAATTATTTGAATTCATTTGATGTGAATTCTCTGCCATTATCTGATCGAAAGGTCTTGACCTTCTTTTCTGTGTGGTTCTCGACCAAGGATTTGAATTCCTTGAACTTGCTGAATACTTCATCTTTGTTCTTTAAGAAGTATATCCATGTCTTCCTAGAAAAATCATCAATAAAATAAACATAGTATACATACCCGCTTAATGAACTGGATGACATCAGACCGCATACATCGGAGTGGATGATTTCCAAGATTCCTTTCTCCTTGCTCTTGCTACTTGGAAATGTCTTCTTTGTATTCTTTCCTTTTGCACATCCTTTGCATACACTGTCATGTCTTGTCTGAATTTCTGGAATTCCTTCAACAACTTTGCCCGCAAGTGGTAGTGCACATGTGCAAGAATTCTATGTGAAGGTTCATTTGTATCTACTCAGTCATGGACCAAGGCTTGTTCTGGATAGCCCTTTAATTTGTATAGACCTCCTTCTTGTTCCCCAATCACTATTGCATCATCAATAGTCTTTCCCATTCGCCACATGAGAAATTGGCCATCTACAAATGCAACCTTCATGCCTTTTGCATCTAATGCATATATGGAGAGGATATTCTTCTTTAGTCTTGGTACAAATAAGACATCCTTCATCTTCATAAACTTTCCAGAGTCTAGCTTATAAGAGGATTCCCCACTACCTTTTATTGGATACTGGTAGTCATATCCAAGTTTCACTTGTGGGGTGATTCATGTTCTGATAGTTTCACAAAAGATTCCATAAATCCCATCATGTGTTTGGAAGCACCACTATCTATAAGCCAATCATTGCTTTCATGTGAGACAGTTCCCATGAGGGAAGAAATCAGAACATATTCTCCATCGCTTGAAGAATCATCACTTTCATGTTTGATTCTTTTCATGGGATGGTCATCATCCTCTACAGTGTGAGAATGATGTCTTTTCTTTTTTCCCTTTTTCTTGTGAGAGTCAATTTTGTTCTTAGGACAGTCTCTAGCATAGTGTCCTCTTTCATCACATGTGAAGCATCTGAATCTAGGTCGACTCTTGTTAAATTTATTAGGATGAGAATGCTTACCTTTGTGATTATCTGTCCTACTTTTCTTGGAGTGTACTGTGAGAGCTTTATATTCACTTCCCATATTTTCTTCTTGAGCTACTATCCGAGCTTCTTCTTGTGAACATTCCTCCCACAGACTACTAAACTTGACTAGCTTCTTTCTAGCACAGATCCATTAAATAAAAGAGTCCCAAGATCTAGGGAGACCATTCAAGGTGGTCATCACAATTTTTTCATTCTCTACTTCTTCATCCACTGCTTCAAGTTGTTCCTTGATCTGAGAGACCCTTGTAAAGTAAGACTGGATGGTTTCTGCATTCTGGATCTTTACATTCTTCAATTGGTTTCTCAAAGTCATATTTTGGTTTATGTTCTTTCCTTCAAATAGTTTGGTCAGGGCATCAAACATAGCTTTAGGTATATTTAGGGAGGACATGTGTGGTATGAGGTGATCCTTAATTGAATAAGAAATAATCCCCTTATCCATGACCAATTTATTCTTGTGTAAGGCGTTATCCTCATCTCCCTATAGAACTGGAGCCTCTTCATTGATGTAAGAGTCCAACTCATTTTCTCCCAGGACTAGGGAGATCCTATACTTACAGGATTGGAAGTTATTATCTCCCTCAAGCTTTGCATCAAGCTTGGTATGATGAGACATATTAATAGAGAACCTCAAATCTAAATAAAAGATTTATATCGTACTAGGTCAAGATGTCGAAACTGGATCTGGAGCTGAATTTCTGTAGAGCTGGTTCAGGAGTAGATTAGGGTTTGACTTTTTCAGAGTTCTACCCAACCAAAAACTTTGATCTTGATCTCTAAACTTTGATTTTGAGGAGGATATCAATCCAGGTCTAGGCTCACTAAAAAATTCCACTTCTGTGGAAAGCCCTAATTTTCAGCAATGGTGTTGGGTCAAAAACTGAAAATGCTAAGAATCAGATTCTGCTTCGACAGAAAGATGTGCCCTAGAGAGGAGAGTCAGCCAAACCTTCTTTTGCTGAAAATATGTGGAGAGAGAGCCAAAAAGTAGGAAGCCCTAGTTTCCGTAGCTGCACAGTGTCTTCTTCTCAGGTTAGATGTGAAACCATGTATATTTTTATCATTCAAGCTAGCATTATCTTAGGATCTTTAACTAAGAGAATAACAAGCACAACAATCAAACATAAGAGACAATGAACACAAATTTTTTCATCAGGGAAACCATAAAGGAGAAAACCCCGGCACTTCCTCAAAGATAGAATCAACACCAAAAACAAAACCCCAAAAATAGTAAGACGATCTTCGGACAGCAATAATCTCTCTCCCTCTTGTCCCAGTAGCTTCTTCTCTCTCAGTTATGTGCTACAACTGAGTGCGAGTGAATGTGTGATAAATATAGAGGCACACTCTCTATTTATACTAATTCCTGACTTGACAATAACTCACTAGGGCTGACTTCTCTAGGAGAGTCTAATAAACCTAGGGCCCCACAACTATAGGGACATTAACCCTTGATCAATAGGAGGGTTACCCACAATGACTTTACATGACTTATTTACATTATTGAATCTCCTGATATGAACATCGGGGCCTGACATGACTCAAATACATTACAGACACTTCCCGAAATAAACATCGGGGTATAATACATAAGATATACAGGTGAATACATTCTAAAGTTACAAATACATCAACAAACATTGTAAATATTTGCCATATCATCTTCGTCATCTAATCCAGTTACACTCATCATGTCATCGTCGATGTAATATTCATGGGAATTGTTTGCTACATCATCTAATTTGACTAAATATTTGACATCTTCTGTTGGATCATCATGATCATCTAACTCGTGTTGATCATCCTTTTCATCATCGTCTTCTTCTTCCATAGTACTCTCTTCATTACCATCATCTAGGTTATACTTTACCGGCCTTCCACTTGGATCATGTCTCATAACAAATGACCATCCCGCTTTACCTGGAACCTCTGAGTAAAATACATGTTCACATTGGCATGGAAGAACATAGTGCTTTGTTCCTGGCTCAAACAATCTTCTATTGGAGAAAAACCACCAACAAATCCTTGTCAACGGGGATTCTCACTATGTCGACACCCAACCAACACGATCTCCCTAAGCACTGGTCCAGATAGGTTTGACCCTACTTAGCAACATCCGTAGAGTGGACGAAGTCTCACCTGAGATGTTTAAGGGAGAGCTGTCGGAACCAAGTTTTTAGCAGTAGGAAGGGAAGATATGACATCCACGACTTCGACATCATAACCATCAGATCACAGAACTAAGATATTCCTCACGATTCATCTACGCATCTACAGACCTAACATATCACATTATTCATTCATCGCAGCAGTGTTATCATAGCATTATCAACTATGAAACAACTTCAATTATAATTTAATAGAGTTATGACAGAAGCAGGAAAAAACACATCATCACTCTATTATGGCAACATCATTATTACGGAAACATCAGTAAGTGATAGCATATTCAACATACTTCCCATTGATATCGTAATAGAGAAAATAGGAAAACAGAAGACAATATTCATGTAACAACCATCATGTCATATTAATTTTGCAACAGATAAAAAACAAACAATTCTTCTCCACAATAGGAGACCAATTACATCCCAAAATTCAGTATTTGACATAGAGAGATCGTAGATTTCCCAAAATGGAAGACTCAACAAAACCATAGAAAGATTGCACAGATCTCATCCTTCATACAGTCCTATGACTATGTCCTTCATCTATATCTTTGTGTTGTCTCTTTTACAATTGCAAAACTAGCTATATATATAGGCTTGCGCCTTTACATCACAGGCCCACTTCTAACTAACTTCTAACCACTAATGACCTATGTCCACAAAATGTTGTCAATTACTACATTAAATATTCAAAAACAGTTATTCCTTTTCCCATTGTGTCGATTTGGCCTTTTGCAGTGTCGCATGAGCTTGTGCAGCTACCGTGACACTGCACAACTCACTTGCCCAAAACCCCTGCCAAAAGACCCCCAACACAGTCTTGTGGCTCATCCTGGATCCACGTTGGCTTGACAAGGTACATGTCGATGTCCTAGCCTTGAAATATTCAAACTACTGCGAGATCTTGTGAACCTAGAGCTAGACTTTGTTGGCAGCGCTTTGATAGTTGAGCAAATCCTACTGCACTGGGTGGGCTGTCCCAACCTTGCCATCGACCATCTGCTGATTTTCTTGCACCTCCTGCAGTGTTGCAACTGCTTTGATAGCCAATTTCCCACCAACTTCTTGGAACTCATCCAACTAGGCACGACGCTTTTGTTGGAGTTCTTGGGCATGGGAACCTCTTTGTTGTAGGTCCTTCAACTCCTCAGACTGCGTGATCTGTACCATTTCTTGTAGTGCTCGCAGCGCTGTCTTCAGTGTCATCAACTATCCTCCAACTTCTTGCACCTGCATGGTCAGTTGTTTAAGGTGCTCATCTTGGACAATTATTTTCCATAATTTCATTGTCGTCTCCATGATTATCTTGGCCTCTTTCTCCATTGTTTCAAACTGGCTCACTATCTCTTCAATCATAGCCTTTCGTTCAGCAACCTGCTCAAGCGGCATCTCTGGATGGACCAGGGAATTGAACAATAGGTTGGTGTCCTAAAGTTGGGCAATAACTTCCCTAAGTCTCTTGGCCTTAGAGACTACAGTAAGCTCGGCCGTGTTCTAAAAAATATGTTGACACACTTCATCAACAAATTTCTCAACCATGCCAACAACTGCACACAACTGTTCCTTCTCAATGATGAGGCGGTCTTGCACCTTCTTCAGCTCAGTGATTTCCTCAGTGGCCTTGTGCTACAATTCGACATGTGTCACCTTTAGTGCATCAATCTCTTGAACCTTATCTTATGCCAGCTGCACCTTGACCTAATGCAGCTTCTTTGTTTCTTTCTATACTATTCTCGGCTACACTCTGTGACAACATGTGTTAGTCACTCAGCTCCTTCTGTCTCTCCACCAATTCTTGGGCAGAAAAATGTTGTAGCTCCACCAGTACTTGAGTAGGTAATTTGTTCATATCCAAGCCAATGCTCTAGATCGACCACAGTAACTGGTTCACTTCTTCACTCCCCACGTCGATCGAAGTTGGGGGAACTTGAACGTTCCTATCCCATAGCTTAGTGCTGATTGACGATACTTCCTACATCACATGTCTCTTAGGTGTATTCCTGGAAACAACATCAAAAATAGAATTCATCCTATCTCTTACCACAGAAAACTCTTCATTCTTGGACTCTTGGACCACTTGTGTCGCAGCCTCTGAGGAGTCAGTGACCACTGTGATGAGCCACTGCAGTTAGTCCTCCAAAACTGACTGGGTAATGCTTCCCACATCATATTCTTGGTGCCATTTGGATCGAGTTTCCTCCCACATGCGTTGTGCTTCAACCTTAGGGCCCATCGATGACTCATTGTCAGAGTCATGAACACTCAATTCCTTTTGGACAAGCTCGTCCGGGGCATCAGGTGGCGGCTCCTTAGAGAGTTCCTCCTAACTCATAGGGTTGATCCATTCAACTGGCCACTCCTGAAAAATAGCATCCAATTCTTCATCTATAACTTTGTAGGCCAGAAGTAGCCACTACTTGTTGGGGTCCCATCGCGCCTAGATGTAAATGGAGTGAGGCATAATTGCAAACTGAATGAGCCACTAATACTTGGACATTGCAGCCTGAGATAAATGGGTAACTTTGATAGCTACGGCTTGTAGTGCTTCCCAATAGACCCAAAAGTGTATTGCACAGTCTGCCTATCAACTGGGCTCTTCAACCCACCAAAAATTCTGATAACCTGCATCGTGACACACCTTCACTGCATCAACTTCCATCGGCTAATAATCTTCAGGTTCCATCCATGAGACCAGTGCAATGAAAATTAATAGCCAACTATAGGAAAATGTATACCTAGCTTAATAAACAAGAGCATCGTTAAGAAACTGGTTGAGTATAAACAAAGACTAATTCATCTGCATGCCCTCTGCGCATTTTTTTGCCCAAGCAACCACGCCCGAGTCGCACTGGACCGGTCTATTTCCTTGAAAAATATTACTCGCCAAAATTTGTGTCCCAATATGTATCACTTGTGAATTAATGTTGTCAATACGATAGGCATGGCCATAACCCTATAAACCAAAGCGCTCCTTTAGCTGCATGGAAATCTTCTTGTCAGTATCCCACCCATGGATATACCGCGCTAGATCTTCCCCGGCCTTTGGTAAGCCTGTAATGCTCACAATTAAGTCAACTATGACAGGAATGGGCCTCAAAAGTAGAGCATCCCACCATGAAAGCAGGCCAAGAGTTGTTTAACACATGCATGGGCCTTGTTTAGTTTCCCAAAGTGAGGCATATTGATGAGCCCCAACAATCCAGAGTTGTTCAACCCACTCACCCAAGGTTGAGGAATCCACTGAATCGATGCACCAGGAACTGTCAGAACTAATTCATAAGGCTCATCCTGAATATATTTAAGCAACAAAAAATCATGGTCCTCAAACTTCAACTTGAAGAATGTAGGTATAATCTCTACTGAGCAAGTCATGCCTTCCGGCAATGACAACAATTTTGGGGGATACTTCTGATTCTTCGTAGGCTGGCTTGGATTCAGTCCCAGATGTGTAGGAGTGACATATCTAAATATATCATGAAAAGAGATGCCCCTAGGTGCTGCAGACTCTATAGCTCCCGAGCTTGATGGCCTGGTCTGTGTAATCCCCTCTCCTTGCACTCTAACCAAAGTGCGGGTGTGCCTCTTCTGTAGCAGCGTGGAACTAGGCTTCTGAGCCTATGGATTTCTCTTGGGGATGGACGATGAGCCTATCGACATGCTCATAAATTCTTCTTCAACAATCATGGGCTGAATGGGGGATTCCTGCTCTCTAGAAATCTCAATTGCTCTGGGTCGCTCAGCATGCCGCACTCCCCAAACCTTGCAATGCACCCAACAATTATACACCTCTACTCTTCAACTCACTAGAATCTCACAACACAACTCCACAATTTGCACTATGCTCAACACTTTGCTCACTTAATTGAACTGTTTTGAACAATTCCTTCCTCCCGCGTCCCGCGCGCTTTTTATAAGCACCTCGCAATTCAAACTCATCATTTCCAAATCTACTATGGCCATCATGACTAAATCCAGCAGTAATGAAACCAAATACACTGGCAATATTACCCTTCTAATGGTCGTATCGACCATTAATGAGCGTCGCTTCTATAAGCGCCGCCAGCTAACTGTTTTAGCTACTTGTTTTTATTGCTGATTTAACCAACCAGGGATAATTTTAGGGGCGAATTTTAGTCCAGTGGGATATTTTTCCATTCTTTTTCCATGTTATTTTTCCCTTCAGCTATCGCAAGTGAGCTCCCTTCCGTTCCTACTAACTCTATCCTTGTGTGGCCTCTTCCCCTAGGCTCACCTTGCTGCTATCTAAAAAAATCTATTTTTTTCACAATGCCTCAAGCAGTGCACTGCTCTGACCCTATCCTATAGACTTTAAGCAACTCCCATTGACAAGCATCGATAGTACCACACCATCTACTTGCTGGAGCTAAATCACACCTCTAGAATTAATAGAATGAACAAGATACAGGCCTAACTAGTGCATCTGTAACTTACCTAGATGCTTTATGAACTGGCTATCGTATAACAGCACCAAATCTCCTTTCACAAATTGTTTTTTCTTAATGTGGTGATCATGCCACGCATTCTTTCGATCCTTCGCAACCCGCTGGTGGAAGCCTCCAATGAAGCGGTCTTCTTCAAGCTGGATCAACTGCGCAATGCGCTATTCTAATGCTTCTGCATCATCCATGCTAGTCGTCCCAGCGATGCACAAACTAGGAATAATGTATTCCATGGGCATGAGCACCTATTGCCCATATACCAGCTTGAATGGTGTATGTCCTGTCAGTTGTTTACAAGTGGTGTGATAGACCCATAGCACTGTTGGAATTTTCAATTCCTAGTCATCACGATTAGCATTACATACCATTGTCAACATTGTTTCCAAAATTTTGTTGAATGCTTCAATAGTCCCATTCGCCTATGGATGGTATGGTGTGCTTTTCTTATGTTGCACCTGCAACTCCTCAGTTAGCACTCTCACAGTATGATTGATAAAGTGACTTCCCTGGTCACTCATCAATATCCTGGGACACCCAAACCATGTCACAATATTTTCAAATATGAACTTCGTTGCTGTCGCAATAGTACAATCCACAACTAGTGCGACCTCTTCCCACCTGGTCATATAATCAGTTGTAGTAATGATGTATCATGCACCAGTCCTCTTCCCTGCTAGATTAATGGGACCCACAAAATCCATGACCCATTTATCAAAAGGTTGTAGAGTTACCTATGGCACCAGCAACATCTCGTCTCACCGTGATGGTCTACCGACGCGCTAGAAAATGTCACAACTCCTCACATAGTCTGCAGCATCATTATGCAACATAGGCCACCATAGCCTGGTGTGTAACACCTTTCACGCAGTAGCTCTTCCTCCATAGTGACCTCCTACAATTCCTACATGTGCTTCTTCTAGAACGGGTCCCTGCTCATGCGGTAAGATAAACAGTCACAAGATTTCATCTGGTCCAAGATTATATAACTGCCCAACAATCAACTGGAAATTTGAAGCCTTTACTACCAACTGCTTCTTTTGAATAGTCGACATGTCCTACGGGGTAACACTAGTGTCCAAGAACTTAATGATTGGGTCATAGTGATCATCTGCAATGTTGACATGGAACAGTTGCGCATTTGGAAATACGTCATAAATATTGGTCGGTTCTTCCTTGGTCTCAATGCGAGATAGGTGATCAGGACCAACATTCAACCCTCCTTGTTTCACAACTATTTCAAAGTCAAATTCCTGGAACAGAAGCATCCATCGACATATTCCCCCCCCAAAATAGGTTTATTGACCAAGTATTGCAAGGTGGAATGATCAGTGAACATCTTGAAGTGACCGTATAACAAATAGTGCCTCAACTTTTGCAAGGTATAAACCATCACCAAGCCTTCTCTTTTAGTCATTGTGTAATATCGTTCAACAAATGAAAAATTCCTACTAGCATATGCAATTGGGTGATCCACGTCACCCTCACCCAGTTGCACAAGCACAACCCCCAACGAAATAGAAGAGGCATCAACATGCATGTGGAACTCCTTATTCCAATTCGGGAATGCCAGTATGGGTGTGGAGGCCATATTGGCCTTCAGTGTGTCAAAACATCCTTGACCTTCCTGACTCTAGTCAAATGCAGCATCCTTTTTTAATAGCTTCTCCATAAGGGTAGTAATCACATCGTACCCTTTGATGAACTTGTGATAGTACCCCATATGCCGCAGCATTTCCCGAAGCATATTGACATTTGTCAGCAATGGAAAACTAAGAATTAGCACGATATTCGCATCAACCAATAGAGAGTCCTTACATACTATGTGTTCGAGTAGCATTCCAAATGGCGCACAGAAAAGGCACTTCTTGGAATTTAATGCAATCTGATGCTGTCGACACCTTTCTAGCATCAATCGTAAGTTGTCGAGATGGTCCCAAATTAGCCCGTAGACTGTCCAATCATCCATATATACTTGCAAGAAATTTTGAATAAAATCTTTAAACATAGTGACAACTACCCAAGAAAATACTACTGGTGCATTATTCAACCCAAAAGGCATGATTGTATATTGAAAACAACCCCATTCAGTGATAAACGTGGTCTTATGATGATCCTCGTTTGCAATCTGGATCTGGTGGTACCCCGAAAAGCCATCTCTGAAGGAATACATCTCCTGACTGCCTACTCCTTCAAGGATCGCATCTGTTAATGGACCTAAGAACGCATCATGCACGCATGCATCATTCAATTTTCTTAGATCGATGCAAATGCATAATTCGTTAGTATTTTTATCCTGGACCACCATAGGGCTTATCCACTCTGATTCTTCTATAGGCTCGATGATCCCAACATCCATCATCTATTCTATCTTAGCTTTCACATGGTCCTTGTATCGTGGGTTCAGTCGATACGGCCTGTATCGCATAGGCTTTGCATCCGGTTTCAATAGGATTTTCATCTCCCTCGGGTCCCCTAATATCCCCTTCATTTCTGAAAACCACATCGAAAAAATATCCTGGAATTCATGTAGCAGGTTCATGATTTTGGCCATTGTCTCTTCGTCCCAATAGTCCCTAATATTTGAAAATTTCAAATTCTCTTCCAACCCAATGTTGAATTTCCTAATCTTCAGCGGCTAAATTATTGAATCCGTTAGTATGTCTAGCAATGCGATGTCGCGGCTTCCTTCTGACACTGGAATATTAACATTCTACAACTCATCATCATCTTTAGGTTTCCTAGATAGGTTGTAACATGTCATCATGGATTGTATTGAGTAGTGCACATGTGGATCAACTTGATATGCGACAGGGACGACTTTAAGCACTACAACATGGATGATTTGCAATGCATTATGTACCTTTAGGTTGGCATCCCAGAAAAGAAACGTCTGCACAAAGAAAATAGACAAATCCTCCCACATGGTTATAGTTTTGCTTAGTTCTTTCGCTACATACCAGGATCTCGACGTCTCGTCTAGAGTATGAAAAAAATCATGGACCCACTCATCTTTGGGTCGTGATGCCCATAACACCTAAAATTCTATCAAATGACTGGAGGGGTCATTCCATCCATCGTATCTCCCAGCATAATAGACCTCCAAATCACCAAAGTGCACCATCATCAATCTCCGACATTGTCCCCAGTCATGGATCATTTGCTTGTGCGTCACCCACCATCGGGTTGGGGTATCCTTCATTGCTACATTGTGGGCCAATACTCTTTGTGGCTTGGACACTTTCTTTTCAAATTCTCGAAGGAATTATGATAATGTTGGTAGCGCTTCATAAAATGGAAACTTGACAATCTCAGTTGCTACATGACGGAGAGACTATGTAATAAACCTGCATTTCCTAAATGACACCTCATGCAACCTATTTTGCCAATTTTCTAGAGCATCATCAGAATCAGAGGACGTAGAACTAGCGCTGCGCCATCCAAGTTCACCATCGATGGTAGGGTGGATATAGTCTTTAGAGATATTATAAGCATGATCCCAACTTCTATCGGCTTCATCCCTCACCGGTTCAAGATACCGACATCCTTCCTGAGGGTCCATGGGATCGATGACCCTGACATCCTAGTTCTCAAATGTCATAACCTGTTTTTTGAAATTGATGACCACCATGCTATCATTAGCCCACCCAATCCCTAGCAGTGCAAGATAGGAACCTCCATATTCAACCACTTCTATCACATCAAAATCAACATGTGTTTTCATACCTTCAATATCGACAACCAGGTTTGAGATGCGACTAATGGGCTGCATTTTTGCCTGATTTTCTAGTTGCAATTGCACCAATGACCATCCTAATGTTGGCTTCCTCATCAACTGTTAGGTTTTCTTGGTCAAAATGTTTAAATCTAATCCAAGATCCATAATAACTGAGTCAACCTCATAGTCTCCAATCTGGATGTTCATCCTTATATCCTTACCTATCTTCTTCTTTTGCAAGGAGTTCACCACATAATCCTTCAATGTCTTATCCCAGTGGTACAACAACTTCTCAATCTTGACAAGGGCTTTAGGATCCCTTGCCAACGACAAACAACTCTCAAATAATTGTTGCAGGGTACCATGCTGCCATGATGTTCCTACCTCTACAGTTGGATCAAACGTAGAAGGCACGGAAATAACAGGTAACTTACCTGGATTTCTCCCAACTGCATGCTTGGCCTCAAAGAAGGTGTCTTTCTCCATCGCAATATCAAATTCTACCTTTTTCTTTCCAGCAAGTCAAACTTGCTGTCACAGTCTATCTTCTCCAGTTGTCACACCAGCATGAGTGACAACCCCAATGTTGACATCCTTTGTTCATGGTTCAGCTCGAATTGTAGCAATCATCAACCCTTGATTCAGGTTCTAAGCTTGATTCAATGGTGGGTTCTGATTCAGTGGTTGGTTCATTGGCTGATTTCAAGTCTGTGGTGGGATCTACAATGGGACCTAATTCTGCATCGTCGGCTGGTTTTGTACTTGGAACGTTGGCTGGTTTTGAGTCTGTGCATTCTACAACTGAGGAATGTTTCCATCGTGCCACTTTTCAATCAACTGAGGGAAATTTTCAACATTATTCTCACTGGCTGCACAATATGTACACTGCGCATGAGGACACTCCCTCTGTAGTGCCCGAATACTCCACAGGTATAGCACTAGATTGATTCTCGACCTCATCCTCCTCCTCGACTGAATCCTCCTCCTCATCTCATGAATCCTCTGCAGAATCCCCCTCCACTAGTAGAAAATGAGAAATTAATGACTAAAAAAATGACTAAAATCAGGCTATAGATGACTATTTTTGAGTCGGTGACTAATAGTAGCAAATTTCCACTATCTTATAGCTAGTTGTATTTCACTAGTCATTAATAGTTTGACTTAGTAGTCATTGATTTATTCATTGATAGACAATTATTTAGTCATTGATAAACAATGCGTCAGTCATTGATAGTCAATGATTTAGTCATTGATTTAGTCATTGAGTTAGTCATTGATTTAGTCGCTGATTTAGTCACTGATTGCAACCATTAATGACCAAATATATGACTAAATAAACTACTAGATGTTAACATATTAATGACTAAGCTAAATATAACTAAGATACGGGAAATTAGCTACTAATAGTCGTATATATGTGAATTTAGTCGTTTTTGTAGTCACAAATTTATGATAGGGCACGGAGGAATCAAACCACCAACCTCTTGCCTATAATTAGGTAGGCACTCTACCATTGATCTAGCACCCTTTAAGAAGTTGGTATTGCTTGACAATGATGATATTCAAATAAATTTATGATATATATCAATCTACAAGCTACATAATTATTACTATTACAACTTACTAGTAACTAGTATTTATGATAAACTAATTCCTGAGAGCTATGTACAATTTTCCCTGTAACTAAATCTAATAAAAATTTAAGCAATCACCAAGTGTCACCCACTGCCAAACTTTCAAAAATCACATCACTCGAATAATTACATGAAGATCAGACAACTTATCAAATAATAGGATTCAACTTTCCTATATCAAATGACCAAATTTGTTGATGAAATAAATGGTCCGATATCATGTTTGTAATCAACAATATTTTTTAGCCATAAGCACAATACATCCATCATCTTGCCCTTGTATTCCATTGATTTTGTTTTCCTTGTTAGCTATTTGTACATCTTGACTTTTACAGTTTTCTTGAACAAACCATGTAGGTGCTTTGTGGCTTCCTTGGAAGCTTTATGTAAAGGAAGGTAGTTAACAATATTTCAGTAGGGAATCCATGCTTTAACCAGTACATTTCCAAGTCTGCACAAATTAAATTTTATGCTTTTGAAAATGAGATGAGCATAATCATAATAGATGCAGGTTCCATCTATGGAATGTCTTAACGAAAGTCTATCTAAGGAACTACTCTAGAAAACAGTTTAATTTAGTTTATATTCTCACAATATATTCATTTCAAAACATCACTAAGGGAATTCATATTCAAAGTTGTCAGGAGAATCGACTGTTTGGAGTTCATTCCTGGCACAAATCTCTTATATTAATGCAATTCCCATATCCATGTCCATACTAGGATAGTCCATAATGAGGTGAAGATCCATATTTATCTTCAGTCTCCAAGTTCATTACAACTTGGTGATTATAAATACACAGTCTTGAGGATGCTATTTTCTCCTTTTCTCATCATTTTGCTGTGTGTTTGGATCACTTTTGTAACAAATAGCATAGATGAAGATGTAGATGGACTACCTATAAAATATCAAGTTATAGGCCTCAACCAATAGAAAAGTACCTAATCCTCTATTACTTTGGTAACAAATAGCAAGGAGGAAAATGTAGCTTGACTACCAAAAATATATTAAGTTACAGGCCTCGACCAATCAAAAGTACCTAATCCTCACTGATGCAACAACAATTCAAAGCTCCAACACCAATAGAGAAAATTATTCAATAAGTAAGGCAACCGATTATATTTTTTAATGGTTAAAAGGATTTAATTTCAAATAGGTTGTAAAAAGTCCAATTGCATAGAGCACATGCACAAAACATATAGACCCGAAATCTAACTGTGGAATTTTTCTGACAATGAACACTAGAGGCTATCTTTAGTAGAGAAACTTGGTTTTTATGTTTATAAGTTAATTCCCATTGTGGTCAAACTTGCAGGAAACAACACTACATCACATCAATATTAGTTCGATTCCCATGAAATCACATCAATGAGTACAACACAACATAGGAGGCCCCAAAATCATGGACAGACATAACTGATCTTCAATGTGGTAAAAAAAAGAGTTAAAATAAAATAAAAACAAGGATTTCCATTGGAGTCAGAAGGGCTATTAACTGAATAAAGTCACTTAATAATAGAAAATAACTTACCAGGGTTCAATTCAATAGTACACCAAGACATCATGGCGTTAGCCTTGAGTCCTAATCTGCAAAAAGAAGCGATGTCAACAATCATAAACAGATTAAATTTTTGAAATTTAATCAAAAGCAAAGGGTTTTTCAATGGAAGAGGTATATTACCACTGTTTTTTAATGTAAGAGAAACTACCAAAACAACAGCTTTGTATATGGCAGAGACTGTAATGGGGAAGAAAAATAGAGGAGCATGTAGGGTAAAAGTGGTGCAGAGGAAGCCATGTGTGCTATTAACACCAAAACTATAATATTATTGTTGTGAAAAAAACCATCGCCTCTAAAAATATAAAACTAATTAAATAGATGATGGCAGATAGAAAATCACAGGGATGCTATGCACATAAAAGGCAATACCAGTATAAATCCCTCAATAGTCAATTTTATGAGATTTATTGAGTGAATGATTGACAACAATATGATTTAAGAGCCCAAAATGAGTAGAAATATCGCCTGCAATAAATAAAGACAGGAGCAGGAGGTTTCTGCTTCCAAAATCGCAAAATTTATAAGCTTTGCACCAAATAGAGGGAGGTTGCAACCATATACATGGTTTGTTTATTAAGAAATACTAGGTTAAAGTTTATGCAGATCAATTTGGATTTATATTTGGGTATGTAATAGGTCGTTTATATAGGACTAGAACATCTACATAGTTTGTGGTTAGATCATGTTAATAGGGATTAAATGGTTGAGAGATAAACAATGGAATGGAAGATAGTTTGGGTTCTTTTTATTTCTTGTATTCTTGTAGTTAAACTATTTCAACTCTGAGTTATCCATGCATCGCTACCATTTTATCTATTCGTCATTACCAGTTATTTTATATATTCTTTTTTTTAATTGTTTACTTAGAATTTTGAACGACTACCATAGAATCAATCTTGATGATACACTTGTCTCATCCTCAATCGTAGATGAAAAATCATAGGTCGTAGTCCACCATATGGTTCTACAAAGTGTTCTTCATAATTTTTTTGATACCTATCATCAAATGGAGACATTTGTAGACAATTCTCAACATGGTTTCCTGAAAGAATTCTACTGCTTTTATTTAGAGCAACAACATTCACTTCCAGATTCGGAATCGAAACGTCGACCAAAAATGTCTACTGCGGATTGTCCGGAAAAACACTGCAACAACATTCACTTCACTGTTGCTTTGAACAACAGAGTTGCTTTGAGGGACAGAGATTGGAAATCTGTCCTTAGAAAGTCCAACACAGACAATACCATATGACGTTGAAGCTGCATATGTTCTTTCACTTCTTGTTGTTTCAATGTGCCCATTGCCTAGCTCAGATGAACCCTTGTGTGTTTCAGAGGACGAATTCTTCAATAGAATTTTAAAACCTTCATGACTCCTACATTTCATAGTAGGATCGACTAAACTGGAATTCTTTCCATGGAAAGCTTCCCCAGCAGTATTTACACATGAATTTAATTTTATATATGTTCCACTCATTGCATTAGGTTTGGCATCAATATGTTTTTTAGATATAAATGTTGATGACTGCCCACCCTTACTGACCAATATCTTTCCATGATCAGAAATCAACCCTAATGCCGCAGCTTCCACCACCAAGGCAGGGATATTTAATGTTGGAGACACTGAAAGTGAATGATGTGAACTTGTTTTAGGATTAGAGGAGCCCTAAATAGCTAGGATCCTCATACTAAATGATTTTTCCTGTGCAGCATGGGAGCCCCTACAACAACCATTAATGTCTCAATATTCATTAAGATATGTAATATTCCACCACAAACTCCTAAATCATATGGAAGCTTATGTTCACTAAAATTAATGTGTAATGTTACTCTACACCAATCCAGGGGGGTGCTGGAAAACTAAAAAAATATTCCATGAGAAGAAACAGATTTCATACCAAGATGCACTAGCTGGCAATACAACTGATCTTCCAACAGCTCCACTTGAAAGGGAAGTCTCAGCATTACCTCCTGTGTTCTAGTTTCACATGGAAATATGAATAGGTATATATTATTAGGAAATGAAAATGAAGCCATGTATAAAGAATCTAGAAGACAATCACTGAAGTAAAACATAAGCTGTCTAAAGAAAATACACATTAGATTCTATACTAATGATTATTTAGGACTGAATCAAAATCTATTAAATAATCTATTATGGAAGCATAGAAAAAGATGTCTTCATAGATATCAATAACAAATGCTAAAGATAATTGGACGGAAGTACAATATACTAAAATCCTAAAGTCACTTACAGGAGCCAGTGATTTGCTCAATTTACTTGAAGAAGTTGATCCAAGAAAGGAAACCTCTGCCACTGGTGGAGGTAAACAAAGTCCCCAGTGTTGATGTGAAGGATTTGTAACATCATAGAACTTCTGAGTTTTGCTACTAGAAAAATAGGACATAGAAAATAAAAAATCATAAAAGCTAAATGTGAAATATTTTTTAAAACAATTTATCCCAATAAAGAAAACTTTCTAAATTAATATAAATATTTTAATAAGAATATTATGTCGAATGTTTCAAAATGAACTAAAAGAGATAACTGGGGAAACAATACAGTAAATATTACGTCCCAAAACTAGTGTACATATATACAAAGTAGCCAAGGCTGATGTCTAAAAATTTGTCCATTCCAATTTCATATTTAATTTCCAATAAGCCATGAACATAGCTAAGAGTCAAAACCTATGCCATGGCATAATAAATATTGTAAACTCTCCCCAAGTTAACCAACATTACAAAATCCTAACTAATCACAAGTTATTCATCATTCCAAACTTTTAACAAGAAAACCAGTGCTGCTTCCACATCACAAAATATCGAATTATGCTAATAAACATCATTTGACATTTGTAATTTTGTATAACATTGAAATAATTCACACATTTATTTAACACATTTGTCATTAATGACATTCTATGGTTTTCCATCATGTTTTCTTGGTATTGATAAACAACCTCTCCAAGCAAGATTCCTTTCCATTGAAAATTTTTACAGTTATGTATCATGTAACCTATATTCATCATCTAGAATTGCATAGAATATGCACCAAAAGGCAACGAAATAAAAAACAAATCTTAGTATCCTATTTATTTGAACAAGGAACTTTTAGAGGTGGGATACAGAGGTTCCATCATGTTTGCTCGTTATTGCTGAACAATCTCTCTGATCAAGGTTAATTTCCTATTGATACTTTAAAAATGCTTATGTCTTATGTAACCTACTTCCTCATCTGAGATACTTTTTAATATTGACCAAAAGAAGATATCACAATCATAAGAAAAACTAAAGCTATCCTAGTTTATTTCAACAATGACTTAAAAAAAGTTGGGATACAAAGAAAAACCCAGGTTACACGAACCGTGGGTGCGATTGGAATCGACTAAAGAATCCAACACGAGTGCAGCACTCATCCCAAATTTAGGAATCAGGGATTCAAAACCCTAAACCTAATTATCCTACATTATACTGTGTAAACAACTTTATAGTGTGTCAAAATGAGGTGGAAGAATTTGATGAAGAATATGAGAATCCGATTCGAAAGAATCTGATTCAGGTGTGGTTTGGCCTAGGGCCAAATTCGGTAACTTAGAGAAAAACAGATGTCTAGTATATGCAAAATTCATAATTATCCAAAATGAAAAATTTTATACATGGGGTTTCGTCATTTCAAACATACAAAATGCATGGATAATGTTCTCTAGAGTAATACCAAAAGAAAACAATGACATCATGATTCATAAGCAAAGCTTAAGCTATCGTAGTTTATTTGAACAATGAACTGTGGGATTTGGGCCACAAAGAAAAACAGATATATAGGAAATGAAAATTTCAAAATTAAATGAAAAGGTTTATGCATGGGGTATTATCATATTAGACAAATCAAAGAAAATATTCCCAAAGGAGTTCAATTTCAATCCAATACGCAATAAAGAAAGTAATATGAACAGAATTAAAATTGTAGGGAAAAATAAAACCACTACAACCTCGTAAAAAATAAAGAAAACCTCAAATATTTGTATAAGATAATAAAGCAAAAAATATAATGTTAAAGGTTGGCACAAGACATTGTTAATACTAACATCCTAAGTATAAAGAGTAAGAATTGTCTTTCAAAGTCCATGCAAACACTTATAGATGAATTTTCGAAAATAAAAATACTAATGTGTCAACAGTCGCTTGTGAGGTCAGTGAAAGCAGGTATCTATATAACCCCCATGTGAAAGCAGGTATTTATATAACCCCCACTAGGGTTCATGCACTTCCAAGTGACAGGGTAGTGCTTGTGCTTGTTCTTATGGATGTGTAGCAGGGCATGCAATAGCAACTAGGGCCAGGTGGACACTAAAACACATGACTTAAGTTACAATAAACCAAATCAATCTTAAGGAATATCCTAATGTCTAATATCCTAACATTTCAAATCACTTTAGGGTTGGCGAATGTTTGGAATAAGGGTAAATTTCACGGAAGTGCCAATCCCCCCTTGTTGTGGTAGCTTTAGCTGGATTGAAGGGCACTTGAATTATGTATTCAGTGGTCCACCCCTTGGCAATGCCTGTACATGAAGGCTGCTTGTGACACCATGCCTCTTTAGGCTAGTTGTAATACTTCTCAAGTTACAAACTAAAATAACTTACAAAATTGGGCTAAGATCAACATTAATTCTTCGCCTCCATCTCAGCTATATTAATTTCACATGGATATAGATTCAAATATATTCTTGACCATTGACACAAATAATGAGGTTATGATAAAAATCATAATACATCTAAAATTGCATTCTTTGTCAATGTACAAGGGCAGAACTCAAAACCAACTACCTATAGATATGGGTTTCTTATCAAAATTCCAGACTGGGGAATTTGGCATGGCACCAATGTCATTGGTCTAAATTAAATTTGTGGAACTCAATTTGGAGTTGTAGCAATGCATTGGCACAGTAGGTGCAGGATTTAACTCAAGAGAAACTACCTATGGACATGGGTCCTTTCGACACTTTACCAGGGTCATTGGTAGAAATTCAACCATAGAAACTCCATTTGGAGAAGTAGTGATGCAAAGGGTCATTGGTATAATATTGACCTATAGAACTCCATTTGGAGTTATGGCAATGCATAGGCACAGTGGTTGTGGGGTTGTTAGAATTTTAACAGGGCATTTAGCAAGGTACCCACATCATTGGTAGAAATTCAATCCAGGAAGGTGTATGTGGTGTTGTCATGATGCAAAGGCACTATGGTGGATGGAACTCAAGAGCAACTACCTGTAGATTTGAATATGGGTTAATTACCAAAATTCCAGACTAGGGCATTCACTAAGGTACCCACTACAATTGGGAGAAATTCCACCCAAGTAGTTGTATGTAAAGTTGTCACAATGCAGAGACCATAAGTATTGGAACTCAATCCCAACTACTTGTGGATATGAATATGGGTTCTTAACCAAACTTCCAGACCAAGGCACCAAGCAAGGTAACCACGCCAGTTTTTGAAATTCTAAACATGGAAATCTATGTAGAATCGCAACAATGCACAGAACAATATGTATATCTATACACTAGTTTTGATGAAGAGAACAATATTTAGAACTATAATCATCCACTGAAAATTGGACTTTTCCATAAAGGGAGGAACCTCTGCTTCTAAAGAAATAGCTTTAGAGCAACCTTCACCATATGGTTCTGCAAAGTGTTCTTCATAATTGTTTTTATATCTATCATCAAATGGAGACCTATGTAGACAATTCTCAATATGGTTTCCTGAAAGCATTATACTGATCACCGTGAGAAAACAATTCTAGGTCTTTATTTAGAGTACATACTTCAAGTACATTTTGGTACTTGTTTCTATTCATATTGGTCACAAATAAGATGTTCTCTTCAATTTTCCCGCTTTGAATCCATGGAGATTGTGGAACATAAGAAATGGTACCACTGACCTTCACAATCCTTGATAGCTTGGGTATTTCTCCCAGAATATTGGACAACAAGCTTGACTTTCTAGAACCAATTGATCCACAGACTGTAACTTTCATGCTTTTTCTTAGCTGCAAATTTATTTTGCTTAACGTCAGATTAGTAGAGGTTGGATCCCATGAAAATCCTCCATCTTTGATCTCAACTGCAATGTCGTTTGAATCCCTAGGTAGATTCTATACTACATTGCATTGCATCTCTTCTTCATGTACAAAAGTGGCTATTTAGTTTAATGACACGTTGCATTGAGCAATCATATAAACCAATTTTAGTAGATTATATATAGGCTCCTAAAAGATTTGGAAAGTTGCTAAGGAAGAAAACACTTTACCTGCTATCAATGGAACCCCTATTAGCAAGCAGGTACCAAATGTAATAGCATACACGAAGGTTGGTACTGTCCAAAAGAGAAAAGTGACTATCGAAGAGGTGCACAGATATGTTAATAGATAGCCTTGTTCAACCCTTCTCAGCTCTAGGAGCCTATGTAGATATAAGGTTTCCCAAGATTGCAGTTTCAGTGTCCTTGTGCTCTTTAAGATCTCTGAGGTAGCCTTCATACATCTATCCTTTGCCTCCATTATCTTACCCTAATATTTCTCTTGTAGTTTAGCGAAAAGGGGTATTGCCAACCATGATTCCAACTGTTGCTACCAGCACTGCAATAGACGCCACACCAATATCATTGTATAGAATTGATAAAGAAAGGAGCACCTATAGAGGGAGAAGCCAGATATCATGCATGTACCAGGAGAAATTTTCAAATGCGTTCCACATCTACACTCATATAATTTATAATTTCACCAACAGTATGCATCTGTCTAGACCTATTAGACAGACAAAAGCCTTTTATGTATACAACAATTGTTAGACCTGATCTAACCTGCATCCCAAGCTTCTGGACTCCAAAATACCATTGTGTCTGTGCCAATGACTCAATCATCTTTGCACCAAAGAAACCAGAGGCCAGCACATAACCCTCATAGGAAAAATGCTCTATCTGTCCCAGGTACTCTACAAGAAAATTTATCATGTATGGACCTATATATGTGGCACAGGTATATGTAGCTACAAATAAAGCATTGATTATCATCCCTTTCCAGACAGATGATAGAATGACCTTTGGCATTGATGGGTTTTGTATATTTGACTCCACCTTTTGACAACACCAGTTGGTTTGAAGTACTCAATATGAATATTCAGTGGTATCCTTTCCTGCAACATTTGGGACATCATTAGGCTCTAAAGTATTCTTGTATCCTACAACAAACAAGGGGTTGAGCCAACAGAATGTCATCAGACTCCAAACACTGTCTCTCAAATATTGAGTTAACTGATTAATATTGCTATTCCCATGTTGAGGATTTTTCTCCATGTTAATATGGCCATTAGCGAAGACCTAGTTGGGTGCTGGGAATTTATTGATAAGTGGTTGTTGAATATCATCACGTTGGTGATAAAAAAAAAAGGTTCAATAAAAAAGTTAAATCTGCCTCGGAGTGCATTGCAAAACATAAAGGTGCATAGGGGAACATGAAGTAATGCATGACTTTGGATTTGATTATAAAATATCATATGATGTCATAGAGACAAATTAAGGTCTGCAATGCTCTACCAATTATAAAATAATTATATTTTAGCAATGGGTATGTGCACTTAATAGTGACAAAATTCTTTTTAAACTGTCATAAAGAAAACACAATAAACTTCCCATTGTATAATTTTGAACATAGAAGATTGTGAAAAATGTAAAAATGACACATGAAAAAGACATTGAGATTACCTGTGATGGTTGAAGGTTACTTCTGTACATATAGTGTTGTATTTGTTGCACTGGTTGATGAATTTGATGCATTTTGTCACTGTTGGAAGACTATGTGGGAGTGACTTTGATGCAATACTCAGAAAAAATGACCAAAATGACATAGACAACATGAATTGGACATGTGGCATGCCCACCCCATTGTGATGAAGATCACAAATGGCCACCCATGCAAAATGGAAGGTAACAGAGGGCACACTGAGTGAAGGCACACCACTAGTCATCTTGGGATGCACATAGGAATAATGTGAAAAGTGGGGCCCAAGAAATCGAAACAATAAATGGGATATGATAAAAAAAAGGTGAAAAACAATCAATGAGGTCAGTTTTGCAATTAAAAACTACACATAATGTGAAATATTGTTGATAGAAATAGATCTACACCCACTTGAATATGGAGGATAGTCTTATATAGACAAAGAGTGGCAGATGTGAACAACAGCAGATTACTGCAGCAAATCATCAAGGAAACATTGCAGAGAATGAAGAATACACGGGGCTTCAGTACAAAATATGGAAGAAGTTTTGGGACATAAAAGAGGACTACCCTTGGGGTTAAAAAAAGCATTGAAATTGGGCATGCATGACTGTTATCGGAGGGGGAAATAAAGGGAGATGGAAGAGATTTATGTTCCTTGAAAGAAAAACACATCTTGGCTCAAATCAGGATAAGCTTGCACAGTATAAGATGCTAGATAGGGAGATGGAAGAGACTAAGGAGGAGTGAAACAACAGACTTTCCAGGTATACGATTCTCAGGAGGTAGAAATCAAACAACAATTCCTTCCCAATGTATCTCTTACAGCAGCACATAAGAAAGGAATTATTGTTGGAAGAAAGAGGATGGTTCACAATGTTTCAGAGCAGCCAGTAGGAAAATGTCACAAGAAGGGCATCACAAATTATGCACCTCAAAGGAAAACTATTATGAGCAAATATATAGGTCCAAGTTGATTACATCATTGAGCACATCATTCAACGAAGTAGTTTGTTAAATCTTGCTCAAACACCATTATATGAGTATCCACTTTTGTAATATTAGTCATCATTTATTTTTTGGTTTGGCGTCTTTGTCCTTCATAATTATCTATTCTAAATTTAGAAAGGCACGACACCTCAAGCTGCAATGCCTCCATCCTTCCTGCTGTAGTCTCAAACTTAATCATGGGTTTTGTCATATTTTGTTACACTGGCAATGTTTTTCCAAATTTCATTATTGCCAAACTCGAGGCTCGAGAATAAACAAAAAACAAAATAGAATATAGCTGGTGTCTAGCCCACTTGAATGGTATGAGTTTCAAAGGAATGTGAGCTTTAATTGCTTCACTCTGTTACCCCCCATTTTGCATGGGTGTCCACATGTAAATTTCTTGCTGGTGACAGGACAATTTGTGCATTTCTGGGCATTTTTTGGGCATCATATGGTGGTTTTATGTAGAATCAATCATGAATGATCTACAATTAAGATCATTGTGGTTTGATGATGAACTATGACTAAGGGTTTTTCTATAATTCTAGACATTTAGAAGCACCCTTGGGGCACAGTTTATGAGGAGAATGCTACGGAAAAAGAGGGTGCATTCTGGCCATTTCTTGGTAGGAGGATGTTGAGGCACTACTATTGAGGATGTTTCCATCCCAAAGTGCCATTATTTTTCCCCTAGATCAGTTCCAACCTAAGGGGTATTTTTGCAGATTTTGAGGGCTATTTTCCAGCTTTATGAGTCATCTCGGTTGGATGTTTATTTGCAGTTGTTTATTGTCCTTCTCCATGGTTCACAGAGGGTTCTCTTGCATGTTTCAATGGATCATATGGTATATCACAACCAACAACATCATCCCTTTAGTCCCAAAATTGATGGTGGATTCCATGCTCATGGTTCTGGCAATGCATCTACAGCAACAACCCTGAAATTTGTCAACAACAACCCGAGAAGTCAACATGTTTGGTCTTTTCAGCATCTAATATGGGTCATCCATGGTTTTTTTGGGTATGCAAGATATTCATCCGGTTTATTCATAGCAAATTGGCATGTCTTTTGCTGATAACTAATCATAAAACAAGAAACATGTGAAGATGCCCATTTCCTTCAGTTCATAGGGAATTATAAACAGGGGATAACTTGATTCCTGAAGAGCTTGAAAGAGATAGCAACAAATGAAATCTCAGTGGGCCTCTTCTTTGTTCAACAAGATGCTCACAACTCAGTGCCCAGATTATTGTCGATTAATAATCTCATTAATGTCAGCTCCCTCTTTCTAGAAGAATCCAACAACCCCATCATGGTACCTTTCAACACTCCCATCAATTGCAATCCTAGAATCAATTATTGATTCCATGTTAGGTTTTGAACCTATCTCCATGGAATCCCATCATGCATGCTTGGCATCTCCCTCCTCAAAACTAGAAGGCTCACCTTGCTTCTCTATGGCATATACAAGTGCCAGAGGATTAGAAAGCAACCTGTAAAGGCCACCATCTCACATACCTCTAACCAAAGTTCTTGGACTTGCTAAATTAAAATCAATAATAGTGCATTGTTGTCCTTCAAATGCAACTCTAAACGGAAAATATATGATATAAAAGACTAAATAAATATTTTTCTTCAAACCAAGAACAAACAAAACATCATTCATTTCAATAACATCATTTGCTGATGACAAGATGGAAATGGAACCGAATCATTTCACAAGCTAAATGGCATCATCACCCAACTCCACACTCATCCCCCCCTCTTGCTTCTAAATCCTGCTAAAGATTTTCATGTGTTAGCTTTTGGGGTTACTTCCAAAGTGTTTACACCATGCTTAGTGGTGCTTCATGCAATGTGGAATGTATGGAATGTTTCCTACACTTGGTTGTACCTTAGCAATCATACTTTATACACAATGAAGATAGATTAATCATGGATTTCCATACTTTGACTTGATGCTTATGTCATGCACTTCTCCTTATGAAGTTGGAGCCATGTGGCATGGTTACATTGCACACATGGAGGGCTCAGTTACATTCTTGGGAGGAGGACTTACTTGGAGGAGTATTGAACATTTAGGAGGAAGGTATTGATCCTTGGGTAGCATGGGAATAGTTGGTTGCTTACATGGAAGCTTGTACTTGAATTGAGGATGCTTAAGTAGAGGAGTGTTTCATAGAGGTGTGGTGGACCGAAAGGACCACATGGCTTAGGAGGAATTAATAGAGACCTTTGGATGGTAGTGTTGGAACTTTCTTTGGGAGCGCTTGGCTTGGGACCTTGCTTGATATGCGTGCTTACATTGGAGCTTGACATGTGGACCTATATAATGTTTAATAAGGTTGCTTGTTTGTGGATGATCTTTCACATTTCCAATTGTTCACCACCCTCATCTATCATATATATAAATGGTGGAGAGATACTTTTAATTATTCATGTCAAACACATCATGTATTCAAAAAGAACTCTCAATCTATGCTCACTACTTGGACAAGTAGTTTTGGCATACTTCTCGAGTGCATAACCCTTGGACAGTCATGTCTTCTTCATCTTGAATTTCAACAATCCCTACACCATGTCATTCAAAAGAGGTAATGCTCCATAATGTAGGTGACCAAATCAAGCTTGTGTCAAAGCCTGCACAAGTTGTCAGTATCATGCACTAAATCTCTATGTGTGATCGTTTTAGCAAGTAATTTGTACAAGACACCCTCTTGCACACCTTTGGCCAATACTCGACCAAGATCATGGCTATGATATTTGACTACAACTTGTTGATCATCAAACTCAGCTACATGTCTAAGATTTTTCATGGCTAAAACTAAAAAAAGATTCATTGTTAAACCAAGAACATAAAAGACATCAATGATCATCTAGCTCAAGAACATCACTTGACCCCGCATGTGGAATGAGATAGATACCACTCCAATAACTTGATAAGTGGAATCATTGCCTAAATCCACCTATATGTCATCCTCTCATTCTTGAACTCTGTTAAAAGGTCATGTGTCCACATACCACACTCCACTGAGTATGTGTCCACATCCTCTCAATTATGAAATATTCAACAAACTAGAAATTGCCTCATTCAGGAAGACAATATTATGATTGGAGATAATCAAAGCCACGACCAGGAAAGTCTAGGTAAAATATAAAATCATTTAAACATAACCAAGTTTTTCATACCTGATATTCATAATTTATTACTATTCCAAAGGCGAATCCTTACAAGACGAGTTCCAAGGATTCAATAAATAAAATCAAGGTTTGCAAAGTTTCTCTTCTTTAAATATCCAGTATAAACCGTCAAATTCCTGCAAAATGCACATGGATGGAGTCAGAGAATACAGAGAGATATAGTTTGACTAACCCAAGATAGATAATAAAGTTTCACCCTCCTCAAGTTTCACTCACCCAAGCCACCCAACCACATTCTCTGATGAAGGTAGCAGATTCTTTTCTTAAAAACCAAGGCCAACACTTTAGAATCTCCATCAATCTGATATTCCTAAATTTCCTAAGTCACCTGGGTTTTGGAATCCAAACTTAGAATAACTACAAATTCCTTCTTAGAGTCATTCGATCCCAACAAATAGTTCGACTGCAATCTTCCCTGTGAATTGAGCTCTGGATATGCAACCCCTTCAAACTTTGCATTCAAGCGAATGGAAAATATTCCTAACCAATATTATTTAAATATCCATTATAAACCATTGAATTCCTACAAAATGCACATGGATGGAGTTGGAGAAGAATCAGAAGCTCGATTCAAATTCTTGAGAGCCTCTTCATCTTTCCCATTTAGAGCATATCTTGCAATCATATTGCTCCACAAAACCACATTCCATTCAGGTATATTGTCAAACACTTTCCTTGCATCCTCAAGAATAGGAACAACAAACATGTTATCCCCACATCCTTTAAGGAATGCAATGAGAAACAACAACACCATGCAGTGATCAATTACCCCTAAAGGTGAAATGACAAGCAAACACAGGCATGAAGACTTAAATACCCTCTCTGAAACACACTATCCAGTGGGTTTGGTTATTCGGAAACCAAGCATTCTGTTGATGGATGATTGAAAGTGGAATATCACAGAACAAACCAAAATTAGAACCAACCAACACCTGCCAATAATAAGGTCAAATTTTATTTGATTATAATTTTTTTTAGAACAAGGAAGGATTGGGAGACTACCATAAGGGGGGTGAGTAAGCTGGCACTAGCAAAAAAAATAGGAGAAGAGGTGTATAGAACAAGATACCCATCAAACAAAGGCATGGAAGCAATAAAATATCTCATTCCCTTTTTCCTTTTCCTTGAGGGGAGCATGAAAGGGAAAGTAACTGAGGTGGGTGGAGTCCATAACCCAACTTTAGGGAACGAAATGGAATAAACGAGTTGGAGCGACCACTAGTTCAATCCCCCCAAAAAGTGGATAACACCGAATAAGAAAGTGCCAATTCATTCTTTGATTCTGAATTTCCTCAATCCTAAGTGGGAAGGATACAGCTGTTACTCATCGAAGGAATGAATTCGCGTCAAAAATAATATGAAGATCAATCACAAAGGCTCAATCTAACATGTTAAACACTCCTATAGGGGTACGGTTGTAAGGCTTCATTGAGAGATCCACCCCGTTTGACATCAATAAATCTAAAAGACATTATAGAATGAGACTTTGCCTCTTTAGGATATAAGATGAAAGTTCCCTAGATTGACTGAAAAAACTAATATCTTTTATAATTTCTATAGGATATAAGTTTATTTAACTTCATGACAAGTTCCAACTTCTATATAAATGAATGCCATTTCTTTTTAAAAGACATATATGCCATTGATTTTTTATATATACAAATATCTATCATTGACTGACACTTGCCTTTGTTTATAGACTTTACGCCTATACTCCCTCGGGAGGGCTGCTAAGAATGAATTTACCTTACCCCCTATGGAGAAAAGGAAGCTTATGAATTTACCTTACTCTTAAAAATCTATTTATTTAAGAGTTGATTTTTGCTGCAAATGTAAATAGATTTTTTTGTTTTATTTTTATTAATTTTTTATATAAATTATATAGATTTTTTTTTTTTTAATTTATAAATTATATAGATTTTTTATTTTTTTTATATTTTTGTTTTATTTTTATTATTTTATTATATAAATTATTTTAATTAGTTATATATTATATTTTTTTAATAATTATCGTATAAGTTGTTTAGTTTTATAAATGGAGTAGCCTACAAAGTCGACGATTTGGCTTGGAAGCCGGTTTTCATCGCCACTTTTCAGCCAAATCATCGACTCCAGTCGATACTCTCCGGGACGACAACGAACGACAGCCATAGATGAGGACCCTACATCCCCTCGAGAACTGGCCATTTGAATGCGCCTCCTGCACGTAGACTTACCAAATGCATCCAATGCATGGCCAAAAAAAGCATGTTAACTTCGGATTTGTGGGTTGAAGGTATCATTCGACACCTGCTTTATAATGACATCTGCAACAAGTAAACCTCCTTGCAAAGTTTAATCATGTCTTCTAATGTTTGCTTCAGTTTTTATTTGGAGCATTTGAGGAATGTCGATGTGTAAAAACCAGTGACCTTTGCAAATAGTGGCATTGTAGGAGGGTGTTCATGCTTTTCCTAGGCTGAAATCTCAAAATGCATATGGTTATGAATGCATAGGCTAGAGATGGTGATAATTGCAAATGTAAAGTGGAAGTAGTAACTCCGACAGCATTGAGACCTATAAAAATCCATAACAATTGGTTATTGATTGGAGTGATGAACACGATATGAGCGGCAAGAACCATACCTTTGAAGCGCTTCGACTGGTTACTAGATCCTGAACCGGCCTATCGTCTGCAAAAATATTATATCGAGTGCAAAAATAGGGGAGTACTAGCTGGGGTCGAACGATACCTTCAGCTCACAGATCCGAAGTTGACGTGTTTTTTTGGCCATTCATAGGATGCATTTGGTAAGTCTACATGGATGAGGTGCATTCAAATGGTTAGTTCTTGAGGGGATGTAGGGCTATGATGCTTCTAGCTAGGTATGGATATGGTACTGGTTCTAGTACCTAATTCGTAATCGACGTAGGAACCTAATTTTCCTTTGGAATGCGCTTAATCGGGTTTGCTTCAATGGTGCAATAGGGATAAAGATGGTCAAGAGAAAATTCAGGAAATTGCTTGTTAGATCTCTGAATATCGAGGTGCATGGCACCGATATTACTAATAGAAGGTAGACAATTTACAAATTTTACACTTCATTGTCAAATTTACAATTAAAAATGACTAACATAAATGACTAATTCATATTCTTCTAGCTAGTCATTTTTTATGCTATGACTAAATTAGTTGTTTATGTTAGTCATTTTAACTCTATCACTTATTATCTAGTCATATTTGTTAACTGGTGACTAAATTAGTCGTTAATTTTAGTCTTTTATAGTTGGTTCAATCAAAATTACTCATATTTAGTAGCAAATCACTTGAAAAACCTGTGGTGACTAGAATTTTTAGTCACCTAGTAGCTAATTCTTCATTTTGTACTATTGCTCAGACCCCTCCTTGAAAAAACTGAGGCTGGGCCAACTGTTGCTGCGAGGGGTTTGGTTGTTGCTAGACATAGTGCACAGCTTGAACATATTGTGGCTGAGGTTGCATGAGTGGCACATGATTATACTGTGGTCATGGCATAAACTGCGGTTGAGGTGCAAACTATTGCTGCGACATAAACTGCTGCTGTTGTTGCGATGAAATAAATTGCATCTACGCTGGTGGTGTTTACTGCACCTACAATTCTGGATGTTCCATCTACATCTGTGCTTGCATTTCCTGGGGGTCCTCACCTTTCACAAAGTATGAGTCATATGTCCTTTCCTGGAGCAATTCATAAGCTCGACAGTTTTTATCGTCGTGTCCTAATGACTAATAAAAGGTACAGTACAAACTCTCCGCCTTGGTAACCATCTTTTGCATGTAGTCACAATTCTCATGTCGATGCCCATAGACCTGACATGTGCGGCACCATGGAACACCAGCGCATCTCAATGGGTTTGTGGTGCCTGAAAGCAAATAATTTCGGAACGTCGAACATGTATCCTTGGTGTGTCCATCCTCGTGACATCGGGTGCACCAAAGGTCATCATGATCTTCCTTATCCTTCTTGATATGTTATGGTTGGAGCGTCAGATTGGCCAACAAATATGGTTCATTCCGACCGTGGTTTCTCCTACCGATGATGCTTCTAATTTCATTGCGATTTCCGAAGCCTCGCTCTGCATCACAATATTTTGCTACATTAGCGATTATCTGATATGTTGGACAAGCGTGGTGATGAACCAATCCTTGTGTTGAACATCATTCATCTTGAAGTTGACTCAAGCCATCAACATCTTAAACTGTTGATCAAAGTCCCAAATTGTCTCATTAGGGAACTGCTTGATTTCTTTCAATTTGGTAATGTAATGATCCTCAGACTTCAGCTTCTTAGATTCTTCAAATAATCCCTTGCGGATCTCATCCAATGTTTTCGGTGTACCTCCCTGAGGAACCAACAAGAATCTCATGTACCAATCCAGTGCTTGACCCCTGAGGGTGGTAGCCAGCTATCTTTTCTTGATATCGTCATCCACGGTCTATCGAGCACTACAGATCGCCTCGCATAGGAACCAATATTGCTTCGGGTCATCGGAGTCCTTTCCATGAAATATTGGTAGCTTCATTTCATCGCCCGCCATTCTGGTCCTTCTCCCTCTGGCTAGTACTCTACTACTAGATTTCTGCTGACACGTCGGACAAGTTGACATAGAATGTGCATTCTTCTTGGTGGTGGAGTAGTACACAGAGGTGTGGACACGTTACTGCTGGGGTTCAATCTTGTCGTCCTTCCGGGCATATCCTAGGCCTGGTCATCCTCATTGTCATTGAAAGGTCACTTTGTCTCATGTGGTTGTTCCTCATGGTATCGCACTTCGATCGCAGCAGGACCTTCTCTCGTCCGATGCCTCTTCTCTTGAAACCTTTCTCCTCCTCTTGTACAACCACTTGTTTCCTTAGCGACCTTCGTACTTTCACTATAAATCATGCCCATATACCCCTTACCTTTCCTTGCGTCTCCCCCCTTTCGTCACGGTGCCTACATCCTCCGCACACCAGAGTTCCACTACTTTTGGTCCATTTTCAGAATAACTTTTTCGCAGACAAGTTGTTTAATAGATAGCTGCAGAGACAACAAAAATCTACCTTTTAGTCCATTGAAGAACTCCCTTTCCACTTCACTAAATGACTTATTGGTATCAACTACAAACTCGGTAATGTAGCACTCCAAGATACTATCCAACCACACCTCAACAGCATTAATGCCTTATTGTCTGTTTCTTGTAATTCTTGGATTAACTCCAGAGTCCACGATGTCGTCTCTCTTCCTTGGAAGTTTTTCTTCTTAGAAGTGAACTTCACCAGCCACTCATGCAAGGTGACAGTAAAATCACAGAAGAACCATTCATGAGGACCATCGTGAATATATCTATCTAGCAAATTTCTCATTGACAGCTTCGGATTCTAATTTTCTACTTCAGCAAACTCTTGCAGTTTTAGACCAAACCACCCCTCAATCTCTGGACGATTCGGATTCTAAAACATATCCTCCTTTAAATTGCAACTCGGTCCTGGAAATGAAACCATTTGTTGGAGAAAACCCACCAACAAAGCCTCATCAACAAGGGTTCTCACTCTATCGATGCCCAACCAGCATGATCTCCCTGAGCACCAACACAAACAGGTTTGACCTTGCCCAGCAACATCCACAGAGCGGACAAAGTCTCACCCGAGATGTTTAAGGGAGAGCTATCAAAACCAAGTTTTTGACAGTAGGAAGGGAAGATATGGAATCCACGACTTTGACAGCATAACCATCATATCACATAACTAAGACAGTCCTCATGATTCATCTACGCATCTACAGATATAACAGATTGCATTATTCATTCATTGCAGCAGTGTTATCACAGCATTATCAACTATGAAACAACTTCAATTATCATTTAACAGAGTTATGACAAAAGCAGGATAGAACAGGTCATCAGTTTACTATGGCAACATCATTATTACAGCAACATCAGTAAGTCATAATAGATTCAACATACTTCCCATTGATATCGTAACAGAGAAAACAAGAAAACAGAAGACAATATTCATGCAACAACCATCATGTCATATTAATTCTGCAATAGATCAAAAACAGATAATTCTTCTCTATAACAGGAGACTGATTACATCCCAAAATTCAGTATCCGACACAGACAGATCACAGATTTCCCAAAATGGAAGACTCAACAAAACCATAGACAGATTGCACAGATCTCATCCTTCATACAATCCTACGACTATGTCCTTGATCTATATCTTCGTGTTGTCTCTTTTACAATTGCAAAAATAGCTCTATATATAGGCTTGCGCCTTTACATCATAGGCCCACTTCTAACTAAATTCTAACCACTAATGACCTATGTCCACAAAACGTGGTCAATTACTACATTAAATATTCAAAAACGGTTATTCCTTTGCCCATCACGCTGATTTGGCCTTGCGCTGTGTCGCGTGAGCTTGCGCAGCTATCGTGACACTGCACAACTCACTTGCCTGAAACCCCTTCCAACACCTTATATTTTCCATGGTAAATCCATTATCATGTTCAATAATAGTTCTATCGAGATCACGTTGATTCAATCGTAACCTGTACAATTTGACAATGAGCAAAACTACCTTGAATAATTTAAAGTCACACTGTAGAATATCTTCCAAATACCCATAGTATCAATTTTTTGAGAGTTCTAGATGTTTGTCACTTCTAGATGAAACATTGGACACCTCAAAGACTGCAGATATCCCATAATATGATGTTTTCTCTGTTTCATCCAATTTTTTGATGTGATATCTACAACCATTGCAAACCATAGCCTTATGGCGTTTTACCTACAACAAGCCATACACGAAAATATTACACAACGATTCAATATTTATGGAGCCATACATGGAAAATAACAACATGTACATCCAAATGTAATTTGCAAAATAAAATATTTAGAGTGATTGATTAATATGCTTGCCCTTTTATCTTTTAAACCATATGCTAAATCGATTTCCCTTTCTGTAAGATTTGTATCTCCATTGTGAAGTTCTTCTCTTACCAATGAAGCCACAGCTTCCCAAGATATTCCATGACCCGATTGTTGGCATAATTTAATCCATACCTTCCTCCAGTGAAGATTGTTTGTGATGTATAAATGAATTGCATCTCACTCTCGACCAACTTCTTGACGACAATAAACATTAAAATTCAAGACAAATGCAAATTTTATGAACAAAGTATATGCTCTTAATTGATGCAATAAATTGAAAATGCAATTATAATATCTACGATATAATTAACATCCACTAGCTAATAATTACCTTTCACCTTCCTCGGTCTACCTTTCCCCTTCAGGTACTCCCCTTCAAAATGTTTATTGGAGTCTAGATCACAAATGCGACATAAATTGAGCTTTGACGCTAAATTAGGAAGATATTCACTAACATAACACATGTTTTGGTATACCATATATCTTTCCATAATAGAACCCTCAGCATGTGCTCATTTTCTAACCAAACCATTCATAAATTTCAAGTTCCTCTCAACCATCCACAAGGACCTTGAGTGCACGGGTCCACACAATTCAATCTCCTCAACTTGGTGTATGAGGTAGTGTTCACGTGCATTGAAAATGCCAAAGGTATATGCTTCTGCATTTCACACATGAGACGAGGAATTTATCTCCTCCAATACTTTATATCTTCTTTATGGATTTATTTAGATGTTAACCATCTACAAGTGACGCAAACCAATAATGAAATTTAAGAAAAAAAATATTAAATTACAAAACATGAATTAGTGAACAAAAACAAATATAAATTATACGAAGAATTAAAGAAACACTAAGCACAAGCAACTAATTACTAGTTACCTCATGTATTTCCCAATATTATATATAACTTGTTTGACATTGTTGTCGAAGTTTTCCAGGAGAGAGAGAGGTAGAACATATTGTTTCAAATTACAAACCACATCATTTTTTAAACAAAGAGTATACAAACAAGAAAACAAATTTATGCAATAAAATGAAAAAAAAATATATGGACATAACAATAATAATTACCTTGATGAAGACGTGCCCATCATGTGTTTTGACCCCCGCAAAATCACCTTTTTTGTTATGATATTCTTCAAGTTTGCACAAAATCCAGTGGGAAATTTAATTTTTCACATTACCTCTTTGATAGCATTACTTTGTTGCTCCGTAAACATCCATGGAATTGAGTTTATATTAATTTGGTCTCTGTTGCTATGAAATTGAAGGGTGTATTTCATTGCATGGTTTCCTTCCTGAATGTCTTTGCAATCTTTCAAAATTTTATCTTTCTCACTCAGCTCCAGTAGTCTCCATAATGTTTCAGTCACATTCTTTCCAATATGCATTGTATCAAACAGAAGAGAAATTTGTAGGTGCTCATAGTAAGGAAACTTGCTGAATTGTATAGGATAAAGTTTTATTCCTTTTGGAAGCCCATTAATTCCTTCATGATCACAATGGACATCATGAATATTAGTTTATAAATAAATTACAGAAGTACGAAATGGTCACTACAGTAACCAAATCACAATAAGAAGTAAAATACATATCAATTCATATACAATGATCCATATGTACCACCTTGACGATTTCTATTATATTCCATCTTCCAAAGGTGAGGTGTCATTCTCCATGGTTTTAATGCAGTCTCTTGCTTCCCATTGAAAATATTTTTTTCGGTTGTTCTATACCTGTGATTCTTAGAGAGGAAATTCCTATACTCATCAAACACCTCCTTTCTTAAGCTTTTTGAGAGAATATATTTGATCTTAGGACCACAAACTGAACATGCAAATTTACTCTTTGTCTGAATACCTACAATATATAGATATGGAATATCTATGTCAATTATAATTATATATAAACTATATTAACTACTTCATATAATTAAATTAAATTAAAATGAACTTAAAAATACATACCACAAAAATGGGTTAACCCTAGGGCATCATGTATTGTCCATACAACCATTGCATGCAATTGAAATTTTTGATGTTGTATTGGTCTAGATACATCATACATAGTGATGACATTCCATAAATTCAGTAGCTCATCTATAATAGGTTCGATATATGCATTCATATTTTTGACTTGGAACTTACCTGATTGGTTTGAAGTACATATAAAATATATAATTATGAGAACCATTAAGATATATAAACCATGCACATGAGTAAAATAAAATATATATATATGAAATTAGGAAACATAATATGACAAATGAGATGCCACAACTACATTAGAAATAAAAAAGATGTATACAAAAAATACCTGGAATAATCTTCCACAACATTATGTGCTCCCTGTTTATTGACAACCATGGAGGAATGTTATTGTTGATAAAAAAAAATAGGCCACATCGTGTAAATGGATTTCATCTGTGCAAATGGATTAACACCATATGCTTCCAAAGAAATCCTAAGATTACATGGTTCTTCTTCAAAGTGGATCCACTTTTCCTCCATATTTCTAAAATCAGAACCATCTGCAGGCATTCGAATAACATTATCTTGACTTTTGTTCCTGCCATGGTAATCCATAAATTGTGCTATGTTATTGCACCTAAACAGTCATTGCAAACGTGGAATGATGGGAATATAATGAAGGACCTTGTGAGGCACATTTTTGTTACTTTACTATTCAACATATACTTATATGACATTACGAACATTCTGTTGCAAATTTCTGCTGATTATAATATATAACATGGTCATCAGGGCATGCATGAATTGCTTCATAATGCATTCCAATCTATTTCATGATGAAAGATAAATCTCGATATGTACGAGGTAAAATATTTGATGGCGGTAACAAAAATTCAGCTATCAAGCTACATCAAATAAAAATAAAAATATAGTTAATGTAATATATAAATAATATTAACGAAACACATTTCATCCGTATTAATTTGAATTATGAATTAACAATACAATTATTAGAGGAATACAGATAAAATTTATCATGATGGTATATATGTGATGGATTATTTTATATACCTTAGCATCCGTGTGATTGATATGTTTGAAAGACCATTCATAACCTTCAAGTTCATTATCAACAATACAGCAGAGAGAAGGTTTGTTTTGGATCCTTCATAAAGGGGTTCATATGCCTTATCGAGAAGAGGTATATCATGAACATCATCAAAGTCATCAATATTTTCATTATCATTGTCATCATCAACATCCATTATAACATTAACTAAATCATGGATCAATGTATTTGTACCATCATATTCAACTACATTATCAGTATGATCATCTTCTTCAATATGATCACTCACTTGTTCTCCATTAAACATAGACACTCCATGATCCTCCAGAACTTGTTCTGAATGCACTTCCTCTAGATGATATGTCATAGGATGTATTTCCTTTATAAATACATGAATACATTAATAGTTATAAGTTAATATAGGAAATATTAAAATAATACATACATTTACCAAAGCAAAGAATATAAAAAACTTTATAATGCTAAACCTACAAATGGACGATATTCATTCCCCCCCTCAGCGTGTCAATGTTCCCTGCTATGTTTTGTGGCTGTTGAGATCAATATTCTTTTCCTCTTAAATCCCCTACATTGACTACATGGACAATAATATTTTCCATCACCCCTTCGTTTCATTGCATCCCATAGTATAACAAGAAATTATCAACTGTGTTCGTTTGGATCAGGAATATTGCTATTTGACATTTTGTCACAAACTACCGAAGATTTAAAAAAATCAAGTTCGACGCATCACAATTTTCTCAAACGGAGGTTTGTTGAAGAATTAAAAAATTCCTACAAACTGTATGTCGAAGAAAAAGAAAATTTCCACACCGGTTGTCGAAGAATAAAACAATTCCTCAAACCTTCTGTTCAGGAATAAATAATTTTCACAAACAAATGATTGCTTCTATAGAAAACATGTCAGAATGTTTAAAAATGTTTATATTTATAATTTGGTCGTCGTTGAATATCCGACGAAATCAACCTACTTACCGTTGGAAGTATAGGTTTGTAGAATTTGAAATATGGCGATATATTAATTGGAAAAATATTCTGAAGTTGTTGAATATTCGACGTCCTCCCTGTAACATTCCCTCAGAGAACGACCACAAAACGTGAAGTGTAAGTAAAAAGGCACTGTAAGTGAAAATACTAGCCTCATCAAAATTATAGATGAAATTTAAATATGCTAGGAGACTGAAAACGTGTACGACTAAAACGATGATTGGGGACGAATCCACTAGGGGGAAAGGTAAAAGAGTAGTGGTGTGTCTTGGGAACTGGAAGAAGAATAATGAATTTCCTTGAGGACCTACTCGCGTAGGTTTCATCCTAAGTTGATGTAATATTCCTCATTCCTTTCTTTTAATGAATTACGAAAGGTCGGTGCATTAGTATAATGGCTCGTAGCATGGAGTTCAGGTCAAGGTTGCACCGACAAACCTTCTAACTAATTGATTATTTATGTTCCATGTGCTAGTTAAACATGGTATACGATCAAACAAAAATGAGTTCACATTAGTCATTATCGATATACTCTTGTTCTAAAAATAACATGAGATCAGAATATATATATTTATATAAACAAAAGAGTGTTTTAAGACACATAATAAGCTTCCTTTCTTAAAAGACTTCAAAACAAAATTATGTATAGATTGCACATAAAAAGAAACTTTCATTCCTATATATAGAGATATACTAATTATAATATTTAGTATTGTAGGACACATGCGTTAGCTAATAAATAATTAGTGCAATCTATAAAATAGACTCCCTTAAATGGAGCAATGATAAAGGTAAACAGTGATTTGGCTATTTATTATGGAAATTAGAATGTTATATTTAAGATAAAGAAGATGGTGAAAGTCAGTGCATTTAATAATCAATACCAGTTTTAATATGTTGATTGAATAAAACTTTCATGATGTTGTGGTTGATATTATAGTGGGATATGTTAAAAAAGAAATCTTAAATTCCCATACTACTTGTCTTCTTACTGGAAAAGTGGTTACCATTCGATACCCTCTCGAGAAGGATGAGACGAACATCTCAATCAAAAGGGAAAACGTGGAAGTTTTTGACTGCCATTTGTCTCGTGGTAACTCGTGGATCTGGAATTCGGCGATCGATCCTATTACCCTTATAAAAATGAACAATGTTATGATAAAGGGGGAAGGAAAGTTGATATGCAGGTTTTACCCAGAGATCGTTGGTGGAAGCTCGGAAGCAGAGGTGTTTTGTACCGGAAGATAAAGGAGTCAAAGTCCGTCCGAAAAGTAGTAGGATATCCAACTATCTCTCGGTCCCATTTGTATATCTTGGATCTGTCATCATGTCAGAGGTATTTTACTTTGGCGTTTTAGTTTCCTTCGAAAAACACAGTACTCTATACTTTCCATTTTGATTGGAGAACTATATGTAGTATTTCGTTTTATGTTTATGGGAATGTAAACAGATGTACAGGTTATATTTTCTTGGTGCAACATTTTATTTATTGCACATTGAATGCATGATCTTTCCTGGCATGTTTGAAATATCAAATATTATTTTTGTTTGTGGTGATTGTGATTCGTTTCATACATTTGGATTTGGATAACCTCGGAGATCTAAAGAGCTAAAGTTATATTGGCGTCCTTTTCTTTTATGTATATTGGGATCTGGATAAGCTTTTGATCTAGAGAGTTTCCACATAGGATATGCGTTCCCTCGTATGATTTCATGACGATCTGGGTAAACATCTGATCCGAGGAGCTGAAATTTGTGTTTGTTGTTTACATATTTTGGGGTTGCGTGGGGATTTGCACATTCTTCCGGGTAGCTCAGTATGCATTGACATTGGGTTTGAGTTTCTGATCTGACTGTTGCTATCCATTTAGATACGATTTGACATGTTGTTGATAATACCAGATCCAAAAAGATCTCCATATATGGATTTACCCACCCTTCGTTGTGATCTGCATGAATTATTTATGGTGGAGGATCTAAGCTATCCAATCGTTTTCTTTCCATCTACGTTGGTAGACTTAAGTTGACTTTAGTTTGTATAAATTTTGGGTTATGGAATTTTATTCATAATCGTTACAATTTGCAACGTTTTCCAAAAGTATGCATTGTTATGAAATTTAGAAAGTGGTTCTTTTTCCCACTATAGTGTGGCGTACAACTTGGAAATTTCTAGGCTTGATAAAATCCTTTATAAGATGCCGAGCTAGTGTTAAAATTTATATTCTTTTGTTAAAAAGGAAGCGTTCTCTTCTAATTGCAATACGTGGATATTATATTAATTTATAAAGTTGGTTGTTGTGGATTCCATTTGGGATTTCATTTAATTTATATTTAAAAACGTATCTACTATATGATGAACAAAAATGGGGCTTGTCCTTATAAAGGATTTGATAATAGTTACATTACTAAGTAAAGGGTTAAACTTTATATTCCTTTGTTAAAAAGGCAACGTTCTCTTCTAATTGCAATAGGTGGATATTATATTAATTTATATGCCAACATAGGTGGTTGTTGTGGATTCCATTTGGGATTCTAATTAATTATATTTAAAACGTATCTACTATATGATGAACAAAAAGGGGCTTATCTTTATAAAAGGATTTGATCATTTAGTTACATTACCAAGTAAAAGTTTAAACTGTTTTGAATCTTGTTGTAATGTAACTATGTTAGATATTTATCTTAACTAAGATTGATAGGGAGTTGAACCCTTATAACCATGATATCTTTAGTATTCTAAACCCTTGCTCCAAAGCTTTTAATTGAGCAGTTTTGTTGTTTTAAATAACTCAATAGGAGCTATTTTTGACTAGTATACCTATTAGGTTGTGCGGTTATGTTAACATTGGATTATACGAAAAGGATAGGAAATTATCCTTTGTGTTCCTAAGTAACGTTTGATTAAAGTTGATGAAGGATTGGTCATGTTTAATAGTTTGTTATGATGATTAAGATTTTAAGTCTCATACTCACTAGACCCAGTATCCTTTTTAACTTCAAAACCATCTGAAGATAAATCCAGGAGAGTTCCTCGACCTTAGTGGATTCGTCGCCCAGCTTGGGGGTGGCTTTAGACGAGGAAAAAAACGTCAAATGAAGCCTATGGTTGGGAGGAAATTCGTACACATGTTTTCAGTCGCCCACACTAAAATAAGTATATGTAGTGGTTAGTTTTGTTTATGGATTCAATTTATATTGTTTAAGTTTACTAAGAAATATATGTTCTTTATGTATAACACTAATGTATGTTGAATTTACATTATTTCAAGTGCTGGATGCAGCGGCTGCGGAAGGAATTGTTTTGAAATCCAGGAGATAGTATAGAGTAAATCAGTTGTATAGGTGCATACCCTCTAGTTAGTTATTTCTATCATCTAAAGTATATTTAACTTTGTTGTTGGCTCCATTCAGGAGATTCATGCACCATCTTTGACGGTTGCGTCCAAGAGTACAAGTACAAGTATGGTACCTTGTTAGGATGGTTGTCAACACCGAATAAAAGGAAGAGTTAATGTGTAATCGCTATCCCATTCGAGGGATAGTCTTATGACTAATATAATGGTTGTATCTATTATGAATTTCAATAGGATTTGCTTATGTAAATTTGTATTAGAGTGAATGTAGTTTGACGGATTCTTAATTAAATTACAATTTCCTTATATGAGTAGATGAAAAGGATAGTAGTGTTTACAATTGTGTGATTTTACATTCTCAGGATACTAACATAGATGACTTGTTTGAATATAGTAAAAGTGAAAAATTTACCGTATTTTTTTTCAAAATTTACATTGAGGAATTTTGGGGACATGACACTCCCTTTCACCTTTAGTCACGAATCCAATGACCTAGTGTCGCATATCCGACACCCTAGGATCGCAAAGTGTCGTCGAAAAACCTACAATGAGGAAAGTCGAAAAACCAACGAGGCTTAAAGAAATCGAAAGGTACGGTACTTTTCATCATTTCTAATCAATAAAAATGTACTTTAGGTCAGATGTCGTTGGATTTTGGGCTCAAATCCTGTTGTGAATAAAACATTTCCAAAAATCACTTTGAACATAATCATGAAATAATTTCCTATGGGGTGTAGCATGACATTAATCCCCTGAATATACTACCCAGTAATCGGTAGTATTATCTAATGCAAGAATCAAAGCATCTTGTAATACATCACTTGCTACATTTGTTTCCTAAGTAGTCTCTTGCTACCTCTCACCTTTCTTCTTTGGTTCTCTGCAGTCTTTCTATAGATGTCCTTTCTTACCATAGCTCTAGCATTCTATTTTTCTGAGTTTGGACTTGGATCTGCCCTTTTTAGACTTGTTGCGATTCATGGGCTCCTTTTTCTCTCATTTTTTCTCCCTCTACTCTCCATGGTCAATGCATTACCTGATGTCTCACCTGTTCTTTTTCTTCGCATTTGCTCGCTAAGAATCACACCAACAACATCATCAAACTTGAGAGTGTTTGAACTAGGGACAGAGTTACTTATAGCCATGACCAAGATATTCCAACTTTTCGGCAATGATCAAAAGATTAGAAGAGCCCTAACCTCATCATCAAAGTTCACTTTTACAGAACTTAACTGACTAGTAAGTGTATTAAACTCATTTAAATGGTCAGCAATAGATCCACCTTGCGACATATTCATATTAAATAAATGCTTCATTAAAAATAGCTTGTTGGAAGCCAATGGTTTTTCGTAGAGCTTACCCAATGCCCTCATCACACCTTGTGTTGTTTTTTCTTTTGAAATATTGAAAGCCATTTACAAAGCCAGCCACAACCATATTGTTCCCAGTGCCTTTTTTCAAGAACCTCCCATTCTTCATCCTTCATAGTCATCGATTTTTTTGCTTCCTCCCAACAGCAGGTACAAATCCTTCTAGTATAGATCATCCTCAACTTGCATATTCCATAACTGATACTTTTGGCCATTAAATTTCTCAACCCTAAACTTTACCTCTTATTCCATTTCTCCCACTCAAACCAGGAACCCTTCTTTCTTGGGAGTTTACTAGCCAAATAGACCTTTTACCTTTGATACCAATTGTTAGAAAATAGGACCATAGAGCAATAACAAGTATACATTTAAATCATTAAAAAAGATGCAAAACACATTAAACACATTATAGAGAGACATGGATATAACATGGTTCACCCAAACGATGGGATACATCCACACAGAAATTTCTAGTCCTTTTATTACCATCCAGAAAGATGAAGGGATACAACCTATAGAAATACCACTACACTTCCTCTTCACACTATCACAGTATATCTCATACAATCCAAGAGATTGTTTACAATGCTACAATACAATACAATACCCTACCTAGTCGTATTACAATGCTTTTCTTTTATAGGGTAAATACCATGGGAAAATACTACAGTTAACCCAATACCATGGGTCCGCAAAACTGTTGGCCAACAAACATACCGAACCCCAAAGTGGGGGAACAAGTGTACAATAAACATGGGGTACAAACACAGTTGAATAATATCTCTGGATCTGAAATATCAGGCTCCACAACCAACACTAACTTTTTTGAGCAAGCTACTCACTTAGAAACCATAACCCTAATCCATGAATGCACCCTCTTTGAGATGGGATAAGTAGCTTTATTACCCAACTCCACTTGCATGCCTCCCTATCATTCTTGAAAGGTGCTGAAGATCAAAAATTAGCAAGTTTGTGCTTTGGTAATGTTTCCTTGACCAAAATTTACCAAAATTTACTTACTTTATGACTGAAAACTTTTTCTTCACTTTCCTACTTTTCAAACTATCTATATTTTCCCTCCTTTTTACAATTGCTATATTTTTATGACAAATTTCTTTTGCTACAGTTTCTATATTTTTTGTCTTTAGATCCTTTTTAGCATTTTGTTGATTTTCTCTAAGTTTCCATATTTTCATTTTAGGAAATTTGGATTTCCTAATGCACCCTCCTGTCTTCTAGCACATGTACAACTCATTTCCCAAACTAATTATTCTCCATAATAATTAATTAGTTACATATAATTAACCAGAATTAGGAAATTAATCTCATACATGCCCCCATAGTATTAACTAATTAAAATTACCTAGGCAAATCTCATTTAATTCATTTTTAAAACCCTAGGCACTGACAAGGTCAACACTTTTAATGTCCTTCAAGGAAGGTACATTACACATGATATAGTTCCTTTCTGCCATTGACAATTTTCTATTAGAAAATGTAATGGGGTGGTCAAGAGAACCCTCACCTACTTGCACAAGTACGACACTGCGAGCAATAGATGACGTGTCGACATGTACATGAAATGATTTTTTCTAGTATGGAAATACCAGTATAGGAGCTGAGACCATCTTGTATTTGAGAACATCTAGACTATTTTGTCACTGCTCATGTTATTGGAATTTAATTATCTTTCTACATCAATTTCTCCTTTGGAGACGTGACCTCGACATAACCCCGAATAAATTTTTTGTAATATCCCATGTGCCCCAAGGTAGTTCTCAACTGTTGAACAAATATAGGTGGAGTTAGTTCGACAATAATTGAAATCTTTACAGGTTCCATTGATATTCCATCTCGATAGAGCACGTGACTCAGCAAAATACCAAAAGGATCACATAAAATACACTTCGTCAAATTAAGAGAAATATGGAAATATTTACATTGGTCGAGCATCATTCTAATATTCTCAATATACTAGCCCATAGGCCATCCAATCATAAAAGTATACTTCAATAAATTTGTGGATAAAATATTTAAAAGAAAATACTACTATTCTAGAAGAAAAAAAACAAGGCCATTCTTGAGTCCAAAAGGCATTACCTTGTATTGGAAGCATCCATATTCTGCTGGAAAGCTTTTATTGTACCGATATTCCTTTGTAATCCTTATTTTATGGTACCCATATAATCCATCATTAAATGAGTACACTTATTGTCCTCCTATGCTCTCCAATACTTCATATCTGAACAGGGTTGGGAATAGATCATGCAAGCAGGCATCGTTTAGTTTTCGCATGTCAGCAAAGATACATAATTTACCGGTTTTCTTGTCTTGAACAACCACAGTGTTAATCCATTCATATTTTTTTATAAGTTCTATAATTTGTGTGTTTAAAATTATGTATAATTCTATCTTGACCTTCTCCTTATATCTCGAATTTAGTCCAAATACATTTGTTGCTTGACAATTTTTGCATCAGGGTTCAGGGGAATCTTCATTTATCCTGGATCACCAATAATCCCCTTCATTTCTGAAAACTTAGTAGCAAATATATCTTGGAATTCATGCAATAAGTATATAATATTCCCGACCATCTCATCAACCCAATAGTCTCCAATATTGTAAAATTGTGGGCTTTCTGGAGAACCAATATTCACCTTCTTTATTCTGAGGGGCCCTAAAAAAATATTATTTGATAATCCTAATCCCTCCACTGGTCGACTACTCTCATACTTAGGCATATGTATATCATGTGGATCATCATCATAAAGCTTTCTAATAATGTTATATCATTCCATTCAATTTTGAATTGTCGCATTGCTACAAGGGAAACTTGACATCATAATAGGGATGTCTTCAAAAATATTGGTTATGATAACTTTCAGAGAAACATCAATCATCATATTGTCATCATCAAAGTATGTTTGAAATTGGTAAGTAGCTTATCCCACTCTACAATTTCTTATCATAGATCAACCGATGTATACAACTTTCTTGGTATCATGTCCAAAGTATGTATGAATTGATGAACCCATTCCTATCGTGGTGATGTATTTCATGTCACACGAAAATTTTCTATGTTATTGATAGGATTTTTCAATCCTGAATATTTATTTCTAGTATAAGACATATTTTTTCCAAATCTGATTTCTAATAGTCATCGGCATTGGGACCATTCTAAAATATATTTCTTATGAGAAAACCACCACCTCGAGGGTGTATATTTCAATGCAACATACAATTCTAGAAGATGCGAAGGTTCCAATACTTTTTATTCAGAATATATAAAAAATGTATCTAATTAAGGTAATCCTTCATATGTAGGTAGAGCACATACCTCAATACCCACCTGTCGCACATATTTTGTGATTCTTGCACATTTTCGCATTGATACTTCATGTAATCAATTCTCTGGATATTCTCTTGTGTCTGACGAATTGGAGCTGATACTTCACCAAATTAGTTTACCATCAACTGTTAGGTTTACATATTCATCCATTGCAGAGGAAACATTGCAAATATTATCCAAATATTTGTCTCGTCCTTCATTGTTTAATTGCTTGACATATCTCTGGCCTTCTAGAGTATCAATTGAAGTGACCACCCATAGTTAAGTATATTCAAATGATAATATCCCCATTTTGAAATTGATGATTTTTTTATTGTATATATCCCAGTTGGTCCCCAAAAGCGCGGGATAAATATTTGTACCACCGACAATATATATGACTTCAAAATATGTGTAGGTCTGGAGTCCTTCTACTTCAATAGGAACCCGTGTCGGTCGACTAATAGGAAATACCTTCGACTGGTTTGATAAATGCAACTGAATAGGAGACCATACTAGTCTCATCTTTCCCATTCTTTCCCATGTTTTTTTGGTTAGAATATTAAAATATCACTCCAAATCTAGTATGATAAAATTTATATCATAGGCCCCTATATATGCATTCATTCTTAAATTGCGACCAGTTTTCAATATTTTACCAATGTGGTTAACTTTTTTCTCTTGTAACACACTTGGTTGAGGTTCCTCGACTAGAGCAGATAATTCTTCCAATGCATACTTATCTTCTATAAGCTCTAAAAAAATCTTAAATAAATTCTTCAACTTTTTTTTTGTTAATAAGTAGGAACAGTTTATATTACTTATAGTACAAAAAAGATATTACATTCAAGCCCGAACAGCTGGAGGATCCATGCTTAACCTGTTTTTTCTCTAAATGATTTGTTTAAACATCTCTCCTACTTCCCAAACTAGTGAAATTTCCATTTAACATGTCTAGAGAGCCAACCCACAGACTTACATTTTTCAAAAAATGGACATTCCTTTGACAACTAGCATGATAGTCCCCTTTCCCATGTTTACACAGAAACTTAATCTAATTAACAGAAACTCCCTCCTATACCCCTTCCCAACTGAAAAGATAATAAAAAATAAATAGATGATACACTTTTCAACATATTCATAATTAAGCAGAAAATAGTTATAACCTTGGTCGATCGAGCCAATGCTTCAATATTGAAGATGAAGAACATGTGGCTAGACCAAAAATGTCTCGATCCCCCAACATTCCTTACTAAGGAGGAGGAACGTTTGGAGGGAGATATTGAGCTTCCTTAGCTTTCTTCCTAAGGTGGTCAAGAAATTCTCCAACAATCATGTCAAGCAGAAGAAATCCTGCAGCACTTTCCTACTTCCCCTGGTGGATTAGAGCCAAGGCTTCCTCAATACCATGCACCATTTGCGCATTTTTCTAGATGTCGCAGGAGAGGAGAATATGAACCGCCCAAAAAGGGTTGGACGCTAAGGTCCTTCCTTGGTATTTCTCATACTCCCTGAGAAATTCAATTTCTTTGGACGCTATCTCGACTTCAACCATAGTCGGCATCTTGGCCATGTACTGTGCCCCCCAATTAAACACTAAAGGTATCTAGTTTTCATCAACAGTCAAGGCATTAGTGAAGGAGCTAGAAGAAGGAATATTTCCCCGCTTAATTCTGATGCTCTCCCCCTAACAACACCTTACTCTCCATTGAGGTGCCATAATCTTACGGGGCATGTAGATTTGGGTAGCCTGCAAATGTTTACAATCAGGGTGAAGCTCAAACATAATGAACCATTCTTCATCCTTGGGAATATTTATACCCATTCCACTCCTATGGGTGATGTTTCCTGCCATCATCTAGTCTGNCCCCCCCCCCCCCCCCATTGAAGGCATCTGCATACGGTCTTCTTTGCAATTAATAGTCCAAGAGAAAATTCTTGAAATAAACCCACCAATTTTCCTGAAGGGGAAATTCCCACACCCTACTCTGTACTCAACTATAAAAAAGAGAGGAATCACTATTTATTATAGCCAACCCCCAGATCATCCCTTCCGGATCAGTCCTACGTGCCACCTTCTGTCTTAGCCTGCTTTGTACTCTTTCCACTCATCCTAATCTTATTATCATTGTACTTTGAGGTAATTCCATGCGTTGTAGTCACCTCCTCGATTCCTTCCATGCCTGCCACAGAAATGAGTGGAGAATATTCATCAATCTCGATCACGTGTATTTCTTGAGTCGACATGGCTATGGCGTGGGTATCATGCATGCAAAGGGATTTGTTATCTTACTGATTTAATGGGATGGATTGATTACACTTGTTTGGAAGAGGGTGTGGTAAATATTGAACCTATCAAGGATGATCACCTTCCATCCTACCCACATCCTCCTCCACCACTTCTTTGGATCGCCTCTAGATCATACATTCCTTTTTCTCATCGATCTTTTTTTAATGGAAAGAATGATTATGCCAACCCCTTTGTTGGAAAGAGCGTCCACCACCATGTTACCATTTCTTTTAACATGAGATAATTGGATCGTTGGGGTTTCCATTAACAACCTTTTAAGCTATGTAAGATGTCCTTCCCACATCCAATTTTTTGAGACCTGGACAATGGCTACACCATATTGTAGTCTTTTGGCTATATTATTTATTACTAGGGAATCCCCTTCCACAGTTAATGGTGTTTGATGTTGCTATAAACCTCACATTAATTTATTGATTAGCCCTTCTAACTCCCCCAAATTATTGGTGTCAGTTCCTATAGTGCCCCAAAAGATGCTAAGAACTATCATCCTTAGAGTTCTTAATGGATCCTCCAAATCCTGCAGGTCCCGTATTTCTGTTTGCAACTCCATCAAAGTTTATTTTGAAATATCCAGTCGTAGGAAGCTGCCAAGAATCAGAGCTGGGTGGGGGCTTGAACAATGTTCTAAGACAAGAATTATTCACAGGTAATTTAAAAACCCCCCATTCATAGAGAATTTGTCTTTCTGTTATCTCTACTGAAAAATCTTCCTAGGTCCAATGATTTAAAGTTAGTGTTTCTTTTATGTGGGTTTCAATCATTGTCCAAAGTTCCTCAGTGTACCTATGTTTATTTTCAAAGATTCTTTTGTTCTGTGTTTTCCATATTTCCCACACCATGAATCCAGGGAACAACTCCTAGACCCTGTTCAATATTTTATTTTTGAAGGCATTTTTCGGCCATTCTACTATTGTTAGATCAAGACGACCTTTGTGTCTATGATTCTTTTTTAAAATCCTTGTTCCTTTTTCCCAAATCGATTTCGCTATCAGAAATTCATCCAGAAGGTGGTTGATAGTTTCATTATTAGTTTCATAAAGGAAAAATCTTGACAGACCCATAAACCCATGGGCTTGAATATTGTCCCATGTAAGAATGCATCTTCTAAGAAGAAGCCAACTGAAATCCACCACTTTGGGCCACCATCTCCCACCCCATATTTTCCTCTATTTACCCTCCTTCTCCATTATGTGAGTTTTAGTCAGCATCCCAATTTCCTCTTTAATATTGAAGTTCCCCATATTTGTATACCCCCATCTGAGCTTGTCTATTCCTGCATTCCTAAGGATCTTTTTGGAACAAAGTTCATAGTAGAAATATTCAGTGTTCTCCTCTAGTACAAGAGCTTGACACAATTCCTTCATTTTCCAAGTCCTAAAGAGTTTGTCAGGGGATCCTGAGTCCCAAATTTCCTCCACCTTTTTCAATGGACTATTCTAAATATTTTGGTTTAGCACAGAGATGTCATCTCAACTGTCTATACAAGGCTCTTGTTGCCAAGAATATCTAGTAAATAGTGCAGTATTTCCATCTCTAACCTCCCAAAAACTATGACGTTGAATGAGGCTTCTATTTTCCTAAGTTGATTTCCAAATGTTGGATCCAGGAACATTTTCTATAAATCTAATCAACAATTGTTTATGCCATTGAGGAGCGTATTTCTTGTGCCACAGTTTATCCCATGGTTCCTCCTCATGGGGTATCCATTTCCACCATATTTTGGCTCCCACACTTTGTTTATATCTCATGGGTCTCTTAGTCCTAAGTCCCCAACTTCTTTGGGTTTTCAAATGGTTTTCCAATCCACCAAGGGCCACTTCCTGTGTCCTTCTATTCCCCCCCACATGAAATTTATTTGGATATTCCTTATCTATTTTATCACCGATTTTGGTGCAGCCAGAACCAAAAAGAGATAAAGAGGCATATCTTGTAGTATTGATTTTACTAGGATGAGTCTACTTGGGAAATTAAGGACTCTGAATGCCCAATGACTCATCTTCTGCTTATTTTTTTCCAGAAGTTCCTTCCACAAAATTTTCCTTATAGTGGACTTAGCTAACGATGTACCTAAATATTTAGAGGCATATCACTCCTTCTGAGAACTCTGGAATTCTTAGGATATCTCTTTTAGTTATTTTCGAAGCTTTGAAAAAGTAGACCTGGGATTTATCCTTATTAATTTCAAGCCCACTGGCCTCAAGGAAGGTGTCAAGCCCCTCTTTTAGGTTGCGGGCCTCCTTCACAGTAGAAGGTCCCATAAGCATCGTATCATCCACAATATGTTGATGTGTTTGTGGTTCCAGTTCATCATTAAGGAGGATCCCTCTAAGCCTATTCTCATTGCGCATATTCTTGAGCATTCTTCCCAATCCTTCAGTGGAAATGATGAACAAGAAGGGAGAAATAGGGTCGCCTTTTCTAATTCCTCTTGATACTTGGAAGGGTTGGGAGGGAGTCCCGTTTACCAAAATGGAGACAAAGGCTGATGATATAAGCCTCATAACCCATTCGGTCCATTGATTGAGAAACCAAAAGTCTAAAGGACACCTGCTAATAAATTCCAATTAAGTTTATAATAAGATTTTGACAAATCAAGCTTTAGAAACATACCTCGGATTTTCCAACTTTTAACAAGTGAATGGTTTCATCCACCGAAATGATACCATCCAAAATCTACTGCCCTTCGACAAATCCCGCTTGTTCAAGTGAAAAATAAAGCAAATGGCTACTGGGTTGATTTCTTCTTTTACTTTCCTCAAGTAGAATGAAAAAAAAGAAAGATAGGAACTCAACACAACATCTGGAACTATCTCCATGGTTTATGAACACCATCAAATCCATTTCTAATGATGATTCCAATAGTCTTGTGAAAGGATCCTTGAGAACACGAACATTTACTTGTTAGTGAGAAGAAGAAAATATATAAGTTTCATATTTTACTGTTGTTTGTTCCTGTTTTATACCTTCCATTTTGAAATCACTTTCAAAATAAATAACAACAATTGATTTTTCCTTATCATTCACATCATCTGCATCATAAAAGAATTTTTATGTTTTTGAACAACAACATCTAATCCATGCCCGTGGGGGGGCAGAGAAAGTGGTAAATGGAATTGTTTGTGAATGGAAGGTCATGAGTTCAAACCCCCCCCAAATTAACCCGTGTGCCATGGTTCGGGCGCTGTGGTTACAGGTAGGTTTATAGTGGTAGGGGGATTGGATCCCTGGACCCCGTGTTACGCGAGTACCAGCCCGTCCCCAGTTGCCAATTCCCCTAGTCAAAAAAAAACATCTAATCCACGTGCTTGATGAATATCTAGATATATTTCTCCATGAAATTCAACAAGAACCTCATTTTGATCTTCACAAGTTTGTTGAGGAAAGAAAAAATCAGAAAATGAATAATCTAAAGAAACATATGAATGGTTATCCTCATACTCTTTATCACGTAAATACTGGCAAGGTTGTTGTATATTTTCATCAAACTCAACTGATGGAACATGATTTCCATTAATTAGCTCATTGTTTTCATAAATAACACCTTCATCTTCATAAGGATTCAACACCATAATCTGATTTTTAGAGTTTTCATCAAACTCTAATTCATAAGTGTCACTTCTAAATGCTAAATATTCTTTTAAAGCGAGCTCATTGTTTTTATTTTCCATACATGCAATTTTAGAATTCTAAATTTGATAAGATTCTTCATTTTGAAATAAAGTTTCAGAAAATAAATGGTCGAAAGAGAAATTTGAATAAATATCCACATCCTTATCTTGTTCACTTAAAATATGAATATCTTCATTGAACTCAGAGAGAAGAACATCAATGTCTACATCAAGATGTTGATCTATTTCATTTTCAACCAAAGGGAGAGCTAATGTTTGTTGGAAATTTTCCTGAATATCTTGACAACTACCCTCTAACATTTCTTCTTGATGCTGAAAACAATATTCATAAAACTCTTTGATTTCTTCATCCATTAATTCTTCATCACCATAATCATCTTCCGTGTGTTGAATAAAATTTTCAAACTTTACTTGACAACACTTTTCAAACAGTGATAAAAATGGGTAACTTTCCTTATAATTTTCATAGAATGCTGAATGAAAATCTTCCAAGGAATACAAACTAGCAGCGGGTAAACTTTCATACCAAGATAAATCCTTTTCTTCCAAGGTATCCATGAACATCTTAATCAAGAAATCTTCATGCCATTCAACCTTTATTTTATATGAATGCATATAGAACTTAATCAAATGTAAAGCAGCATCATCACCTTCATCATCTTTGAATTTTGGAAGACACGTTTTCCAATCTATACAAGGCATTCGATTTGGAAAACCTAGAATATGCGAACAATTCATAGGAGAATACCAGGGATAATTTTAGCCCAGTGGGCTATTTTTCCATGTTTTTCTCCCAAAAAAGATTCACGATTTTGCATTTTTTGAAGCCCTGTTTTTCCCAATTTTGATGGGGTAAAATTTTTTCACCCTAAAAATCACCAAATTATTATATAAACGATATAAAATCCTTGGAAATTAAAATATTTTTTGAAAAATATCGCCAATCATTTTACAGTCGGCGTTTTAAGAATTGGTGATATTCGCCAACATTTATACACTTTTAAATAAGTATGGTTCCTTAAAATCATCCCTCGAGAATACCTTGCAAATATGGAACTCATCTTTATTGATGAGGAAACCAGATCAACACTTCAAACTATGAAACCTTCTGACAGTGAGGTCGCCATAAAAATTCTGAAATATGAATTCTTCGAGGTTGGACTTGTCGGGTCAAAGATGCATAGCCTACTTGATGTCTGACCATTTTTCACCATCAATAGTCGAATCTAAAACTCTATCGTTCATACCCAGGGAAAATTTTCACTTTGGTATCCTCGACAATGACGCCAAGATGTTAGCACTCATAATTTTCCTTGGGTTGTATCAAGGAAACCTTTAGACTATATTCTGACCTTATAAAATAAGAGAGGGATCTCTTAATAACTATAAATATTTCTCACTCAAAATATTCAATAATAACACTCAGAAGGTCAGATTTCTAATAGGAACAAGTTTGTTTTTATAAAGGCTTGTGTTTGTAGGAATAATTCAACTAGTACTAACATTGCTTGTTCTTCTAGAATTTATGGTACAATTCTAGAACAAAATGTCACAATAGCATATACTTTCCCTATATAACTGATCTACTGGAATAAATAACTCTTTTACCTCAGATCTGAAGGATTTTTTCTTTGTTCCACTGATCTTGATGCAAACAATTGTACCTGCAAAGAAACTTTAGGGATAAAAAAGGGATGAGAGTAACAAGATAGATCAACAATCTATATTAGTGATCAAGGAATCTAATTGTTGGAATATAATAAACCCACTCATAAAATAATTAATCATTATTTGATTAATCTCCTACCCACTAGCTTAGATAGTTGGCATCCACTTGCACCTTAGAGTCAACACTTTCCATCTATATCCCAGGAATGATTTATTTCTGATTTTGGGTTGATATTGACCACTTTATGGCCATCCAGAATTGGTAACTGCACTTTACAACAAATTCTGCTTTATTCTGCTTTATCTGCTTTATCCTGCTTTTATGTGAATAAGGTAAAGCTAGTCAACTAGGAAACTGGTAGCTTTTGTTTCTTACCCATCCTTCATTATTTTCTCTCCATATTCTAGGATTAGTAAGTATTTCCTTCACTCATAATCAGTCACACATGTTATTTCTAATTTGTGAGGTGTAGATTGGGAAAGTTCTTTAGCCAACTATTGGGTTTATCATAATTAGTAAGCCTGCTTAATGAGCTATCTTGAGTTGTCTTCTAGCAACTCTATTTTCCTTTATAAGGATGTATTACCTATGTAATAATATCAATTATCATTTATTGATCATTCATTAATGTGTGTTCAATAATTCTTCTTCTTCTCTCCTTATGCTAATTCTCTACAATTCTATGTGAGGTTAATTGTGTGCCTAGATCCTTAGCTTGTTTATGAAATTCCTTATTCCATCAAGGATTTAGAATTTCTACATGGATATGAAAAGATGATTAATTATTTAAACACTCATGGAACATGCATAATTAATTAATGATAAAATAGATGAGCATAAAGATAGAGTAAAATTTGAATTGTGTATGTCAGTCATTCAGTCAACTCAAATCATAAAGAAATCAACTAAGTCTAAGTTGTGGAAAACAAGTTTCAGTCAATTAAGGAATCTACTCCTTGATTTATGAAAATTGCTTGTCAAAGATTACACTGATGGTGAAGCACTAAAGAAATTTAGTTAAACTCCTAACTAATGGTCAAGCAATTAGTTAATGAGTTCACATTCAGTTCAATGCAGTTCAATTTAGTTACATTCATTTTCTATTCAATTCAGTTCAGTTACATCTAGTTCCATTCAGTTTAGTTCAATTCAATCAGTTAACACTCAATAAGAGGAAGTTAACACCAGCGAATTAATGGAGAGCACATATCTTCATTGTGGGATGTAATTACAAGGTGACAAGTGTAGAAATTGCAGCTGTGATACCATGTAGAAATATACCCTTGATGGAAGGAAGAAGAACATGAGGTAGATCTTGTATCACAAACATATAAAATTCATAAATAAATAAATCAGTTTATAAATACTACTCTTACTTGTTGCAATTTCCCTTCTTAGTTGTAACCTTACTCTTATTTGTTTTCATGGACGATATCAATGAAACCTCTTTAATTATTTTATGACAAGATTATCGTCTGCTCGTTGTGGCTTCCAATTGTAATGACAACAATAAATGACGAGAATTCCTTTTACAAAAATAGTATTACCTTTGTCATCCAAGAATGAGAATGTTTTATCATAGCAATTTAAAATAAATCTATTTTTCTCTAACTAGTCCATTCCCATGAGTAAATCATAAGATCCTAGAGGTATAATATTTAAATAACCATGTGTTTATAATCCATTCATAATAAAATCACACTTTTTCACGAAGATAATCACCTTTCACTTTGTTCCTGTAGCAAGTTAAAGTAACCAAGACTTTTCAAACTTATATTGCTGTAAATTATATAGATCTACAATTCTTGGTGGTACATAACTTCAACTTTCACTTGGATCAATCAATATAGAAATGGGTTTGTATTTTAACATACATTAGATTTCTACCATAGATGTTTGATGATATTCTTTCATATTCTCCAATGTTGCATTGATTATGGCATGTTTCTTACTATATCTCCCACTGTAATGGCTTTTTGAATTGTATGTATGTTATTAAGACCTTTCTTTCTAGCAGGACAATATTTAAAGCAATGTGGTTCACCATGTTCCCAACATTTTAATGGTTACGTTTATGCAATATTTTTTTTTTAAAGTAATAGGTATTTCCCTTTATTTTATTGCTACAGGATTCTACTATTTATAATTTTAAAAATTATTCCCTTGGTATCCCTAATAATTATTCCCAGAGCACTTATAAAACTTAGTACCTTTCATTTTTTGTTCAAAATTTTTACGTCTTTTATTTTTCCAATTAGGTATGTTCTCTTGTTTGTTTTTATTTTGATCGTAGCAGAAATTTTCTCTTCTCATTGCCTCTTCCATAGTTTTTAGATTATCATATTCGATTCTCTCTTTAAACATAAGAGGTAAAAAACTAAGGAAATGTTGAACTTTTGGTTTTTCATCAATAATGTAAGGTACATAATGTAATAAACATAAAAATTTGCTGCAAAGTCCCTTCATAGTCATTTCACCTAATCGTAATTCATAAAATTCCTTGGCTCTTTCTTCGATATATTGTTCTGATAAATATTTTCTCTTAAACTATTTCATATACGTTTTCCAAGTTACATAACATTCTTTAATGCCTTTTACTTTCTTTATTTCTTTCCACTAGATATCAGCCTTTCCTATAAAGTTATAAATTTTCATTTTTTCTTTTAGTTCATCAGAAAAACTATAAATATGGAAGTACTTCTTCATTCGAGATATCCAAACATTTGCTTCTTCTCCTTTTTTTATTTCTCCATTGAACATAAGAGGTTTTATCATTTTAAACTCACCAGAAATATCTTCATATGGTTTGTATTTCTTTTTCCCCTGATTACTATCGCTACTTTCACTAGAATATTTATATTTTTTATTACTATGTTTAGCTAATTCTTCACATGAAGACTCGATCTCATGATTAGAAAATTCTAGTATTATTACCTTACGTTTATAAGGTGTAGTTCTTGCCATATTTAATTTGGGTCCTTTATTTTTCCCTTCTTCATTACTATGCAATTTAGTCAGCATAACATTATTTAATTCTTCTTGTGCTTTTAAAATGTGTTCATTATCTTCCTTAACTCGTTTAAATTCTTCCCTTAAATATTTTACTGTTTGTAGGAGTTCAGATGGGTTATCATTCCTACTTTCATTCATATTTACCCAGATTTCATCATCTCTGATGTTAGCTTCTTCATTGTTTTTTGGATCTTTAGAATGTGATTCTCCTTCAATAGACATTCCCACTTATGCCATGATTCCTGCAGAAACAAGGTGATTCTTCTCTTCTTGTTAGAAAGAGATTCAAAACATAAAAATAGAATTAGTTTTATGATTTTATACCAGTTTGAGTATTGGGTTTTTTAGGCCAAGTGTTGTAACCATGCTCTGATACCATTCTTCCACAAACCTGTAAAATTCATAAATAAAGAAATAAAATCTGTTTATAAATAAAATCCTTAAGTCTCATTGCAATTGTCCTTCTTAGTCGTAACCTAACTCTTATCTATTTGTATGGACGAGATTAACTAAACCTTTTTAATCGTTTGAAAACATTCTTATCATTCACTTGGATTGGCTTCCAATTGTAATGACAACATGATTGCAACTCTTTCCAAGGTGATGTTTAGGTTTAAGGTTTAAGGTATTGTTCACTTGGATTAACTAAACCTTTTTAATCATTTGAAAACATTCTTATCGTTCACTTGGATTGGCTTCCAATTGTAATGACAACATGATTGCAACTCTTTCCAAGGTGATGTTTAGGTTTAAGGTTATTAAAAAATTTGGTTTCCTTATTTAGGAAATTTGGCCTAGACTCATGGACCTAGTCCTAACTACATTTGTTATATATAATCGATATGTGTTTTAGCTTATGTTTAAAACTTACCCTACATACGCCTTTGGCATATGTTGGTATATATAAATTTATTTAAATCCTTGTAGCTTGTAAGAAATGATGGAAAGTTATATGGTGATCATGTTATAAGTTTTGGCCATGGTTTGGCTTACGACCTTGGGAGGCACAAGGTGGAGGCCAGTTGTGAGGGTTTTAAAGAGTGTTTTAAGGGTGTTTATTAAATCCATATCATAACCCTCGTTGTGATTTGATAGTTCAACCAGGAATAATGATGAGAAGGATGCCTCGTATGTGTTTTTGGGAGAGGGTCGATCCTGACCCTCCACTTGTCCTAGATCCGACTTATTTTCATTGAATAGGTTTAGTAGGGTTTTAATATCACTCATGAGGGTTTTTGTATAGTTTATTGTTAATGGTTTGATGGAGGTTTTGATTAGCCTCTCCATGGGATACATTGAAAACACGCTTGTCCATCAAGGTCTACAACACTTTGCTTGATTTAAATCTGCAATTTTTGGGTTGTGTGAAGGTTTTATGTTAGTCTTTAATGGCTGTATGAATGCTATTTATCCTCTGCTGAGTATTGGCCATCATTTATGTTCTTTTTATGGTTAATTGGAAAACACAGGTGCTTTCCTTCGATTCCTAATAGAGTCTTCCCAATACCGCAAGGGTTTATAGAAGGTAAGAAGTTAAAATATCAGTTTTTAAAACTTTATTTCATTAATGAGTTTTTTTTTGTAGTGTTAAAAATATCTAACTCAGTTTGATTTGTTTTCCAATGCTCGAATGGATTCAAGAGTATTAGTTCCTCTTCTTTCTCCATTCATAAGCTATTCAGAGTAGAAATTGAAGATGATTTCATATCTAAAGAGACAAGGTCTCTATGAGATATATATTAGAGATTATGAAGAGTCTTATGAAGAACCAAGTGACTAGTTGAATGACTGTGATAGAGAAATTGGAGCTATTTTGCTATCTATCTCTCCAAGCATGTGCTACCTTATTGATTTTGTTGATTACCCAAAGGATCTCTAGACAAAATTAGATAGAGTTTTGGGAAAGAATAATGAGGATCCTTCTATCTATGTGGAGAGTGCCTCTAGATCGTTAATGATTTATCTCTCTCAAGATGTATCGGCCTCTACAGTATCTGATGAAGTTGATCATGAAGAAGAATTTTTTCATACAGTTCTTCTTGCTACTACTCTTTTTTATTCGAATGCTTCCTCTTTCAATCAAGAAGAAAATATTGAAGAGCCATATTTTTCTGTGTCTCTTGAAGTAGAAGATCTTAATCCATCTTCTTATGATGTTGTTGATGAAAAATAAGTGACTAATGGAGCTGCTATTGCTATTAATGATTCACTTGCACATTCAGTGTTCTCTATGTCTTCTATCATGGATTCTGAGATCCATATGCTAGACCTCTCACACTTTGTGCATGCCTCTCTCCTTGATGGTGCGCAACCTAGTGACTTCCAGGACATTTGGTTAGCCAAATAAAGTCCGTTTAGTGTCTTACCACTTACCATACTTGATCCCATGTGCTTCTGCAACTCCTCCTTTGTTATTGGCACTCATTCTCAAAGCCTCCTTGAATATTTTGAACATCACTATCTTTCCTCCTCTCATACTTCTACCATAGAGGATTCTTTACTAGTATATTCCCATGAGTCTATTGTTGTGCATATTTGTGATATCTTGGATTCTTTGGAAGCTATATCAACCCATGGATCCCATGCATTCACATTCTTTCATCCTATGCCTTCTATATATTCCTACTTGATCACTTGCACACATCTTCTCTGTGTAAATGAAGATGGCAACATTATACATTCATTTGGATAGTTATTTCACCTATTTGGAGCTCATTTCATCTCTACTGGTTCGAATTTCAAGTCATCTCATCATCTTGGAGCTGATTACAAGTCTCAAAATCCTTTAGTATTTCCTTCATATCATTGGATCTCAGTTGTTCTACATGGTCCTAGTTTCCATCCTACAGCTGTCCTTGATCCAGGTGAGCAGATTTATCTTCTTCCTAAGAAGAAGATTCCTCAAGAGATCAGCATTTAGTTTGGAGTAGCATCAACACCAGCAGTTTAACATTTTTTTGGTATTTATTTTCATGTCCTTTCTTGAGGGATGATTTTCCCCTTGAGGTTTTTCCTCTTTCCTCATTTCTTTGGACAAGATAAATTGTAAAAGGGTGACCATAGCTTTGTTGTCGAGACCTATATGCATATATACTTCTGATTATTTCAAGGATATCATCATAAATTTAGGCTAAAAGGGGGGTGTTGGAATATAATAAACCCACTCATAAAATAATTAATCATTATTTGATTAATTTCCTACCCACTATCTTAGATAGTTGGCATCCACTTGCACCTTAGAGTCAACAATTGCCATCTATATCCTAGGAATGATTTATTTATAATTCTGGGTTGATATTAACCACTTTATGGCCATCCAAAATTTATAACTACGATTCACAGCATATTCTTATTTATTCTTCTTTATCTGCTTTATCCTATTTTTCTGCTTTATCCTGCTTTTCTGTGGATAAGGTAAAGCTAGTAAACTAGGAAACTGGCAGCTTTTGTTGCCAACCCATCCTCCATTATTTTCTCTCCATTTACTAGGATTAGAAATTATTTCCTTCACTCATCATCACCCACACATGCTATTGCTAATTCATGAGGTTCTTTGTATATTGGGAAAGTGCATTAGCCAACTATGGGGTTTATCGTAATTAGTAAGCCTGCTTTATGAGCTAGCTTGAGTTGTCTTCTACAAACTCTATTTTCTTTTATAAGGATGTATTACCTATGTAATAATATCAATTATCATTTATTGATCATTCATTAATGTGTTTTCATTAATTCTTCTTCTTCTTTCCTTGTGCTAATTCTCTACAATTCTATGTGAGGTTAATTATGTGCCTAGATCTTTAGCCTGTTTATGAAATTTCTTATGCCATCAAGGATTTATAATTTATACACTAATAATAAATTATTGATATACACAGAAATCATATATGGCGAAGGGAAACACTTTGGTATTAATCAAATGAAAAGAGAAAGCTACAACCAAAGCCTTGATGTCAATAACTTTGTTTCCACAAGCTCTCCACTCACACAATATCTTTTCTCATAGCACTCTCTCAACTTTTCCTCAATACCAAACTTCAATCCAACAATATAAGGAATCTCTTCTTGGTTCCCTTCACATGGTATATGAAGCCTTATTTTATAGGCCAAGGGAGGCTCATATGAGATGAGATATTTTCGGAAGAGGATAGGGAATGATCCCTATGGGCTTGCAGGTTGAGTGCTAGCTCTCCCTAACAAATAGGATCATCCTCCATGTGATATTTCACATGGAAGTGTCTCAAAACTTCTATTTTTTCCTTTTAATTCTTGATGGCACTCCTTGCAGTGAGGGTATGGGCATCGACGTACTTTGCAATGAAGGAAAAGGTGCCATTGGAACCTATTGTAAATGAGAAAGGTGTGCAATCCTTTCCTGGTGCTCTATCATAGAAATAAAGGTGCGCTAGTCAGTATAAGAGTTGGAAAAGAGTGTCCAAAATATTTATTATCCGGGTGCTTTGAAGAATTAGAAGCATTAGTGTATATTTTAAGTCCAACATAATTCCCCCCAAAGTATGACTCTAGAGGGATGTGATAGGTAAAATACTTTGTTAGATTTCAATCTAGTATCATAGGAAAAAAGAGATGAGTTTACATTTGATGCAAGATCAGTAACCAATTTATCTGACTCAATCATGGCTGTGGACCAATACATTGCAAAACTATGAGAATTACTATCTCATGGCTACCAAGAATACACTATAGATCCATGAGCAATAATACTGAAAATAGAACATGGCTACAAAACTTACAAAGTAGATCCATGTTATTCAGACTCAATGTCGAACACAACTACCAAACATACAATGTGGATCCATGTCATGACTTCAAATAATCCTTCTTCACAACCTGACGATAGGCACATATTTAGGTGAATACCTAACCACTTAGGTTCTTCATTCCAATCCCCAAATGATAAAATTATATCCATGTGAATAGATTTCCTCATGTCAAACATGGTAGAAACCACTTGATTAATAGTCATTGATGTATACTATTAATAAGTTTGAGGGAGATCACCATTGATATCAGTGATTCCCAAGATATCCTATTGCATTCTCTCAAGTGTAAATAAATGACCTGAAGTCGAACAGTTGAAAAAAAATTCCAATCAGAGTTCATTGATGAAAACCTATTGTCGAAAGAGAGGAAATCTGATATTAAGGCATGCAAGATTCAAGGTACTTGACTTGGTTTCTAAGTCCAATTCCTGGATGATGTGTTGAAGTCGACAGGAATAGACTCATCGAAGGAGGGACATGATGATTCCCTCATCATCGACATGAAACATGGAACGAAAGATAATTTTGAAGTGATGAAAACAACCATATAAATGACTCAAATGTGACCGACTTTGAAGGAAGGTAAGGTAACTAAAGAGGTTGATTACAGAGGAGACTCCCTTTGAATTTTCAATGGCACTATAAATGACTTGGTAGCATTAACTCAACGAGGCAGAGACTAGAGGTAATGAAAGTATATGATGATGAATTCTTTGAATTGACTCAAAGGAGTTAAATGACTCATGAAAGTGGATCGACTCGAGGACAAGATGAGTACCTAACTTTTTTAAAATGAAAATGCATACAGGTGCTAGGTTCAAAGGGTGGACGATGAGCTTCAATTAATACAAATGAAATATATTTCCCATTTCCCTTAATTTCCCCATCACAAAGGATGAGTGCCTCTTTTTGTTTTAACGAGTTCAAAGAGGGAAACAAACACTCATTATAGCCCATCAGGTGATGAGTCCATTCCCATACGTTTTATGAACCTGATAAAGGAGGTGTTCATTCCAAGAAAGGGTATTTCATTGTTTGATTTAATGAGCCCAATGAAGGAAAACTCATTCATTGTTTCATGTTTAGAGATTCTGAAACGACTAAAAAGACTCAAGGATGAATTTTTTTGTAGATTTAGTCCCTGAGGCCTAAAAAGGTATAAAATGATTCCCAAGAGAACTCATCTAGTTGTGACAAACTAGAGTGTACCTTTTTTGTAAATAATTCCAATCGATCCAAAAAAAGGGTAAACTGTCATTGATTAGACGATCATTCAAAGACTTTTACAAGCATGAAAGAATCAAGTTCACTTGGAGATCTTTTTGTGTTTAGGGAGACTAATAAAGAGCTTAAAGGTGACTCCACAAAGGGTCCTCTTTTTCATAATCCAATTTTAATGAGTCAGAAAAAGCAGAAAAAGTGCACTCGATACCTCTTTACTGGGATTTTAATGAGCATTCCAAAGGTATAAAAGATGCTTGATACTTTTTCATCTTAGCTTGGAGTGTGAAAAAGATGAAAGAAACTCATATCAGAGCCAAAATGCGTCATATATGTGACCTGAAATATTCAAAAACAAAGTTATAACCAATTCACTATGAAAACTATAGAAAATGTATGGAAAAAACCTAAATATTTAAACATTTGATTTATTATTTTTAAATAAAAAACCAAAAATTGATATAAAAAGAGGTGAATAGTAAATATTCTTACCATTTTTATTTTTACCATAGAGGAGAAGTGAATTTGGTGCAAACAAGATGATTTTCAACTGAAGATTCTGGGAGTTCTAGACCATCTCTGCTCAAACCACTCAAATCAAGTATGAGCTAACCTTAATCCCTTTTCTTTCATGGTGCATTTTTTTATTTCTAATCTATTTTTTGAGATTTTGGAGAATTTTCCCAAGTGGACAAATATTTCCCAAACCAACACTTTTCTCCCTTTCGGGAGGTGCACCGACGTACCTCTTGAAAGAGGGAAAGATGTCTAGGGTGCTCTGTCAACAGAGGGAAGAAGCATCGTCTCTCTATTCTCCCAGAGAAAGCATTCCAACGGGTAGGGAATTCCAAAAAGTCAAAAAATATCCAACCTCTTTCCATTTTCCTTCTCTCAATGGTTTTAACATGCCTTTAATAGGTGCTTGAATCATTTTGGCAGAGAAAACCGATTGAAAAATGGTTATTTTGAAGGAAAGACAACATCAGTTGGATGAATTGCAAGTGGGAAATGACCCAATTACTATGAGGGCTCTCTGTGACTATGGACTCCTTAAATAATTCAAAATACCAAGAATGAGGGAATATGTACGTCTACTGGAGCACATGATTTGTATGTGGGATCTAGATCAGCAACACTTTGTGGTTGGGACTCATACTCTGACGATAGATGTAGAAGGCATCTATTTCTTGAATGGTTTATTCCTCAAGGGAATACTAGTAGTATTAGAAGGTCCACGAGGTGGTGAGTTTTCCATGGATGACTTTATCGATTATCACTTATCGGTGGGGACCCATTCAGTAGGTGGGAAAATCCCCATCAAACACATAGTAGACAAGCCTTTGAGAACCATATCCTTCACCATTGAGAAGGTTGTGGGAAGCAAACCAACTCACCTAACTACACAAGACCATATGTTGTATGCCATAGAGTGTATGGCTCCCATGATCTTCAACTGGAGCAAGGGTTTACTGGTTAGTTTGAAATACTAATTAACCAAATGCAAGAGAGGGGAGCTGAAGCAATTCGGCTATGGAGCAATAGTGGTGTCTTTATTTTTTGAGAGGGTACCATTGATGAGACCTCATGTGGAGTTGAGTAGGTTAGATGTCTAGGACTCTCGTATGAGCAGGTGGGTGGCCTCCATGGAACTCTATGGTGGTGGCAGGGGCCCCAAAGTTACCTACATACTGACCTCATTTCTTTGGATGAGAAGCTAAATACTGATAAAAGAGGATTATGATTATGCAGGGACTGATTTCAAAGATGATTATAACCTTTCACTCCTAGAGGGAGAGTAGTGGGATGATTGCGGTAAGAAAGATACACCTATTTAGGTTTTTTTTTGTTTTAGTTTCATATTTCATTTTTATCATGTAATGTTGGGATATACAAAAAACAATTATGCAGACATAGGTCCTTCTCCTCTGGCAGGTGCCTCACCTATAGAGATGTGAGGAGTAGTCATAGAAATGGTGATCAGGAACACAAAGGCAGATGAGGAACTCCAAGATTTCAAGGAGAACCTCCTACACTTGACTATAGGGATACCTAACATCTCTATTGATGATCTACCCAGGTGCTACCAATGGTAGACTGTAGGAGTATTATGCCATTTTGGGATACTACTCCATCGAGTGGCTTGGGGTGTGATNACCTAACATCTCTATTGATGATCTACCCAGGTGCTACCAATGGTAGACTGTAGGAGTATTATGCCATTTTGGGATACTACTCCATCGAGTGGCTTGGGGGGTGATGTGCTATCATGAGAACGAGGCTTATCCCATAATGGCTCCCTCATTTTTGTACTAAATCTACTTTGAAATCTTCGAAGCTTCAATTTTTTTCGTATGTATATGTTTTCGAAACTATGATAGTTCTGGACTTCGGGTGACTTGAAAGCTTATCGATTCAATCTTTTTTATCTCATCATCACTTTATATATATATATATATATATATAATTTTATTTACAGATGTGTGTACAAATGTGTTATGTGAATGAATTCCTGCTTATGGTTCTACATAATCCAGTTAAAATGAATTTTATGTTAAAATGAATTTAAATAGGAGTAAGATACCAATGTAAGACAAAACTTGTTAAGGAATCTGCCACAATATTTAAATGTATTGGAATACGTTGATAATAGACCTACTCAAAAGACCTTTCTAAAAGTCTAATTCTTCGGAATGTACGAAGGAGTAGGGGGTGTAGCATGGATTTCTCCTCGCTACAGGGGCAGGAATGGCTCCCTTCCGTCTATAGGATGGAAGGGTAGGTTCCTACTTAAAAATGCATGAAAGAAAAATGGAACAGAAAGGAATAAAAGAAACAGAAAGCAATGGCAATGAGCCCCGCTGAAAACAGGGTTAGGGCTTAGCTCCGAGAACCTGTAAACAACTAATAAACAGTAATAAATCTGCAAAACATGTTAGAAATAAACTTGCAAGAAGAATATAAAAAACCTGCAAACAAACTATGGGTTAAACAAAAGCAAAGAAATGAAACAAAACACACAAGTATACCTCTTCTTTGGTGCAATGGGCCACCATTCCCTAGCTGGAGGAAGCACCTATTTATCTCACTTAGCAATGGAGGAGCTATGGCTCAATGGGGAAGATGAGTGCAAGAGAGGGGGATGTGGGTGGCTTGAGAGGCAAAGAGTCTCAAGGCATCCACAGGAAGCATAACAGTATGCAAGAGAAGATTTGTTTGAGAGTGACCCCCCACCCTCGTTTTATAGCTTGTTTTGGGGTTTTAGGGTTTTAAGCCCTTGGTCTGGGCTTTAGCCCCTTTCGCCCTAACTTTAGCTCATTTTAGGGTTTTAGGCTCCTTTGAGGGGTTTTAGCCCCTTTTTGGAGGTTTTATCCCCTAGGAGAGTTATTTAGGCTCCTTTTTGGGGGTTTTAAGCCCTTTTCTTCATTCTTAAGCCTTTTTGACGGTGTGGGGGTCTAATGGGGAGTTACAAGGGTTGATAATGGGTGTTCTTGGGTGGTGTAGGCCATGTAGAGCTGAGTGAGGGATTTTTCGGGTTAATAGATTTCCCCCTAATGTGTGAGGGTAGGAGCTCATTGTATGGCCGATGTACATCATAGGATTTGCTATGTAGAGGTGGTGCTTCCGAGGCTGGGGCATGGTGGCTTTTGGTTTTTGTATTAATATGGTTCCCATCAATGGGTGAGATACGAATAATGTGTGACATATTTATGGATGAGGCAGGCATCCCCATGCTCATGACAATGTCAAAAGAATAATTTGATCTATGCTCTAAAATACAAGAGCCGATCATATACAACTGATGGTACATAGTGGTTTCCTCAAGGTAAGGCCGAATACAATACTGATCTGAAGAACTGGTACATTGGACCGATGGCATTCTCATGGAATGCTATATCTTCATGACTGATGTCCTGTTGGATCTAGGACGGTACATAGCTGTATGGACTCACTGATTGAGATTCACAGTCTCTGTGGTACAAGTATGTTGCATCAATCATAAATCTATATAGAAGCATTGGTGGGGCTCCTGAACACTGTCTCCAATGCAACCCAGAAATCACAAGGGACATAACCTTTTCAGGTCCCTTGAATAGAATCATTAATGTGCTAGATTCAGGTGACATCCGGGGTCTTTGACCAATTACTGCATGGACCAAACCCTGTACGAATCTCAACGTTGCGATGATGTAGTTGAAGTCGAGCACATGAGAAAAAACCATCCCGAGAGGCACTAAGGAATCCTCTCAAGTGGTCCAAGGAACTCATCAATGATGTTAATGAAACCAAGGTACAAGGACCTCTAGGTCTATTCTCTGGAATATGTGTGTTGTCGTCAACAGAGGGATACCTGCCCCTAGTCAAGGCAATGATGTTTCCTTGACCAGAAGCGCAAGGGAAATAAC